>JAPZDV010000025.1:3678304-3784125 GCA_029814665.1 Acanthurus lineatus | reverse complement strand
GACACATTAATGATCACACTGGCAAACGATAATCAGAACCAGATTTTCTTGCAAATATTAATCAATATTTATCAGGGACTTCAAACTGAACATGACGACACAGGACCGTGAGTGTGTGTAAACAAAAAACTACAATACGAAGCGTTTTTATGTGCTAATCTCAAGCCAGATCGTTATACTCGCACTTACCCTTTAAAGACGAATGTGTTGTTAACAGAAACCCTTTTAACATTATTATTTTAATTAGAAAAAGAGGCCGTTTTGGCGCACACACCAACAAACACACTGTGTGTTCTCCAGAAAGCGGTGATTGGTTGCATGTTGGTTTCATTTTGTAGCTTCATCAGTACGAGTTTGCAGAAAACTCTGATTTAAGTGATTAAAATAGAGGTTTGCACAGTTAATTAGATTACTGCAAACACCCCGACATAAAGGAGATGGAGAATTTGTTTAGGGAGCTTTGATTGTTTAAAAGTGATTCAGTGTTTCTCTTGTATTGATTATTACTCTGAATTATTCACACATGCTGCCGAATGTTCTCAAAGTATTTTCTTCAGTAAAAGTTTGTCCTTGAAAACTTTGCACACCGAGATCAGTGGATTATCGCGAGTAACAGGGCGCCTGCTCCTGAAAATATTTGTTTGTGTTACATCTTTTTATTCCAATCAAATTTTAATCCTACGAGAACCAACAGGAGAACTTTACTCACTTTGATTTAGTGAAGCAACAAAAAACTAAATGTTGGCCTAAAAAAATCCACCAAAACTTCTGGAGTTTTTTAACCTGTCACATCATCAGCAGACTGAAAAGGCTCTTAGTGCTCAGAAAAATATTAAAAACATACGATTCTCCATCTGCTAAAGTTGTTTCTGACCATGTAATATGATCAAAACTAATAGAAAAGTTATTTAATGGACTTCACTGTCAGATTGTTTCATTGATTTCTGGTTCCAAGGAAACAAACTTTGGACACCAAAAATATCTGAACAGAAGAATAAAACCAGAGAAGTGATTAATGAGAGCAAATATTGATTCATTATTGATTCACTTTCACTGCATTGTTACACAAAATGAGCATTTCTATATTTCAAATTTTATTATGAATTCAAAGGTTACAAATACGTCTTATTTTATGATGAAGAAGCTGCGTGCTGTTGATTGACTTTGACATTAAATGTTTTCTGTTTGAATTCTCCAAACTATTTTTCTAACTATCCACAGGATGATCATTTACAGACATCTCTGTGGTTATTTAGCACTTTCTTTTCCCACAATGCACCAGTTCATCATGTTGAGAACCACCACCAAACCACAGACAACATTTTTTTTGCACAAAGTCAGATGCTATTTTTCTTTCACTGCAGCAAAACTTAATGTTGCCAGAAAAAAGTTCAAAACAAACCATATGAGTCATTTTATCACTTTTTTTTTTTTTGGTTTTACTGGGAGAAATTCTGATTTAGTTTGTCAAGAGACTTAAATCAAAACCTTCCTCATTGAATGTGTAACCGTTAACTGAAGAGCTGAACCACAGTTTGTGATTACAATCTTTCCGCTGTGAGACTCTGACCCCTAATCGTTCCCACCGTCACAAAGACAGACCACATGACTGTGCAGCCACTCACACAGATTCTGGAAAGTTCATTTCTGAGTCGAGAGAAAAAACTGTGGCTCATCTTGTGAGAGGCAGCAGTGAAGGTTTTCTCTCACTATGACTGAATCATCATTATGAAGCTGTTGGTTTCCTGTCCTCTCCCCCCTGAAAGACACCTTTAAAACTGGACTGAAAGTGTCTGCAGTGCTTAAAGAGCTGATACAGAGCTGCTAATATCAGTAAGCTGCTTGCTATCAGAGATGCACTTTGCTCATTTAACCTGTCGAAGGCCTACAAGAAGGCTGAGAATGAAACTAATGCAGGAGTTCCAGGCTGCAGTTCCTCAAATGGCCACAGGGGGCTGGCAGCCAACGCAGGTAAATCCCCATAGAGCCCCTGTGATGAAGAGCCCAGCTTTACAGCAGAAATAAACATGTTTACAGCCTGATGCAAGAAAAGTTTTGGGCCAATTTTCCCTTTTATGACAAACATGTGGAAGAATTTATAGAAATATCACTAATTTATTATATATTAAGGCTAAAAGTTATGCATAATGAAGAAGTCATCATTAGCACCAATGCAAACATCACAGCTCCATCAGTCAGTTCAGTGTCTCTTCATGGTGGTGCATTCAGTGTACACATGAAATACCATGTGAATAAAAATGTGAATAAATGTGTCAAAAATGAACAAAAAAGGAGCTTGAAAGAGAAGTTCAAACCTCTGCACACACTCTTTTGTAGCACCTTTGTAGGTTCAACAGAAGGAAGATGTGGGAGAGGGGAGTTTCAGACGCTTTATTTGATGCATACTAAAGTTATATTCATCGGAGGTGAGCTGCCGTAGACGGAGGTGTCGCTTTGAAGGAGCCTCATTGTTAGCTGAGTGCTGGAGCTCAGGGCTTTTCTGGATGGACAGACGTATTATCGCCTCCTCGGACTCCACTGAAGCCCAGAACTCTGGATCTAAAGCAATAACGGTGAAGTCCATCTCTTCTTGTCTGACAATATCAGAGTCTTCTAAACTGAATTCAGCTGTTTTGTCGACCTTTCCACAGTTTCCCTGGCAACAAAATCACTTTTTGAACCGTGCAGGATGCGACTGTCTGCAGCCTGCCAACGAGAGAATAAAGTGGGAACAAAATGTTTGACATTCTGGTCATAAGCCTGTAAACAAGGTGCATTACAGTTTTCACATGAGAGGTGTGAAAACTGCACAGATTTTATGACATTTTAAAGGATTTCATAACTCAGCTGCACTCTCTCCGTGTTTGAGACTCATCGTATCAGTGTTCAACACTGTCTGTCAAAGCTGGAAATGACGGAGACTGTTTTCATTTTTCTAATCTGGCTCTTCACACTCCTTTTTTTTTGATCGTGGAAAATAATTGTTCCGTTCAAAAATGTAAATTCATCATTTTGAAAAATGTGACAGACTCTGAAAATATGAATCTCTTTGTGGATAAACTTTTCCCTCAGCAGTTTAATAACAGGTGTCAGCACTGCGTCTTTAAAATGTCAAACACTGAATAACTTCGTCTTACTTGGTTTTAAGTGGATTTGAAGCTTTTTGGCTTTCGTCCGTCCAAGTGGAAATCCAGACCGAAGCACAGAGGTATTTTCTGAAAACAGAGTTTCGTTTAACCGATTACTCTCCACTTGCTCTGAGGCCATGTTCATATCTCAGATCTCAGGCCAAATCTCCATTTATTATCACTGAATCGGCTCCAGTTTACGCTTGAGGTGACGTTCATGTTCACAGATGTCAAAGGGAAAGTGTAGGAAGCCAGATTCAAGATAATTAATCATAAACAGTGTAAAATTGTGTTATAAGAAAAGAAAAAGTCTCAAAGTTGGCGTTTGTTTCAAAGCTGTTTTTCATGTTGAGCCACTGTGATTTTTGTCTCCAGAGCGAATAAAACGACCTTCACCTGTTTTTGTGCATAAAAAGTCACTGTCATGGTTTATTGGGACAAGAGACGTCATTAGTGTTAAATTCTAGGTCAAGTTCAAATGAATGCTGTGGAAAAGGTTTATTACATAAATGTAATCATTTCTTTTACAAACATGTGGTGAAGACTCTTCAATCAGTCAGTCAGTTGGGTTTGTTTTTGTTGCTTTTGTAAATCCGTCGATGAGCAGGTTCTCAACCATAAGGCAGTGTTTGGATTTGGTCTGTTTGGTTTCTTTGCTGCATGATCTGACTGGTTTTCTTCAGTCCGGTGCTAAAATATCACTAAATATGGAAGAATCCATCCAAGAAACCTTCAAATCAGATAAAAATTCCCAAAAATAACATGGAAATATACGTAAACTTTCTCTTTGAACCAAGTCTGCATCCTTTCATATCACTGTCTTCATCCTGCAGAAACTCTGGGTTCAGCACTCTTATCTGCATTTCACCCTGGCGGCCATGTGGGGGCAGCAGTGCACCATTCGTCTGTATTATTACCATTTGTTCAACCATCTCAGGAGAAAAAAGTTCTGTTTAAAGAAAAAAATCCTCTCATTTTCTTTCATAATTGATGCATTTACACCTAGAACGACGACCTGCTGGTTTGATATCCACTTTTTCACAGCTCATCGGTCTCATCACCGACTTCTTCAAATGTCAAATCTTCAGTTAAGTGAATTGTGAAAAAGAAGATGCAGCTTCAGAGAGCAGAAATCATACATTTCTCACAGTGCAGTTCTTGCTTACAGCTATAATGTTATCTGCAGTCAAAGCGGGATAAATATAGATGTAAAAAAAAACATTAAAGAGCATGTTGATATTGTAATTATTTGCAAATTATTCCAAATTAGTTTTTGAAAAGATTTTTTTCCACTGATAAAGCAGAACTCGTGTGAACTGAAAAGGGGGAAAAAATGGTGTGCAAGACCACTTGGTGCCATGCCCAAGGGAAATCAGTCATCAAATGAGTCACTGACCATGTTTTCACGGGCAATTTCATGATGTATTTTCATCCAGTTTTGCAACAACTTTGGTTCAAAATGATCACTGCGGTGTGTGTGTGTTTACACTGCACTTATCAGATATCATTTATTCAAACACAATGCTGTTGGTGCTGCCAGGAAAACACGATGCACCGCTGCTCGTGCACCACGAGGCTCTGTTTCACATTTCAAAGTGTTTAAATGCAAAAAAAACTCTTAAAAACAGCCAAACGTGAGTCAATGTTTTCATTAAACTAAATGTAATTAAGAACAGCAAAACAGGAAAAGACGAAATTGTCTTGAAAATTAATAGTAATTTAAGATAAACAACAACCTTTTTCTTTTTCCACTTTTTTTATCTGCCAACGGAAATAAAAATCGGAGCAAAGTGACATCAAAGTGCTGCTCGCCTGCCTGCGTTCGATATGTCAAGGAAACACACAAGGTTAGACCTCCTGAAAGTCACGGCTGTTGCCCGCTGTGATCTCCATAGCCGGCGGCATGCGTCACCTGTCCTGGCTGTCACCGGTAACCCTGGGACGTCGCCACGGTGACAGCCTCATTACAGTGATAACTGCGCCGGCAGGAAATATTTCCGTTATGTTCCCCGTGATGTTATGATGTGCAGTGTTCCAGTGACGGCTGCAAACTTTTAACTCCTGACTCACAGGCCGAGACATTTATATATTTATACATTTATACATAAATATATATATATATATATGTGTGTGTGTGTTTAATCTACGTAATGACCTGCAGGCTAAAGATGGGGCAGCAGAGGAAACGGTTTCCACAGCGACAAACCACGGCAGCCTGAGCTCCTGAGCTGCTGTCGGTGGCTGATGATTATCTGATCCACTCGGGGGCTCCGGCGTCTCGCACCTCCAGCAGACGAGGGTCAGGTGGTGTCACATGTCCACATGAAAATGAACTTTTAAAATAAGGCTCAGGTTGGCATATTTCTCTTCAAATGTGAGCTACCTGTGCAGCCGTGAGAGAAATATTCACTAAAAAGTGCTAATAAGCTCTCACACTGAGGAAATACTGCATTAAAATCCAACTGTGTGCTCGAGTTAAATAAAGCCGATATATCATCTAAATTGACTTAAAGTATCAAAAGTTTTAATATAAAATGTGCAGTAAAATGGTCCCTGACAGTGTTTTGTCATTGTATCTGGTGTTTTTGGATTAATATTATTGCAGCATCTTACTGCTGTAGATGTTTAAGGTTGAACTTTTAGTTTAATCTTTAAAAATGCATCATCACATCCATTAAAATCATAATCATGTTTGTCCTGTAAGAAACACAAATCACCAAAATAAAACAGCTTTTCAGGAGCCTTCTGATTATATGTTGACCTGCATGATGAGGTGAAACTCTTTTAGACAGGAAATACTGACTATTCCATTTCATTTTAATTCTCCTGTATATTGTTTTGGTAAAATTTGAAAAAAACAGCCACAATCTAGTTCGGTCTGATTGCAAACATTAAACAAAAATGATTTTCGTATTTGTTGTTGGAGTAGATTTTTGGCTGGAAATAAATCACATTTTGTGCGTATTTGTAACAGCAGATTTTCTATTTTCAATTAAATTAAAACACAATAAACTAAAAGTCACCATTTGCCATGATTATGAACAAATGATGTAACAGTGTGGGTTTAAAAGACTGTCTAACAATTGAGCTTTGAGATATATAATATAATATATACCCGGAAATAAATCAGGCTTTGTGTTACAAACAACACCTGGTGAGATCAATTCATCATCGCTTCGTGTCATTTTATAGAATCTGTTGACAATAAGAACAAAGAGACTTATCTCTTGACATTATTTCACCTTGAGTTATCTAACGGCACATATAGGATCCATTTCTTTAGCATATCTGCCTTACGTAACACATCACCATCGAGCAGACGCTTTATCCGAGGCAGCACAAGTATGATAAATGAACATACGTTGTCAGCTTGTGGCCCACGAGGGAATAAAAAGCCTGAACTCTGAGAGCTTCAGTGCAGCTCCGCACCAACTCAACTGACTAAAATAAGCTCAATAAGCCTGAGCAGAAGATAAAATCACTCTCTAAGCTGAGCTTTTTTCCACTCTGCAGGGCTCCAGGAAGGTTATATTAAGAGATTGCGATCTTCCAGCCGCTACCTTGCAAAGCACCAGTGGATCTTTCATCCAGTATCTCCACTTCTTTGACAGATACTTTCCCTCCATATGGTGCAAATTAAACGCTTTAATGTCTTCTGCCGGGACGCTTATTTGGTTCCTTGAGGTGAGAAGGAGCAGAGTAAGTATTTATATCATCTAACGGTGCTGATATATGAGCCAATCACTGTCATTGAAGCTCCTCTCCTCACTAGTTCCCCGTCCTTGAAATTTATAGCACCTCTCTGATGTATTCATAGGCGAGCGCTCACGGCTGGACGGCGTGACACTCTCACCGCCTGTTTATAACTCGGTGTTATTCGTCAGGGTCAAAGTGTCCGTCTCACATGACTGACATCCGTTTGAGCCAATAATTAATGGCTCAATAATTGATGCGCCTGTCATGTGTGCGAGGAGATTACAGAGAGGTTGGGTCGGCCTGTATCGCATACTAATGAGGGGTCAGCCGACGACCTCTGCGGCGCCGGACACTGTACATCCTTTAAATGATGAATACTGTTCATCATCAGTGTTTCTTTTATCTTTAACGCAGGAAAACACTCACTTTATTTCTTTTCATGACAGGAAGTTTTTCAACGACTAAAAGCTGTGAAGAAAAACTGACTTTAATTCATTTTTCTTCATTCACAGCAAATACAATCGTCACAGCTGAGGCACGTTTGGTGTCTAAATAATAATAATTTTCTTAATAACTGCTGTCCAGAATTTATAAATAAATCCCTGAATTTGTGACAGCATTTGTTTTCGTCTGCGCTCATTTTCATTGGTCTTATACCTTGAAATTACTGAATTAATCCCCCAGTGAACGGTGTCACATAGTCATTATTTGTTTACTCCTCGATGGAATTTAATAGTTTAAATCTGACAGACTGAAACATTTAATGTATTTCAGGTTTTGACGTGTTTTTTGTTTCCTAAATTATGTTTTATAATGAGGCTGCAACTGATGATTATTTCACAATGAATCTGTCAGTTTATTTCTTCATTGACTGATTATAAAATGGGTCACAGTGTTTGTGTATTGATTGGTCCATCACTTGTTGTTGTTCAAACTGAAAACTCTCATAAACAATTTGAAAGATTTTAATGACACGAGGTGAAAACAGTAAATCCATGGTGACCACACAGTGAAATCTCGTGACTTTAAAGATCCCTTTACTTTTGTTTGGCGTGTTAATGTCACATCATCCCGACTGTTTTTCCAAAAAAGTTCAAACACAGAGAAACCCACGACTTCTTTCAAGGTAACTGTGCGATTCATTTTCATTTCCTGTCGGTAAAAGCGGTCAGACGGTGAAGGAAGGAAGTCGGCAAATGTGACTAAACGTAACATGAAGAGATGTTTTGATTTTTAGCGTGATAGGAACCAAATGCAGACACTGACTCAGAGGAAATAAGTCGAGGGACAGGGATTATTGTGAAACGGCAGAGGGGAACGGAGAAGGGGAGACTGAAGAAGCAGCTGGCTGGAGCAGAGAGCAAAGGATGATGGGATATGATGTGGCCTGGGATTCACCAGAGGTTCAAAGCACGAGAGCAGGTTAGCAAAGGGAAGTCGAAAAAAGTTACCGAGATACTTAAATACCATTAACAAAAGGTGAGAAGTGAGTGTTGGGGTTGATGTGCTACATGTTAACGAGCTTGATGGAGGGCAGGTGTGTGTTATCAGCAGGTAATCACAGGTAAGGTTAGCCCCGCCCACTTACACAGACACAGACAGGAAAATAGAAGAAAAACACAGATTTACCGCCACAATAGACCTTAAACTCATCACCTCGTCTGTAAACATTTCAGCCTGAGTCAGTCAGATGGATTTTTATCTAAAATGTGACCAACTTTGATGGAGGAAGATACAAATCTCATGTCTGTTCATTTCAAAGGAAACTACAGCAAACAGTCTGATTTTACGCTTTTGTTCTCAGACAAATGAAAACAAAAAAGATTCCAAATGTAAGTTGGTGAGCTTTAAAGGTTTGAAAGGCTGAGCTGTGAGCTGTTTCTGTTTCCAGTCTTTACGCTCAGTTTAGCTAATCGCATCCTTTTAATTGTCCTTTATTTAACAGACAGAAATGAGAGTCATTTTCTCATGTATCTCTCCACCAGAAAACAATTACGAATATTTCCTAAAATGTCAAACCGTCCCTGTAATTGTCTTGTTTTTGGGGACTTTAATGTGGATTTCACAGCCGAGACTTCATGATAACTTGTGATTTTTTTTGCAAAAACAATGTGTAGAATCTGAGGGGAGACGAACGGTTAAAAAATTTGTGAGATGATTTTTTTTGTCGGCTGCCTAGTTTGAGTCACAATAACAGGAGAAGGCTGTCTATATTCATGAGCGCCGTGATAACACAGCTGTCAGAGTAGTCCTTGAAATTTTCCAAAAATGCGAGCCAGTGACTCAGAGTGAGACACTTCACTCGCCGTGTGTTATTAAACGTAATCATACTGAGATAGAAATCAGTCTGCTTTTGTTATTTTTCCAAAAAGGAAAAAAAGAAAAAAAGAGAGTTCGGACACGGGGATCATTTTAGTTTGGATTAAACTTCACTAATTCTGCCTTCGGAGATCAAGTGTTCATGACTGATTATGATTACTTTGATTCAAACGTTAAATAATAAGAAGCAGCTCACCAAATTCAGGAAATCTGGAGGGAACCCTAAATTCAAAAGTCTCAAGTGTTTTCCCAAAATATTTCTGTCGAATGTCTGTTTTAGCTTTATTCCATGTCTTGAAAGTTTAAAGCCAGTTGAAAGTTGAGCTCAGTGGGTCATTAAGTTTATGGTTTCGCTGTGGGACTGAATGTTCTCAGAGGTCATTTGTTTGTTGGGTGGGAACTCAAATGTTGTCATTTACTGATCCTGAGGGTGCAATGGACTTTTTAGTGATTTCACGTCTGTGCACAGAGACTCTGACTGGTCCAGTGTGTAGGATTTAGTGCTACCTAGTGGTGAAACTGCAGAATGCAATCAACTAAAGATTCCTAAGTTCACGTTCGTCCTTCAAGCATTTAAGAGAACCAATAAAGCTTCCAAAATGTGTAAAAAATGCTAAAGGGTCTCTCTGGAGCCAATGTTTAGTTTGGCCCTTGTGGGTTCCTGTAGAAACATGATGGACACTGTGGAAGAAGACTCACTCCCTCTGCAGACAGAACTAATTCATCCGTAGGTGTGAAAACATGTATCAGAGGTTACAAAGATGTCTGTAACCCAGGTGCTAATTATGATCGAGTGATGAAAATTAAAAAAAAAACTTTGTCTCATAAGTTTTCCGTCGCACTTTATGTCAATATGAAGCTAATTGGCATCACAGACAGACGTTTTCTCCATGGGGGTGTTTAGACCTTAAATTTTAAAAACAGTATTGTCAATCTACTTATGTATTGACTGATTTATGAGTGTTTATGGATCAACATGGAGATTATTTATGTCAAACTCAAAAGGAATCTACACGTCTTCACTTCAAATATACAACTGCACTGCACTGACACTGCTACGTATCTATTAGAGATGATTCCAGTGTGGGGGTGTGGATAAGTTCATCTGTAAGTGCATGTTGTGTACCATGCATACCTGTGTGTGTGTGTGTGTGTCCTATTTTGGACTTCGGTGAGTCACTTAAAAAAAAAAAAGGTTGTTCTGAGAGGAACCGATGAGCAAACCTTTCAGTGACTCCTCCTCCTCCTCCTCCGCAAACCTCCCCCCTCGTTAAATCTTTATCTTTCATTACTGGAGCCTAAAAGCAGTCTGTTAAAAGCACACAGGACACTAAAAAAACCTGGGCTGCTTTTTTAATGCAGGTGTTCTGTCAAACTCACAAGCCGGACAGCTTTTTAAAAAAAAAAACGATTCCTGCCCGCGAGCGAAACTGCGAAAAGTCCGGATGAAGTAAAAATGTCAGAGCCTTAATGGACTGGAATGTTAATTGAGGCGTTTATCATGATGTTGAATCAGAGCTTTTACACGGACACGGTTAAAAAAAAAAAAAAAACCTGGCTGCCTGGACCTGCCCGGTGCTGCCAGGAGTCCCGAGGGCGCCGTCATCAACGCCGCTCACTTCGAGTATCTGTTCCAACATCCCGCCTGAGAGCCGCGGCCTTCGGGGGGTTTTCTATCCTCTGGAGCGGCTGTAAAAGAGGGAATGAAAAACAACTCAAAATGACTAATGAAACGCAATAAACCTCTCTTTTGTTACAGTGACGGAGGAGCACGAAATGATGAATCTGACAGGAGTTTGGCCAACACATGCAGTCAAAGTGTGCCAAGCAGGTAGACCGCATGCACATCAGCTCCCGGCACGGTGGAAACGGTGGACGCGATGTTAACGGTTCTGTCTTATTTTAAAGCCATTAAAACAACGGCTGCAGTTCTGTTTAACGATTCAACAAGTTTTTATGTGTAAATGCTAAAAAATCCAACAGGAAATTGAAAAAGTCTTGTGTTGCAGCATGCTTAAAGAAACAGATGTCTACATGCTCTTTAACGCTGATGTTACCGCGGGCTTGTAAGTTCATTTCGGGGCATGTAACTCAACTCGAGGTCATAAATAACTTTGTCAGATTGTGTCCGTGTGTGTGTGTTATTATTTTTTACAGGTAGAACAGCTTGTTGTAAAGTCAGAACATAACAAAGTGACAGCGAGATGTTTCTGTTGCTCTCTTTGTGGAGGAAAATGCCAAACGTATCTACGGACGACTTGTTTGTGATCACGGGAGATGAAAATGCCACATACCGTAATTATGACTCAAGATCCGTGACAACCGGCTCTCTGCTGAAGAATCATTTTTACATTTTTAAGGGTCATAATGAGCCGTGTGTTTTGCTTGCAGCTTCGACGTGCCTGATGATAATGACATGCAGGTTTTGCCCATTAAAAACTAATGAAGTGAAAAAGATTATTTTGCACCGGTTCAGATTTGCCAGGTTCTTAAACTGTAAATGTGTTGTTAAAATTCAGGCTTTTCTTTTCCTCCTACAGTTTTCTCGCTGTTGCCAGCAGCTCTTGACTTGTGCTCGCATTCTTTAATGATGCCTTCATCAGATCTGCCATTTAAAAGGAGAGAATTATACTGAAAATATTATTTGAAAACCCTGTTGCTTAAGAGAGATAATCAGACTGACCTGCCAATTAATTTCATCATTCAGACTGACGTCATGTTCGTGTCAGCCATGATCTGATGTATATCTGTTGTTAGTCAGATGTTTTTTTCAGCCGACATGGATCTATGTATGTATCTATCCATCTCATCCTTGATTGTTTCCAGGTCTGCGAGTCTGGGAACTCGGAAATCAGCCATCAAGAACAACAAAATGCATAGTTTGAATCTCTGAAACTAATGGACATATAATGTAACCCAAATGTTGTTGCAGAGGTCATGTTCTCCATGTTTATATGTCTATTTATGGTGAATTTGTTGGTTTTATTAACATGAAGGGAGTTGACATTCTTTCATACGTGGATTATTTTATTAAATGACATTATGAACAGTGATTTAAGACTTAGTAACTTTTGAGGGCCATTATAATGACTCTGGATCCCACTTTTTATATTGCCTACAGTCTATAATTCAGCCAATTATCACAATGCAAGTCACGAAATGTAACCAATAGGATTCCTGCACATTAGAACGAACATTCGTTGTTTTCGTGACCGTAAGTAAAACTTCTGACAGCTCAGCTCTGTTTAAACGACGCCTCCTGGTGTAATTTTGAGACTTTTTTCACAAACAAACCGTTTCTGTGACAGTTAGCATGGCGATCATTCGCTAACGGTTCAAATGTAATGCATATTTCAGTTCTAATACGTTTATTACAGTTTGGCTGAGTGTCAAGAAAACATATTGAATTTCTGTAAACAAACCTTGAAGATTTAAAATTTATCAGCATTTAAACGAAAGCAGTGACACTGTGTTGTACTTTGCAGCTTCATTCTTTTTAAAATTTATTGTAAAGGTTAAATCAAACATTTTTAAAGCCATTGTTTTTTTTGACTAGCAACTGGACTTAAGTCATTTTTTAAGTCTTTCATAATAATAAAATTCTGCAAAAATGGACCAGTTTATTAAACCAAAAGCAAACTGATGTTTTTTCCCAATACAGTCACAAACTTTGCCTCTTTACTGCTTTTTTCTTTTCTAACTTTTGTGATATGTTCGATGTATTTACTGTTTCATTACACTATATGTAATAAACCATAAATAAAAGCTAAAACACTGGCTGACAGGCGCTGCGTTTCTTCATAACATCAGCTGTTCCTGGACTCGTCTCCACAGCTTGATGCTCAGAGCGTTTGATATATTTCTGTGTCGAGGTCCATGTTCTATTTAGTTGCTGCTGGTTATTGGATTTTTTAAAAATGGCTGGATGACAAACAGTCATGTCAGTGTGTTTTCGTCATTATTGTATTCATTGTCTTGAAACATGCTTCGGCTAAGGTTCACTTGATTTCAGCATCAGTCTCGTCATCAGCCGGAGCCAAAAAATGAGATTTTCTCTTCTCTGAGTCACACCGCGGCGTAATCTACATTCCACTGCTCGCTTGGTTGAACATCCAGCTGTTTCGCAGCGTTTTCCCTGCTGATGGAGGAGTCAGCCGGTGTTTTTCTGCTGATAGCTCTCCTGAACAGCAGATAGAGAGGCTCTGTGTTCCTCCTACAGATGTTCATGATCACTGCTCCGGTGAGATTTAATGGAAGCGAGATAGTGGCCAGAGAATTAACTCGCAGAGCGGCGGCCTGGTCTTCAGCTCGCCTGCTGTATTGGTTTTGGACGGCGAGCAGGAGCTTCGCTAGAAAGAAAGCTGCCTCATCTGGCTTTCATGGGTCAGAGGGGTTTGGGGGGGTATTTGTGCTACAAACGAGGGTTGGCTCTATCAGCTGTGTGGTTCACCGAGAAGTTCACAGACTGAACGAGTTATGGCGTTGTGGTGAAGTAGGGTCTCCTCAAAATGTCAAAGTTAAGAAAGTCAAACCTGCTCTTGTCAGTGATGCTATTTCCTGGATGGAAAAAAAAAGAGACTTCTGGACTTAAGGATGTCAGATATCATGTATTTATGCAGTGTGCATGTAAACGCATCATTATTTCTGTCTATCTAAAGTCAATTTATGGGCAGAAGTTTGTGTAGAACCTATTTTTACTAAAACTTCCGTATGCATTTACCACAAAAAACTGCATCTTTGATGAATTTATTTTGACAAGAACAGGTTCATGACTTGAGAAAAATGCATTCTTCATGTATATGTTAATCAGCTGCAGCTGTTTTCATTCTGTTTGTCCTGAGTGTATCTATGTGATGCACAATAGACTTACAGAACAAAAACAGGGGGGGTCTGGTTCGATAACTGGTGACAGAACCGTCTTCTGTTTAATTAATAAAACACTGTTTTGACCTCTGACAGTCGAGGGCAGCTGGACTTGGTTGCAGATAATGGAAAACATTTCGCCTCATTAGGTTTCTTTAGTTCTAACTGAGCCTGAACATAAAGTCCTGAGCGATCAATTCACAAGCAGCTTCAAGCAAAAGGTGTGAATGCGACCGATGTGTCCAAAAAAAAAGGACCCGACGGCTCCGAGCACATGTGGAGGAGGTCTGTGGATGCAGGTGGCCATGTTTTTATTGGTTAAAAAAAACACAACACATTTGGTCTCTGCAAAGTGAAAGATGTAGGTGTTAATTTACATAATAATGTGGAGAAGTGGTCACTTGAGATGCATGATGGGATGCGTTGTAATACCAGGTGTGAACAGACATTAACACCAGGTACGAACAGCCTCACCGACTCACTGAGAGTCACAGGTTTTTTAACTCGGTGAAGATGTTATAAAGGTCACTGCTTCATGCGGTTCGCTGGTTCTCCAGGCTGTTTGCTGTTGTAATAATGCCTGTAAGAGTCGGAGTAACCAGAGGGGAGTGAGATTTTTGGGATGTAAAAACAGCATCGTACAGTAGGTGTTACATGGTGTTAAGGGAGCTTTATTTACTGTGCACCTGTGCTGAAAAAACAAAAGTATTCTGATAGTCTATATTTTTCTTTTTGTCAGCAAATCCCATTAAAAGCACCAAACCAGCATGTTGTGTCTGTCTGACCCTGAAAATATCGTATTCCTGTGTAGCAAAGAACCCCAAAACTATTAAAAACCCAAATGAGTCACACTGTTAAGCTGGTTGACATGTTCCTCCGTTGCCATGAACACACACACTGTGTTTATTTTAAGTCAATCCCACACACACACACACCGTCCTGCCGCTGTGATTACTCAGCAGAGCACCGAGCGCGTACTAATCCACTGCTGAAAACAATAAATGCATTATAAACTCCTGCTCAAGTGGTACGGTAAAAAAAAACCACAGTGCAGAGCTGTTTCAGGAAATTACTCATTTAAAAAAAATAAGCTTTTAATTTGTGACTTTTTTCAAGATTCACGTCCTCTGAAGAAGGAACAAGTTTCAAACTAGAGACGAGATATGAAAGGAACTCATCTTTTACTACAGCAATCTATGTTCAAAAGGCTACAAAAACTCATCTTTTTTGCAACCAGGTTTGGTTCAGGTTGATGTCCTGCAACACCCTGAACCTTTAGCATGTTTTATACTTTCTATTATAACAGGTACTTTAATAAAGAAATTGGTACCTGTGATAAAGATGCATTTAATCCCACAAATCCTCAGTGTTCTGCATTGGCTAATGTTGTGTTAAAAATGATAATAATCAGGTAATAATCTGCTGCATTGTTCTTTCTCATGTGTAACTCAGCAGCACAGCAGCTCGTTTAACAAGATGTTTTGTTGAATTTACCTGCAATCGTAGTAAATTTTATGCCACATCTGCTCTGCAAGCTCATTCTGGTTAAATACAACGCAGAACTGTAAATAATTGCAAAGAATTATCATTTTCCAGCAGGAATGCTTACATTGGAATTATAGATTAGCATCTGTATTACAAACACACACTGTGGCACAAACAGGAAGAGAGAAAATCCTGCAGAAACATTTTCTGTTAGATGTGGAAAAAGGAGTTGTGCAGGGAATTTTAAGCAGATATTCTCAGTTTGTTCTGTAATGAAACATAATGTTGTGCCAAGCGTTGCTGTAAATGCACATGTGGATGAAGCAGGAGGAGAGTTCACATCTGTGCTTCAGAGGAAATGACCCACATTTTATCTGCTCTGTTTTTATAATTCTCTACTCATATTCTTTAATGTACTGAATATGTTCTAAACTTACGATATTGTGTTTTAAACGGTATTTTTTTTCATTATATGAAGCTAAAAATGAGTACAGAGAGGTTGGACTTCCTTAAGCTCATGTTGTGACTCACCAGCGTCATTCAGCTTCATATCCTGCTCTTTTTCAGTCCTCAGTAAACACAATACACCTGCTTTAAGCTCCACACACACAGGAAAGCAGCGACAGACCCACACAGGATCACCAGCAGTAACAAAGTAGGACTCTTTTTATTTGAAATTGTTCACCTTTTACACACTGACAGTTAATATACACAAGCCTGTGTGGTCCCTCTGGCCCGAGACGTGGTCAGTGACGATGTGTGCTGGATATCGACGAGGATGGCTTACAAATGAGAAGCTCATACACACACACACACACACACACATTCCAACACACACACACACACACCTGAATTCACACACTCACACATACATGGACAAGCACACACTTGCACCAACATACAGATATGTGAGGACGAACACAGAAACACACGTTACGACGACACGTACTCTAAACAACCTAACACAGTCTAGCCATCTAATGTGGACATCAACAGAGGAGGGGCTTAAAGTGCATACAGGAACAGAGGAGGGCCTTTGCTCGCTCTTGTGATCAGTAACAGCCTTTTAAGTTATGAGCGACAGTAAAACCTCCACCAAAGCAATGATCTTAGTGCCACACGCTGTATCTTTACAAAAAGCAAATCCCTACCGTTTTTGTTTTTTTAATCTTCTTCTTCTGTAAGCTCAAACTGTGCCTTTGCATCATGAAATAATGACACTGCATAGTTCACGGGGTTAGTCTTATACATTATTGCGGTACATGTAGGTCCAGGTCCGGGGTCCGGGGTCCGGGTGTGGGTGTGAGCCGCGGGCTGCAGCGTGGTGCAGAAAGCATGTGTGCTGTAGCCCAGGTTTTTACGGCAAAGCGCCCAACGCTTCGCTGCAGTCCGGTTTGAAATTTGGGAAAAACCCCCCCCGTATGAGGAGCGGTGGGACGTGGTGAGGGTCCGATCACAGTATGGAGATGTTCAGTATCCTGGATGCATAAACGGAGCACAGACGCCGACCGTGACTCCTTGGCCTGGTCTGGGTGAAGCACGTGGTTTGGTCCTTGACAAGGAGGCGGAGCAGAACCGCCCCGGGTCAGACAGGTCAATAGGGGGCAAAGAGGACTTGTGGGTGGGAGGTCCTGACAGGCCCGGGGGCCGGGCGGAGCAGTGCAGCGGGGAGGGTCTGTGTCTGAAAGAGGGCGGGGCTGGGGGCGGGGTTAGTGCCATGGTTGGTGCGGTGCGTGAAAGAGTTGCCGATGGCGGCGGCGGCTGCGGCTGCGACTGCGGCCAGATGAGCAGGAAGAATCTGAGCGGTCAGAGGTTGACACTGACGCTCTTTACCCAGAGACAGTTTAATCTGACGGAGGAGGAGAAAACACAGTCAGTACGGAGCAGATCAACGAAATAAACACATCACAACACCTGATCTGAACACTATTAACATCTCAAGCTCTGATTCAAAGCATTATCACATTTTTAAGGGTGTAAAGATTCTGAAACAGACAACAAAAGTCTTCAGTTGATGTCTGGAAACAGACTCCTGTCTCACTGAGTTTACTTCTCGTCTCTAAAAACTCTGTTTTTGTCCAAATATTGAACTTTATTTTACTTCCTGGCTGCAGCAGCTTATGTGAAGGTGATTCACAAAGTCAATCTGCATGTTGTTCTCAGGTCTTCTTGATATTTAAAGTTGAGTCTGATTTTATAAATCCTCAAAATTACTCTCTCATTTTTCTTAATCACACTCCAAACACCCCAAATTTTGATTTATATCAGGAAATCACTGATAAGTGATTAAGTCTGCAAATTTGACCTCAAATTCGATGATAACTTCCTGTAATTGGCAGTTTGGTGCTTAAGACTCATTTCCGTTGGGACCAAAGGTTTGCCAAATAATTGATTCTTTAATCATAAAAAGTAAATGAACAACAATTCTGATTTAAAAAACTCATTTATGCAGGAAATGTTCCCGTTTCTACCTCTGAAATATGAGGATTTGCTGCTTTCTCTTTCTGACATTATTGCAAATTAAAAATGCCACGGTTTTAAACTGTTGGACGGAAAAAACGAGCAGTTTTGACCTTTTTGTTTCGCTTCTTTCTGACATTTAACATTTTGCTGATTGTCATACAGTTTATCTGCTCTGGTGTCATTTTCCAGACTGTTCCCTGTTCAAATCATGGATCAACAGGAGAAACATAATGGTGTCATAAACAGGATTTGACTTGTAAATCTGATTCATTAGAAGAAACATGAATAAAAAGAAAGACCATGTTGACTGCAGACGCGGTGGGAACGACACAGGGGATCAAACAGGTGTCAGAAATCAGATGCTAATTGCAGAAAGAGCTTCAGGTGACTCGAGTTTATGTGGAAAAAAACAATAATATGTCAGCTAAAGAACTCCTGCTTTTCTTTTCTCATGCTGTTATTCTGAAACCTGACAGGATCGTTTTTCTTGGATTGATCGTCTTCTTTTGCTCCTTAAGTTTCCTCAGGTTTGAATTAGAGGGAACTGGCCAGAATCCAGTGATCTCCAATCATAGTCTGCATTTCTGACAGTCCACACACACTTTTTAAACAGTTTTTTCCTCCTTGATTTAAAAAAAACATGCTGTCTACAAAGTTATATTTTAAATAAAATCATTGTCCATAAAATGCAATCTTCACTTTGCACAGAAAGAATCTGGAAGCTGAGTTTCCTTGGAGCTTTGTCATCGTCTCAAACATAAACCACTGAATCGCTAAATCCTATTTTATATCTGTCAAACGCTGCTGTTTAGAACCGCTGTGCGCCTGCATGTCGAAATCTGAAGAATCTCTCCAAAAAGCTGAGATGTGTTAAGAGTTTATTGAGAAAGAAAAGAATAGAGGAAGAAAGAAAGAAATGGCAGGCAAACAAACAGCCTAATAGGGTCAAAAGGTCACTGAAGTTATCTGGCTTAATCATCTGTATCTGTAATGGAAAAGCTCCGGTCTTACAGCACCGGGATTGCAGCTGTTGTCATGCGTTATCAATCACCGGCTCCGGCGTCGTGAGCCTATGGGAAGCATTCTTTACTCTCCGCTCATCAAAGAAGCTCCTCTCCGTTAACTCAGTCAATGATGGGTTTCGGAAAAAGCCATTTCCCCCACACTGGTATCCTCTGCGCTTCGTCTCGGCAAACAGCGGTCGTGATGAATGCCATTATCCGAGGCTTTTCCGTACGATGGAAAACTAAGACTCCCCCCCTCCTCCCCTTTATCTTTCCCACATTGCATCCACATGGCTCATAACGCCCCACCAGGCTTGTGTCATGTGGCACTCGGAAAGAAAACAACTTTTTTTTTTTTTTTTTTGTACATTTGTTTTAGCTCTCCTGGAGCGCGTGGAGAGCCGGGGTTCGCCACGAGGGACGGCCACTACCGCAGAGTTAAACAACCACATCAGGAACGTATTGGAAAGTTATTTCAGTGCACTTCTCTCATTCTGGGTTTTGTCAACTTGCCTGACACTAATCTGAGCCGCCTTGATGCAGAAGACCACATGCTGAGCTACTCCAAATAAATTCAAAGTGACATTTACAATCCCTAAAATTGTACTCGACCCCGGCCCTCACCCCCGCCTCCAGCCTGCCGTCTCAGAGGAGCCTCCATACATGTCAATTTACGTCTGTAAAATATCAACTTTTCTAATTAAATCACAGCGTTCCCTGCCGTGAATTTTTAACAGGAGCCAGGTTACAGGTGAGCCGGTTTCCAAAGTTGACATTTAATTGAATACGATGCTGTCGTTTGGATTGAAAGTGCCGTATCAAAGAACGGACCGTAGCATTTTATATCATACGTAGGCAGGTTGTTTCGCTTACAACTGCGGTTTTTCTCGACATTCTCCCTCATTCAAACAGTGTGATAGATCTTCTCCTCGCAGGCTCGGCTGGACTCAACCGTGGAGTCCTTTTAGCATCACCATTAGGTTTAAAACAAGCTAACTGGATCCGAGTCAGTGACGTGAAAACACTGCAGACAGCTGATTGGTTGCACAACATCATCCACAAATCTGGCATTTTTTAAAAAGCCAAAGTCTCACTTTTTTTTTTTTACTCCATCATCCCACATGAACGAGCTGAGCTGATTTCCTTTGTTTCGTAAGAGCAGCACGGCTTTTTTCGTGCAGCGAGCTGCAGAAAGTGATGATGAATGGAAACTGAGCTGAGGGAAAAAGGCCGGAAGTTTGACAGTAAACGGTGAATAACAGCTGCAGCTTCTGAAGACCTGAAACAGCTCGTCTGTTGTTCCCCAACTGTTGAAAAAGTGAATAAGGCCAAAAGTCACTGTGACAATCAGCTGAAATCCAGTGAGTGCTGTCTGCAGTGAAAAATGAGCTGAAATAAAGTCAGAAGGACCGAATCGAGTTGAGCTATGTCATGAAATGGAAATGCAGCTGAAGACAAAATATGAAATATTTTGTTTGGGCACAGACCTCATGTTTTTATTTGACCTGCATGCTGCAGAAACAGAAAGTGGCTGTAACCGAAGACTGACGATGAAAACAGGCTCAGATGTAAGAAAAAAGAAAATCAGTGTTTCTCATGGGTTTCTCCGTCCGTCTCCGAAGAGTTTATTAAACCTGAGTCACGCTCATTGTTGTCGTGACACCGGGACTCGCGTGGCTGATAGGATGACTGAGGCGTTCGCTGACTCACCGGCTGCTTGGCCTGGCCTTTCTGCGGCTTGCTGTAGGGGCTGTATTTGGGTTTGGCTGGTTTACCTGCCGCTCGGTCTTTATGACGCCGGCTGCTGATGTGCTGGAAAAAAAAAAGGAGACAGAAAACAAAGTTTCAGAGGGAGGAACTGAGTCACAGTGCAGGTTTCCTCATGTCACTCTGGTTAAAGCTTTAATATGCAAATACACCTTTTCACAACGAAACGATCGTGAACTGGACGGGCACTGCAGGAGCGCAGACCTCCGCCAGATATGCAAAAATCTGCAGAAATATATCAAAATATGGTTGTGCCTGACTGAAGTCTAACCATCTCGGCTGTGCATTTTTTATGTATTCTGGATGATTAATATTTCTCATAGCTGAAAGTCAATAAATTACACTTCCACAGGGATCTTTGTCTGAGAAAATAGTGTTGTAGCAGTTTTACCGGTTCTCCAGTGGAACCGTGGTCCTCTGAGGCTCCTAAACGGCTGCTTTTCTGTTTATACGAGCAACTATATGTGGAGGCGACCCAGGAGGATTACTGATCCCACGAGATGGCTCGTAAATGGTATGTTTTTCTCACCTCTGATCTTTTAAACATCTACTGTACATAACATAACATAAAGAATTTATTCTGCCACTGCCAAAATGCAAGTGCACCATCCTGCAAAGTTAAAGTTAAAAAGAACTTGTGCATTATATCTGTGGTTTGGATCCAAAGTTTGATGGGTTCTTTAATGCTTAATGCCACATCCTTTTACCCAGTTTCATAAAAGTCTGACCTGTAGTTTTTGTGTTATTCTGCCGACAAACAAACAAACCGGACAGCAAAAACAGCCTTTTTGCTGGCGGTATTAAAAGTATAAAAAAGATTAAAAAAGAGTCGATAATTTTTAATTTCTAATAATCCATGCCTCTATATATGTGCAGTTCAGTGTTAATTCTAACCAATCTGCATGCCTTTTTTCAAACTAATGCAGTTGAACTGTGGCCACCTTAAAAAGAGGCGAAGCTTCATCTCTGCTGCTTTTGTTGTCTCAATAAAAATAAAAAAGCAAAGAGAAGGAAGCTGCAGTCGTCAACGTGCTCAGCTATGTGTGCAGTTTATGATTGCTGAGGTTTTTTTATTTTTTTATTAATATAGGCATGTTGTGTAACCATGGCAACCACCGAAAAACCCACATGGAGGAAGAACAATGCAGAGAGTAATTTTTTTTTTTTTTTTTTACAGGAAACCGTAAATTTCACACCTCTTCATCAGCAGTGAACAAAAGGCAAAAAGCAATCAGAGAAAAAAGAAAAACCGGTCCTGCTGTCATCAGAATGAAATCTGTTCTCTTTCGAGGAAAACACGAATGTTTCTGGAAAAAAATCTTGCTGATTTTGATTTTGTCTCATGTGAGAGACATTGAGATTAAAGAGAAGATCAAAAGGGAAACTGAAACTGAAACCACACGATGCATCTGCAGGAGATCATGAACATCCACAGCAAATTTAATTACATGCTCCTCAAGAGAAATTTACTGGTCAAGAGGAAGATTTAATCAGTTTCATGTCAATCTGCTGATTTTAACTGGTTTAGTTGCTGCAGCT
The DNA here is from genome assembly GCA_029814665.1 of Acanthurus lineatus. Taxonomy (NCBI): domain Eukaryota; kingdom Metazoa; phylum Chordata; class Actinopteri; order Acanthuriformes; family Acanthuridae; genus Acanthurus; species Acanthurus lineatus. Next base: position 3,761,861 of record JAPZDV010000025.1, on the reverse strand, counting down.
CCTCAGTTTAAGAGCCAAACCACAGCAAAACAGCAACAACTGTCACTGTTTTTTTATATTTATTACAGATTTTGTGCTGTGATGCTTTATGGCCTGATCCCCCAGCTTCAGGCTAGATGCCATTTTCAGGATAGATAGCTTATCATGTGCTGATGTGGGAACCTGATCAACACAGAAGGAAGGGACGAGACTAAAAATACACCTCCTGTCTCAAGGCGAAAAAGGTATTACAGCTCTAAAGGGTTCATTGTGACCGGAGCAACCTGTGGCGAAAATGACTACAGTTACGCTCCTGTGAGGTTCAGTGAAAACAGCAAAAAATAGGAAAGATTTACCGAATCAAACATCATGTGGGAACGTTAAAGCTTCAGAAACAGCCAGCAGATGTGAATAAACAAGCAAGAATCTGGAAATACATATATAGAAATAGTCTGCAAAAAGCCAAAAAATAGAAACAATAAATAATTCAGTGTTTGTACACACTGACAGCAGAAGGCAGATTTCTGACTGCGTCTGAACTCCACAAGTCCTTGCAGTGGGTTTAACAATCACACTTTTCCTCTGGTTTCAAGCCGGAGCTGCAATTCGTCACGCTGGGTTCTTTTCACACCGAATCGCTGCTGTTCAGAAGTACTTAGTAAAAGCCCCCCGCATGAAAAATTCATACAAAAGCCTGTCTATATTCTGTGAGAAAGCTCAAGGTCAGCTCAGACAAAAAAAAAAAAAAAACGAGCGGGTTTTTCAGGTATTGTGGATGAAATTCCCTCCATGACAGAATGATCAGCAGCTACAAGAAGAGACGATTTGTGCAGTGAAACCCCGAAAGCCACGTACAGGACCCACATCCCCGTCCTGAAATCTCCCACAGCCATCAGACTGTTGTTTCGTTCCTTTGTAACCTAATTTCTCTAATTGAGGAGAGGGATTAGGAGGAACTCAGCTGGCTTTGTGTCTGCGAGAAGAAACCTGATTTCTTGGCGAAGGCCTCGTCCGTGCTTAACCGGATTCAGAGAGTGCACGAGCACTACGGAGGTTTGCTGTGACAGCAGCGCTGCAGGTGCGTCTTTGTTTCCGACAAACACGGAATATGATCTGAAACTGAAGCAAATGAGTCTGAACACACAAGTGAACAGCAAACTAATTGTATCGTTTAGACACTAAACGCAGTAAAATGAGGGTTTTATAACCACAGCTGAAAAGCACCAGAAGAGAAAAAACGAGGCTGCAGTTTTTTTTATCACTAGTTCACTTTAAACTCCAAACGATATCAAAACACCAGAGTGATGGACGTGTTTTTTCTGCTTGTTTTGTCTTTCCTCTTGCAGGTTTTCATATAAACTCTGGTCTATTGTTATCCTGAACTTGGCTTTAGTACAATATTTTGATTGATTGATTGATTTTTTCCGTATTGAAGCGTCGTGCAGCATGTGGTGTCCAGCTTGTATGGAGGCCACATGACGGCCACATGACAAATAAATAAAAACAGTTCATAAAAGAAAATTCCTGAACCTTCATTTCAATGACAGAAGCATCTTATTATGCTGGATATGTTATTATTTGTATCTGCTGTCATGCATCTTCAATTAATCTTGCTGCAAAAATAAGTTAAAAATGCTGTTTCCTGTTTTTTCTGTAGTTTTTACATATTTTGTGATTTTTTTTATGTGATTCATGTTTAATTTGACTGCACTTCTGACGTGTTGAACTCATTTGGGCCGATGTAATATTGATCCTGGTGTTTCTGGTTGATTTTGCCTTTTGCCCTGTTGCCCATGTGGGCGTGTCAGGCTTTTTTTTCTAGCTCTGCTCTGATTGGCTCAGATTGAGAGTCAGCTGTTGTCCAATCACACACCTGAACGATGAATTTGTTTGTTGCTCACTCGCTCTGCTTTTGTCTGATAAGAAATCTCCATTATATCAAAAATATTTCCTAATGAAAGCTTTTTGGAGACGTTAACACACTGAGCAGATCTTTCGTCTGACTCTTTCTTCTTCTGTTTAAAAAAATTTAGGAGCTGATGGATGAATCTAATTACTGAGCAGCTGCAGACGAAAGCGGCTTTTTAGAGAAACCATATGACTGCAACACATGCGAATGTGTTTTTTCAGTCTTAATCTGACTCTCTGGTGTAAACATCGTAAATGAGCAGAGGACGGAGTAAAATAAAATAACATTTCCCACGTTCGGACCATGTGTCCATGTGTTGATTGTCCAGTAATCTTTTTCTTTTTAATGCCAAAACGTGTCAAGAAACTCATGTTGTGTTTTATATCAAAATTCTTCTCTTTTCTCTTCCTGTAAACTGTTCCTGTTTTTGATGATTGATTTATACACAGGGCTGAAAAAAACCTCCTACACCTTTTCAACTGTAAAATTCAAGCACTTTTCAAGCTTTTCAAGGTGTTTTTTCAAGCTTTTCAGCACATTACAGCTGCAGTAAAAGAAATGTTTTTATACATTTTCGTTTAAAGGGATTTAAAGTCCACAAGCATCAAATTAATTGTGATGTTATTGAGCTATAAACAACCAAAATTATGTGAAATTGTGTCACTTGTGTGTGAGCAGACTGCATTCTGTATAAACCGGCCGAGTGATATAAAATTTATTACAAAAGCGATGCCGCTTCAACCACCCAATTCAAAATTTAAGCACCTTTCAAACCTTGAAAACAGCACATTAAACTAAAGCATTTTCAAGGATTTCCAGCAGAAACACGAACCCTGCACACATTTATTCGATCAAATGTGATTTTGAGTCACCAGCTCGCGGCGGGCTGAACTGTTTCATACTGAGAGGCGTGTGTTTGAATGTCAAGACTTTATTTACACTTCAAACGAAGGTGGTTGTGCTCGGCTTAATGAATAATTGCCGTTGGCAGAGGCCGTCAGACCTCTGGGCACCTCTTTTTTTTTCAAAGAAGACATTTTGAAGTGTCACAGTAGGAAACACAGGTGTGAAAAATGAAATTATTGATGACTCAATTGCTCTCAGCTGTTTTGGTTTAAAGGTCCTGGAATCACTGCTCACCGAGAAACTTGAGAAGAGTTGAGTCGTGTTTTTCTGACTATTACAAGTCACAATGTTTCCTGTGAAAATCATCTTTTTTTTTTTTTTTTAAATGTGTCCTTCTACTGGAAAAAGTCAAAAAATTAACTCAAAGTTGAGAGTTCCTGCTTTTAAATCCTCCCAACTTCACGAAGCAGCAGATATCTGATGTTACACAACAATGGCGGCGCCAATGGAAGCTTCTGTTTTACATTTCAACCAATGGAGATGAGGGTGGGATGTTTTTGTAGACTGCAGTATTCGTGTTAGGCTATTGGACGGAAATATGTATGTTTCTTATTATAAAAGTGTCAAAATATAATGTGGCGTCAGTATCATCAACATGAATTTTCCCCCCTTTGATTCGTTGACATATGGGCGGGGGCCGCACTGCCAGGAGTTCAACCGTGTGCACGCTCGCCAGAGAAACATCAGTTTGTCACGGTCGGCCATGTTTTTATGTTTATGTTTGGCGTCGTGTAACTGGAACGCTTGAAGGTCAGAAGCTGGACATTTCTACCGGAAAAATCTGCCCTCCATCTTTGGCTGGAATGTAGTTTTTCACTGTATTTATCAAACCATGTACGATATTGTGCTTAACTCTGGAAAAAGGGTGTTTCTGATATTATAGGAATTGTTGGACTCTTACAGGATGTTATGACCCGTAAAAACTTCTTGGCCAGACACAGTGAATCCAGATATAATATGTATCAATCTAACCATCTAACATTATAAAACTAGTGGATATTTCTCAATGCTGACTATTCATGAAGGAAAAATGAGGCGTTCATTTAGAAAACCAAAAATCTCTTTGATTTAATTTCCGTTTAATTATGTTTTCAAGGAAACATGGATCAAACTGGTGCAGGGTTTTCCTTTTAAAACAGCCTTTTATATTCATATTTTTTTGCAAATGAACTCTTCAAATAACAAATAAATAAATAAAATGATGTCAGATAATGATGAATAGAGGTAAAAATGTTTCTTCTTTATGCTTTGAAACTTGAACTGCAACATAATGAACTCATAATGAACTCCGTTAAAATCCAGCACGACGCCATAACATTGTAATTAGTGCCAGCTTTTGCTTCACTGACTGTCTTTGTAGCTCTTATTTGTTTTTTGAAAGCATTAAATAAACCTGCTTTGTGTGCAGAAAAGATTTTTTTTTAAAAAAAGATTGATGTTTTATTCATTTTGTCTTTGATCGTTCTCCTCACACACTCACCTGTTTGAGCTGAGTCTCTGAGTTGACGTGCACATCACACGTCTCACAGTAAAACGTTTTGTTCTGCAGGCCTGTCGATGATTTGGTGGACGTGGCCAGTTTGCTTTTGACTCCCGGCCGCGGGAAGGACTTGATGGAGCCCACGCCGGTCCTGGCCTCCAGCATCGTCTTGTGCTTCGTACCTGCAGGTTCAAACAGGAAGCGGCGATGTCAGTGCGTGAACTTCACCTCACAGATTCTGCCTGAAGGAAAGGTGAGTTTAAGGTGAGTCGTCTGTTTTCTGGTCTTGAAAATACGAGCTCCGGAGTCAAAAGGCCAACTTGTAAATCTTTCTAAATAACTCTGATCAAAGTTGAGGGTCGTGTTAAACTTGTTCATGCAAAAGTTACACTTTTGACCTGAGTTGTGTTTTTCTGGAGTGAAGGGAGAGTCTGGCTTCTGACACAAAACAGCCAAAAAACTAGGTCTGCAGACAAATTTAATAAAGGTATTTCTATTGTAACTTTGCTTTTTTGATGTTTTTGTTGCCTTCATCCTCCCTCTCAGAATGAAAACTGCTCTTTTCTATATATAATTTGAACATGTCCAGAACTCAGGACTCTATTTATTTTATGCTACAGAGAAAAAATCCAATTCTCTACAAAACTGTCACTTTTAGATTCGACCACTAAAGCAAAAGATTGACTGTCATTGAAAGAACTGAAGTATTTCAGCTGATAAAACAGCTTATTTTTACTTTAAAACTTAAAGAAAATGTAGCTAACAATGCCTACACACTAGGTTGGGTTCTGAGTACAGGACCTGTACTTGTAATGGAGTATTTTTACTTGTCTGTTTTCGGTACTCTCCCTTTAGGATCTGAAAACTTCTTCCATCACAGTTTTTACGGGTGTTTGTGTCTGCCTTCCTTCTGCTGACAGATTTGTAAATTGAGTTGTTTTTATTGTTCAGACCTTCAATAAAATATTCAATATAAAAAAAAAAGAAAGTGACATTATAAGACAAACAATGGGACGTTCCTGTTCAGAGGACCGATGACTCAGCATCCTGTCACACTCGCTCTGTGTGTGTGTGAGTGTAAACTTTCTATTCAGAAAACAAATCTTTGTTTTGCAAAAAAAAAAAATAAAAAAAGCAGGAACGTCTCACAACACCTGATCAAACTTGGATATAAAGTTGCCATGGAAACTGCTGATAACTCCCTCCTAATTTTTTTTTTTTTTAAACGGACGATTATTGTTGAAAACAGCCAATACGACTCAACAGAGACGACAAAGGGCCCTTTAACGCCGATGTTGTGTGATTGTGTAGAAACCCAGCAGATAACAATCTACTCGACAAAAAAAGAAAAACATCGACTGAACAGAAAAATTTAACCCTCGTGTGTTTTTTTTTCACAGGACTCGCATGACTTAAACGGAATAAAGTCACATTGATTGATGAGAAAAAACACGTGAGAGGATCTTTTGTCTCCTTCCATTGTTGCCTCACACATTCATGATGTTTCACATCTGCAGAAAATGTCGGCGCCCGTCTCTCACCGCTGTTGTGCGCCTCCAGCTGTGACGCCGAGTTGACTGCCACCTTGCACAGCGAGCAGTACAGGAGGCGCCGAGCTTTCTCCTCCTCTGTTTCCGCGTCTGTCTCGGCCTCCGGTTCGGCCTCGGGCTCCAGATCTGCGCTTTCTGACGGCGAGTTGAGCTCCGACGGCCTCTCGTCCCCTCCAGCAGCTGAGGTAGTCTCTGGGGCGGCGGCTCCTGCGGTGCTCGGGCCTATCTGCGAGGCAACAGGTGCTGGCGTTGGCGTCGTGAGGGTCATCATGGATGCCAAGGGTTGTGCCTGTCTGAGCACAGGGGAGAGAGGAAGGGGTGCTGCTCCAGGAACGGCATCTGCTGAGAGAACAGAGATGATTTGTTATGAATCATAGGACTCCATCCATCCATCCATCCATTAGGGACGGAGATGTTTTATTCATGCAATCCAACTGACAGGTGGCCGAGCACGCTCAGCTTTTAGAGATTCAGCCACAGTTTGTTGGTTTGTTTTATGGAAGTGAAGGATGAAGTACACACAAAACACACACAAAAAATATGATTTAGAGTGTGTTTGTGTCATAAAAGTTGAGATGTGGACAAAAACGACAAAACATACCCACAAAACAAAACAAAAAATGACTGCTGTGTAAATCTGACGGCTATAAAAAGAGAAGTTTTGTAAGATTATGGCAGAGAGACGAGTTGAGGTTAAGTTAAATATTCGGCTGATGTAGTAAATGTTGGTATTTGCATGAATGAAGCCTTAACTTTAAGCAGCTGCAGAAACAGAGTTCAAAGAGTTCGAGACCAAATGAGGAAGATCAGAACAAAGATGGCCGACATAAATAAGTAAACACTCATCCCAGCTGAAACATTTCCTCCGTACGAAAGTTTAAATATTTGATGTGCTGTCGATAAGTTACGCTGCCAACAAACATGTGGAATAAACAAAAAAAAAGGGCAAATGGATTAAAAACAGAAACAAGTTACATGTGTTTCCAAAGTGGACTTTTATTTCTGTATTCGTTTACTTTACAGTTTAATTTTATCTGGTCCAGTTTAATAGTCTGAACACACCTTATATATCGATGGAGCAACTTTGACCGGTTCATTCGTTCTGTTGGCTCCAAACAAGCAGCAGGTCGGACGAAACGAGAGTCTCCGAGTTTATGAATTCTGATTTATGCCACAAAAACAAAACAAAACAACCCAAGATCAAAGATTATTCAGGATGTAATCGATTATATGCCACGGTGTGTACGTACATACCAAACAGATGAATACAGATTGCATCTGAAATAGAAAGCTCTGCCAGATAATCACAAATATAATCCACCGTCGGCGCGTGAGAACACATTATCATTTATACAAAATAGCTACAGTGTTCTGAAAGAAAATGTCTGATGTTTTTTAAGGGAAAAGACAGCAGTGGATCGATATATCTGACTCAAGAACAACACCACGTGTCGGTGTGTGGAATACAAAAGACCGCCGCCACATTCATGAAAATGAAATTTTGCCTCAGCAGCACCACCTGATCGATGCCAATGCCTCCGAGTTCTCCGGCTCTCCGGAGTCACGAAATGAAGATCAGCCAGCCAGGAGAGCAAATCAATAGTGAATTATGTCATGCTATTTTTGTGAGCCATTATAGATGGTTCTTATTTATCCCTGCGAAGGCGCCGCAGAACTGATCTAAGTCACATCGTCACTGGGTTCACTTGTGCCAAAGGTTAAAAAAATTCATCAGAGGTCGCAGCAGCAGGAATGTTTCTGTTTAAAAGAAGCACAGACATCCGTTAAAGAAGAAGAAAATACGAAAGGATCTCCATTTATTCAAGCCGGTTCGCTGAATGACACCCAGGTATCGCAGCTTGTTTCTCTGCTGCACTGACACTCCGGATGAAAGCTGCGGCTAAATGCTTCAAATGTATGTAAATGGATGCAATGTGATGTTTTTTTTCTTCAAGTATTTCAGTGTTTGTGAAGATCCGATCCATTAAGCTTTGAGAGGGATTTCAGGCACATTTATACTTGTTGTAATACTCTTCCCCTTTTTACAGCTGAGTGACTCCATGAAATTTTCTGCACTTTAATGAAAGTCGTCACCTGCTTTGAATGCAGATCTTAAAAGTAATAAACAGTAGCAGGTGTAAGATAAATGTACAAAACCAGAGGATATCTGCATTTAAATGAAATCAAAGAGGCTTTGTTCGACCTTTTTTTTATCAAGATCCTAAAACATAATTACAAATGTGTAATTTTTTGCAGGATTTGTGAACAGCAAAAGTAGAAACTTGGTCCTGTTTTACATGAAGCCACAAACAAAGCCAAAGAAATCCAAGATTTTAGTTGCACAAAGTAAATTGAGCCTTTTTTAAATTAAGAATACACATGGGATTACATTGCATGAGAAGCAGTGTTTCCTTTGAGATATTTCATGGCTCATTTAGAAATATTGTATTAGAGGAGGTTGATGGAAACTGCAAAAATGAAATTTTCTTGCCAGTTTTGCAAAACAAGCGTTCTAGAGGTGTTTTTCACCTTTATTTTGGAGAAAAGTGTAACGTTTATCATGACTGATCAGCAGTCTCTGCCTCTAGAGAGAAAAAGAACATGTTTCTGCAAGTAAAAGCTAACATTCATTAAGTCTTTTGGCAGATTTTCACGAAATTTGATTAAAATTGCGATGCATTTTGGACAGAAACCCAGTTTCTGACACTCAGCCGCTGTGACGTTTGTCTTCTCGCTGTCTCACCGTTGCTGCTGCAGTTTTTTCATGCAATCACATGACAAACTGACCTTCAGCAAGGGCATCTATTGATTACTGATGCCGTTGCAGGGTTGAGCGCCCGGTGTGTCGCACCTACGACTGATTGACCTCCACCTGTGTATGTGTGATGTTCAGTAGACACCGCAGATGCCTGTGGAGCGATGCAAAGAAGAACATCTGGCATGAAAAGGCCATTATTCCAGGCTGTTACACTCGCAACCATGACTGGAACATTTATTTAAAGTCTGTGAACTCGGCTCTGAAAAGGAGACCAGTGACTTCACTTATTAGTTGCACGTAATTTATGTTCTGTTTAATTTAAGTTGAGGTCGAATGAGCTTCAGAAAAGAGCCAGAAAATCTACCCAATTCATTTAATGCACATGCTAACAGCACAGACACGAGCACTTTTGTTTGAACCAAAGGACAGAATGAAATAAAAGGTCCAAAACATATTGTACTTTCAGTTTATGTTCACATTACAGATGTTCAGCCAAAGCAAAACACCAGTTTTGACCCAAATGATTTCGCAGCCGTGAACGACCTCAGTGTTCCTTTACATTACTCCGTCGGATCGAGCCCAAGTTATTACCGCAAGAACAATAATTAATCTGTGAACTCTTTATGAAGAGTCTGACCTTGTCACTCTTGATGAATAATGTTTATGCCTTGAGCAGACCGGCGGCGACCTCTTTGCTCCCCCGCAATTAACGACCACCTACTCCCAGTCGGCCGTGGTGTGCCAGGCATCAAAACAACCTGAAATCACAGCGATTAACTCACTTGGTCTCACCGTGCTCACCAGCCACCAGAAAGCTGCCATCACACCTGCTTCTCTGGGCGGCTTTTCAACGGGCACGGTCACCGGAACGAATGCAGATCCAGCAGAAGTGCGAGTAAAGGTCTGGTGTTCGTGTGAGCCAGCCGGGGGGGGGGTTTTTACACTGTGACCAGTTATTAAGCCGCTTTTGGCAGATGTTTTCATTGTAAGTGAGCTAAAATAAACGCAGCATCAGAGGAATCTTAAAGCTGTAATGAGAGATTCTCCGGCCATTTGTTGGAGATTATTTTTGGTGCCTCATTGCCTTTTTTCTTAACTGCTGAATGTCAAAGATGGTTAGTTTTCTTATGGAAAATAACCCTTGTTTTTCATCTTTCATTTATCAACAGCTAGGACTCGTAATCGTGGTCATTTTCTCACCGAGAGAATTCGTCTGGCACACAGCGACTCTACAGTGACCCGGTGTTTTGACCAGCAAATACAACAGCTATTATGAACTGCTATGTATTCCGCCAACAGTTTGGGAGAACAAATTGCTCCGGCGCTATTATTAAAGAATGCTTCAACATTTTGGCAGTCCGCTTGTTTGCCTCTGATACCTGGAGTGCTGAGATCGATATCAATTTCATCTTTATGAATTCAGCGGAGAGTTGGCGATTTGTTTTGCCTAACTTAGTACAAAGACTGGCAGTGGGAAATAGCTTCCAAAAGAGGAAAAAATACACCTTTTAACACCTTTTATATTGAGCGTGAAAGTTCACTCTTCACTCTAATCTTATCTCAAGGTCCACTGAAAACCCCTTTATGAGCTTTTTAACAGCATCTCACTGTCTTCATCTTATATGCTGCTTTACCCCTTTAACACACAGAATCCAACCCTGAAATGTTCCAGACTCTTTCCATAGTCTGAATCACTTGACCCAGACTTAACCCTGCCAGCCTCCTTCCACAGAGTCCATGTAATGTCCAATTGAGCCCATGTGTGAATTTGTCTGGTGAATTCACAGGCAGTGTGTGTGGATGTGATGACGCTGCAGCTTGTTCATGCTCTTCTCTGCTCCTCTGTCCTTTACTTTCTGTTCTTTTGATGGTATTGCAGGTTAATCTACATGAAGAATAGATATCAATGCAATATCTGCATATTTTATGTGTTGTGACCTAGCTAAGCTAGCTTCTTGCTATGCTGAATGTTTTTATGCTAAGCTATAAGAACTGCCTTCTATCGACCTTCTCATCTAAATAATAAGGAAAAATTATCCCAAAATGTCAAGCTTTTTTTTTGATTGACATGTTAAAAAAGCTTTTGAGTTTTTAGAAGAAACTTTAGACAGAGCAATGGTCATTTTCTTGTTGCTAAGCTAAGCTTATGATGTCAAGAAGCTCCTTTGTAATGAATATAAAAAGACAAAGTCAAGATCAAAATAAAAAAAATGCCTTTAGACATCCAGGTGAACAAAAACAGAAACTTTCTAAAATCTCTGACATAATGTAATATTTAAAAACGTAAAGAAAATTACCTTCTAGTTATCAGCAAAGGTTCTTAAATGTTAACGCATCACCTGTGCAGGTTCCTTTGTGACGTGTGACTGAGTCTCAGTAAGAAGGCCAACATGCTTATTTCCCAACAAGGTGTTTCTTTAATTCCACTTACATCAAGTAAAACGTAAGTCAGAGCTGTTTAACCTCTGCGCGACAGAAGTGCGAGGAAATTGAATAATAATCAACGAGAACAAGAAACGTTCGGTCTGTATCCGTCCTCCTGCTCGCTGAGGCTGTCCATGTTTAGTCATGCATGTATTTGCCCTTGCGTTGGGGAGAAACCATCTACCACGGTGTCATTAAAGACCCATTTGCCGTTGGAAGGGGCAGATGATTAAAGTGTACTTTGGCCGGCCTAGGACGCCGTGCACTCTGGGAAGCCTCTGGTAATCCATATCCCCAGTCAGTGTGACCTAACTGGCTCTGCAAGGCCCAGTTAAGAACTCAATCCCCTCTCATTAATGGAGGTAATGACTGTGATCAATCTAAAGTTGGTATGGGCGAACGGGGCACGACAGCGAAGACGGAGGAGGAGGGGGAGAAAAGAAAGAAAGAGATAGAGAGATTGAGGCCAGGTAAAAGAATTAGGTGGATGGAAAACGAGAACAAAGAAGGACAAGATACGGAAGACAGAGATTAAAAAGCTGGAAAACAAAATAAAAAAAGTTAAATTGAAAAGGTAAACAAACTTCGAGACCAAACAACAGAGAGAATATCAAGTGTGTGAAAAAAGGAGGGAGAATGAAAAGGGTGAGAGAGGCGAGGGAGGAAGTTAAGGGACATGAGAAGGTGAAAGGGAAGAGATAACATTAAAAGAGAGTAATCGAGTACGGGACACAATTAAAGAAGGAGAAATCGAGAGGGTGGGAGAGTGGTGGAGGCAACAAAGACGGAGATAATCATGAGAAAGGAGGATCGGCACCGGCGCTGCGACCCTTCGGGACAGGACGCCGCCTCTTTTCTTTCCTCCATTTGTACGTCAGCCTCTCCTGACTCTCCCCCGAGATTTGCTTTGGAGATAGAGGAGAAACGCCACTCTGAAATCCTTCCACTCTACTTAGGATTTCAGGCAATCACAAGCCTCCGCCCTCCACCCCCCCTGGAGATCTGATTACCTTTCTCAATGAAGCCGGATTAAGCTCTTTAATTAAAATGATTGGGCCTTATTATATGCTGTCACAACTTAAAGGACAGAAATCCCTCGTGGCTCTTGAGTTCTGTCAAATTTCATCCTATGTCTATGATTTTTTTTTTTTTTTTATTCCCCGTCTCCCTTCTTGTCAATAATCAGAGGGAGTAAACGAGAAAAGAGTCACGGTTGAATATTCCTGCAGTAAAAGATTGATAAGGTGAAAAATTTGCATCCACAGATAAGCGTGCATCGACGCTTGCACTCATTTTTTATTGTTGTTGTTGTTGTTGAAGGGAAAAATGATGCTAAAAACAGATATTTAACAGCAGCAGGAGCCATTTATTTAAATACATTCTTATTTTTCTCTTTCTGGTTGTATTGGAAAGCACGTGATTTCTTTTTGGGAAGTTTCTGTGTTTACACGTCAACATTGCAAAGAGTGTTTCGCAGGTAGAAAGCCAATCTCATCACACACTCCTCAGATCTGCTGCTGTCTCTGCCGTCCGCATGTAAGAGCTTTTTTCCAACTCAGCGCGTAACCTACGTACGGAGACGTGGGCACAAAGACAGCTTTTTTGGACGGAGGACAGCTGATGGAGACCTAAGGAAGAAGGCGGCGGGGAGGGGGAAGCGCCGTAGCTAGCCTGCTGCCTCCCTGCAGCCGGCTCCGGTGTACAGCTGCTGTCAGTGCTGGCATGGCTCCCCTGACAATCTGCTCTTTAATAGCTAATATCAGGGTACATTTCCTCAGGCACTGGACTGGAACTGAGAGATGGCGGGCTGTGCTGTGGGCATTTCTCTCTCTCTTCCTCTCTCTCACTCTCTCTTTTGCCTTTCTCACTCCAACTCTACTCTCTCCGGCTTGTGTAAGGACACAAACACACATTCAGGAAAACTTGACAGGCGGCCGCTGAGTCATCCGGCTAATCTCCGTGTGTCCAGCCCGCCCGTCTATCTCAGAACGCACGCGAGTTCGACGCCGAAGCAAAGTACAGGGGTGTTTAGTGCGTTTTTTTGTGAAATGTGTCCTGTGATTACATGCTTTCAAACAGACTCATTACGCCTCGACAAAGCACTTAAGTTCTTTCCACATCGACTCAAAGCGCCCTGAGATGCAGGGATTAAGAAATGTAAAAGAAAGAAAAGAAGGAAAATTACTCCCATTATGCCGTGTGTAGTTCAGTGTTTTTACCTAAACAGTTTGGTTTTGCTTCTAGTCGTTGTGAAAGTGATTTATTTTTAGAGGTAACGTACTAAAAAACCTCAAAAAAACAAAAAACTGGAGTGGAGTCAACTGGTCCTTAGCCTCATGTTAATCACTTTCTATTCATTTTAATTTAATTCAAGTCAAAATTTTGCCCTTTTTTCATTTTCAAACATTTATAAACATGAGTTTTTTGGACCTAAAGTGTTTTGTCATGAAATGTGCCAAATGTGCTGCGTTGAGTTCACCCAACTCATTAAATTAAAGTGGATTTTAAACATCAATGTTCTGGCTCGGCACGCTGTTTTTCGCCCACTGTTCCTCTGATGTCCGACCCACCACCTGCTCCTCTCCCGATGTTTTAATATCTCACTCCACGAATTAAGGGTTTATTTTAACCAAAGAGTGAAAGACAAGCCATAGTAGTTTTTGGTTCATTATATTTTGTTTGAGGGAAATGTGTTTTAATGTGATTAAATTTCTGTTTTTTTCAATGGAGTCTGGTGAGTTATGCATCATAGTGGCCTTTTTTAAACTAAATGGTCCTCTTTAACGTAAAATTATATTTTTTTATTGATTTTTTTGTAACTATTAGAGTCAAAAAAAGCTTTTTAATGACATGTTAAAACCAGATGAACTTTCCCAAAGGATTACACTGCAACTATGTCCCACCTGAGGTGATCCACAGGACCAAAATCAAAACTTTATAAGTCATTCACACAAAAAAACATCAAAAAAGACCCATACTGGGATTTTAAAACACCAGAATTCCCTTTTAGATTAACTGAACTTGAACTCCCAAGTTACCATCATTTAATGGAGCTGATTTCAGGACTGAAATTCAGAATTAATTAGTTTAGCTGACTAACATCTTAAAGGCTGCAGGAGTTGAATCAGCTTAGATGTTTTGCAGCAGTTTCCTATAAAACGGAGATCTTGTGAAGGTTCCTTTGCGTGCTAAGACCTGCAGATATCCTGCAAAGCCTCCGGGTGTCACGGTCTGAGGCTGTCAATTGAGATACCAGCTGTTCTCATCAGCCGGTCACATCTGTCCAATAACACAAGCGCAGATCTACCCTGTTGGCTTATAATCTCGCTGCCGTCCTTGTTCCCTCTCCACCTCTGGTTCATCATCCTGCTGTTCTGTGGGCCTCTCCACCTCCCCGTCACTGCCGGTCTTCACAGTTTCATCATGTCATCAGCCTCTCGGTCCTCAGCAGGGCCATCAGCCGCCAACACCAGTGTCTGCTCGCAGTGGGAGGGTTTAATCTACTGGTTCTCAGGGTCAGACAACCCTCGATTAAATAAAATCTGCTTGTGTCTGAGTACAAAAGACTATCTGACAAGACTTTATCACCACATATCATTTATTATAATAGACAGAGGATAAATGCTGAATTCCCTTTTCCCTCCTGATTAAAATAACAGCTACCACAACACAAAAACCTCACTATTCATGAAGCATTCAGACCTCTTGTTAGAAAAAAAGCCCTTGAATCAGGTGTGTGTGATTAATTCTCCCGAGCACCGAGTGGGTAAAATTATTAATGACCAAATCTTTTTGTTTCCTGATCATTTTTAGAGCAAAACAAACTCATCCAAAGCCTTTCTCTGCAAAACAAACAGAGCTCTGCCTCCTCTCACTGCAGCCATCCCTCCTTCCTGAACTCCACTTTTTTTTTTTTCTAACCAGAGCGAGTTTGGTGCCACTGATATACCGTCACACACTTCAGCCTTGCAGATAATGCAGCATTTACCCGCCTCGACAATTAATTCTTCTGACATCTGAGCACATTAATATTCATTACCCAGTGCCACTCGTGACAACCCGCCGCCCTCGCACGCTGAAGATATGATAGAGAGATGGTGTAGAAATGTGCTGGTGTTTTTTTTTTGTTGTTTTTTTTTCTAAGAGCACTGAAATGATTAATAGCCATTTGTCTGTTTACTTGTGATGGCTTGTTGCTGAAGGTCTCTGAGGTGTTTGCCTGTGTATAATGTGTTTACAGTTTTTGTATGTTGGCTAAGTGTGTGATATCAGAGCTGCACATATTCCATTACAGATGAATATCCTGCTGCAGGTGGAGTGGGAAGAGGTCAATGTCTGATCTCATATTTACTGCTGAGTCCTCCAGACTACATGCGTAATGGGGAAGATTGTGTGTTCAAAAAGGCTACAAACAGTCATGCAGCATGAATGCAAACATCTCAGCAGTTTTATTTAGTTCTGCATCTTTTCAAAATGACAGAATTTTGCTTCATTACAGCTGTTTTTATTTTAAAATCTCCTCTTTGAAAGTCTGCTTTCTCTGTTGTATTGTAATTCCTTCTCTGATGACCATTTTGAACCATAAGGAAGCATTTCTTCAAATGTGATTTGATTGGCTGTTGCTTTTGTCCAAGTAAGGAAACAGCCAGTGCCGTTGAGATATATATATATATATATATATATATATATGGCTCTGCTTTGTTTGTCTTGGTTGACTGACGAAGTCTGTGTGATGACAAATGGGATCAAACAATAAACGGTCTATAGGGGAAATCAAAATGGGAAAAATATGGGAATAAAACCAGACATGCAGAAATGATCTGCAATGAAGCAGACTGAATACTATTTTATAATAATGACCTGAATCTTAAACATTTGGCTCAATAACAGTTTTATTGTTACATGTTTTGTCTCTTCTGATGTATCTGATTATTTACACAATGATGTTTTATTTAATCTGGTATAAAACACTACAGGTCTCCATGCATGTCTTCATATTAGCTAAATACTCTGGGAAGCAAGATAATTAATTTAATTACCGTTAGCTTAGAAGATAAAATAATTTATTTAATGTGCAATTCAGAAGTAAATAAAAGGAAACCAAAAGATGCCACTCAGATATTTTCATCACATTTCCTCATTATCATGATTTATGAAAAATATAGTCAAAGACGGCAATATACCTCTTTATTAATCAGACTATTTAAGCCACAAAACATCCTCATCAAATGGTTTTATGAAGCTGTTTTCCTTTAAAATCTGGCTGGTAAATACGTGAGACTGTGAAGCTTAAAGATCCTACAGCACATGAACACCACGCAGTTCACATCCTTTATGTGAGCATAGAAATATGATCAAAGAAGAGCAGAAAGTGAATTAAAAAACAATTAAACGCTCAGCTGCAGCAGCACACGCAGCTAAAATAGGCTCAGTGTATTAAATATGTAAGTACATTAACTTCTGCTTACAATGCAGATTTCTCTTACTGTAATGTTGGTTCAGTGTTTTTAACTATGCATGTGTCCATTAACAGTAGAAAACAAATTAAAAAAACTTAATTTAAAGCTCTGTGTTATTGTTGTAATGTTTCATTACAGAACTGAACAAAACGTGATCTTTTTGAAAAAGGGCCAAGCTGTAAACGTGTTGCTACACTTCTAGAATCTGATCCAAGATTTCACAACGGCTGTTTCCCAAGACCTGGAGACCTCAAAGATGGCTGCCAGAGGGATCGTTACACAGGTCACCTGAAAGCTCTCTGACGGGAAATGTTGACAAACTGCAGCAGGGATTAGCTCTGGGCTAGTTTAAGTGCTAATTGCTCCACTTAATGGTTTGACATTTGTATAGCAGCTCAGCAGCTCTGTGGGATGCGAGACAAACTGCTGCCACTTGTAAAGCTCTTAATAACATAAAGGCAAGCATATGGCCTGTGTGAGGTTAAATATACAGAACTGAGTACTTGTTAATACCTTTTTCTCACCCACTTTTGATCTCGATTCAAGAACATTATTGATATTTGTAGCATTGATGAGCAAATATCATCAAACATGAGCGTTCTGAGATGTGTTATAAATACCTGTTTAGGGATCGTTGCCATTGAATATTTGGATTTTTTACCTTAAGCTACCTTTAAACTTGAAGCGTAAATAGTTCAGATTTGACAAATGGGTCACAGTGTACGATGAGCTCCAGAAATGTGCTTGTAATTTAAAATACTGGAACATTGGAAGAAGACATGGGCAGAGGTAAAATTAATCCCAGAGCGTGACAGCTCGTGTGTTTCCAGTTCCTTTAAAAACGTCTATTGTTGCAGTTTAATGGGAAGACTTTCACCGAGCCAGTTTCATGACATAATAACAGGCAGCTTCGAATATATAACAGAGGAGACGGAGAGGGCAGGAGTCCTGTGCAGTGTTTTCAGTCGTCCACAGATCGATATGAATCCATGCAGGTTGATTAAATGTTAATAATCTGCATCTGGTTCCTGTCAGATGCTGAAAGTTGCAGTAACATTTTACTTTTTTCAGTGTATTTTAAAGCTGGATTTCCAGCCAAAATTACAATCTTTTTTTGCAGCAGCACCTGACCGAGATAACCAGATTTAAACAGCTGCCTGACTGCAGTGTGAGGAAGTTACACACAGTCAGCACACACAACAGTTTGCAGCAGAAAAAAGTCATTAAAAATGGAATAGCAGGCAAATGCAAAGTACAGAATCAATATAGGAGGCATGAAATCAGATGCACATGGTTATACTGTAAAATGTTTGTTGCTCGCTGGAGGATTTTTCTGATTTAAGTGCAAAAATCTCAGACAAAAGGATGGATTTAACTCTTTTATGTTTTTCTGATAAAAACTCACACACTAGACAGCTCAGTCAAGATGTAACACACACTCTTGGCATCCATAATAAAGATTTCCTACGTCTTTAAACTCCATCCAAAGGCAAAACTGTTTATATCTGTTCCGAATAACCAAACTTAAAGGCACGATAAAGAGAACATCAAAGGTTACATGTGTTTTTTCATTTTAAAACAGCTTTTGGATCAAAAATTAAATCAGTGCGTTTTGTAGCCGTAGTTTCTTTCTGTAACTGCCTGAAAAAAAATAGAGCTCAAGAGATAATTAAACTTCTCTGCTTTAAAAAGAGAGTCTGAGGGGGTAAAAACTCGAATCACGGCCTTCATCATCACAACACCCTGGATGAAGTCCACACTGAAGGCCACAGTCGATGCCTGGAAGTGTCCGAACAGTTTTCCCTCATAATACAAGAACAGCTTGAGTTTTTACCTCTGTTTGAAAGTTAAAATCCCTGCTGTCAGACGGGAGTTTAATGTGCTTTAGTGGCATTCAGACTAAAAACAGCTCTGCATTATAAAAGTTGACGTGTGTCTCTGTTGTGTTTGCTAAAAGTGGCAGTGAGACGAGGAGTAACAGCTTAGTGCGTCTGCAGGATTTTACAAGTCTGGAAAGTTATCACAGTGTCAATCATTTTATCTGTTGCTGCAACAGAAATTGGCGGTTATATGTTGTAAACTCACCAGGGTTTTTTTGCTTTTACACATTCGTTCAGTGAACACGGAGCCTTGCCAGTCGACATTGTGTTGTGCTTTAGTAAAAGTTGTTCCATGTTCAGTTTTTTTTGCAGCGTAACCCCTCATTTATGTGCCAGAGGCCTCTGCAATGACAGAGTGGTCCCATTCAAATAAATAAAGGAGCCATATTGTTTGTTGCAGACTGTATAAATGTGGCCCTCGATGATCTGACAAGCACTTTGTTTAAATAACACCGAGGCCCCACTTTATCCCTCTTATCTCTGACTGTCCTGCAGAAATCTCCCAACTCTAAAATTCATTATACGAGCAGTGAGTCGGCAGTCAGCCACTGGCCGAGCAGCCGGCACAGAGTTGATATGATCAGCAGTGAGTCCATCCAGCTCACAGACTGATTGCATGTTGTGTGCAGCAAATCTAAAAAGCCAAAAAACGGCGTGTTTGTCCGGTCCAACATCCGTTTCAGCAGCAGCTACATGCAGACAGTAACAGAGTGTGTGTGTGTGTGTGTGTTTGGTAACGTGCGGCAAGCAGGAAAACACAAACCTTTCCTGTCGGCGCCGTTGGGGGCCTGCGAGGTGTTGATGCCCTTGGCGATCTCCTGGTTGGCCGTTTCCTTGGTGACCACTGAGCCTTTGAGCTTACTCTTCGGAGCGTCCAGGGCTTTTAGCTTCTTGGCGTGTTTGGTCCCCTTGTAGTGGGCCAAGGCCTGGCTCTGTGAACAGAACAAATATCAGGCTCGGTTTAACGCCGGGAAAGCAGCAAAGCAGAGAGCCAGGATGAAATGAAATATGGAAACTAGAGGAGCTCAGTCGGAGTCAGTGATGCAAACTAAACATAATTAGCATGGGACAGTTGACGTGCCTCGCAGTCCAGCAAAAGAGTGTCACATTTTGCCAGTTTTTGAAAAAAAAATGATTAATACACCCAGGTTATTAGTATTCTGAGTGTGTTATTTTTTGGATCTGATGAGTGAAAAACTCAAGAGAGAGTTTTTTATTTCTCCAAAAAGGGTATTTTTGAGTTTAAGTAGTGCTTTTGAAACTTAAAATAATCTGTTTTTCTCCACCAACGAAAGTATTTAAAGGGTTTGCATTTAAGATAGTTGTTTCTTGTAAAAATAGAAATCATTGCATTTTATTACTTGTGATACAGACAACATTTATACCTAGCATATCATCATTAATGCTAATGTAGCTATTCAGGAATTGAGCCTCATATTTATCCAATTTTAAAAATCCAAGTAAAATCACTTTAGTTTAGACTGTGAGGACTCTGGCTGCTCTTACATGTTATGTAGTTGGTTTAGATTTGTTGAATCATACTTTTATACTTTATGATCAGATGTTTTAGCTAAGAAACCTTTGCGCTAACACTACAGCAACTCCTAAGCCTCAGAGGTCGATGACAACATGTGACATCAATGTAGTTATGCTATTGGCTCAGAGATTCTTTGCACGTATCAGATCTTGTCAGCAAACCCGCTCAAACGTAAATATTTTTTAAATAATTATTTCATCTCTATAATTTTTTTTCAGGAAAATGTAGACTTTCATCCTGCACCTTTCTAAAAATTCTGTGGATATTAAAATTATTTGTTTTCATGCAATTGTTGTCTTTATGACCTTTAAGTAGTTTTGCCTCGAAAGCTGTTAAGATTTCAAATCGTTCACTAAAAAAAGGGGATGGCAATAAAATGGCCATTCAGTTTCAATAAGAGGCTTATTTTCTTTATGAATAAAAACAACACCTGGATGTCAGCGATTCAGAAATTTCCTGTGACCCTGCTGATGTTTAATTTATGGAGTGGCTGTTTAATTTTAAAGTCCGAACACGTAGCGCCACGGAGCGTCACCTTCACACCGGATTCACCGGAGCACGCAGGAGTGGGACATATGCAAAGACTTTGAGGTGTCCTTGTTTACCTCTGCACACGTCTTTGCCTGTGGCCGTAAGGAAGGTATCAGGAGAGATGCAATTGCCTCTTGGAATAAATAAGTGCACCGGCTAACACTTCCCCCAGAAGACATTTGTGAGCATCTTTATTTATGGGCCGCTGTGGGGAAATTCACTAAACACTGCTGGGACAAAGAGACCTTTCCGGGGTGTATTATCAGCATTACCATATAATAAAAACATTATTCCTTTTTTCCTTTTGTTCCTTCTCTGTAATTGGCGTCTGTGTTTTTTCCAGCAGTGGTCAGATTGTTTTAAATGTAAGAAAATGAGCTAATGTTGACATGTTAAAGCTCATAGAAACACACTCCCATTTGAAGGGTTTTAATTAGCTGCTGTGTGACGTTTTGTGCACAAACTTTTTCCTCAGACATTTTTTGATTCATACAGAGTCTCCAACTTCAGTACCCACAGTTTACAAAACCATGTGGCAAATAAATACCAGGTGCAAAACGTCATCAGAAAGAAATTGCACATATTTTATACACACAATGTTTCAAAAACACAGCTGAGTAGAAGCACAAATATTTTTATAGGCTCCATATGTCTACAAATAAAGAAATATACATCTAAATTCAACACCATAAATAAACCAGAGCGCTTCAAAAGGACAACATAACATACATGAAGATAAGGTTATTGTATTGTGTGGTCTAACATCAAAATCCTCAGTTGTTCTGAGGCCAAAGTGCACAGCGAATCCATCCAGAACAATTCACATTTTAGCAGCATCATCACCTCTGCGTGGGAGTTTTGAAGCTTCACTTCCCACATATCGGAGAGTGGATGTGCAGACGCAGGATGAGATGTTATGTTATTTCTGATAGTGCTGAGGTATTCAACAGTTTGAGCTTTTAGGCGTCTCGAGGTCTGAAATGCCAGTCCTCATAGGCTTTTTAACATGTGTATTTCTTTTGCAGTCTAACAAGAAATGACACCTTTGATGTCGTCTCTTCCTCCCTTGTGGGGACGGTTGAATGAGCCTTTGTGTGAAATGGCACTGTTGCTCTCATAGCTCCCCTTTTATATACCATATCACTTAACCGGACATATTTTCTGCCGTATAATAATAAACATAATAGAATGAGACAAGCTAAAAGGGTTCGCCAGGAAGAGTAGCCTGAAATTCACAGTTCAATAATTTTGTTGGCAAAAGTTGTGAAATTACCGAGGCGCCTTAAACATTTTCCCTGTGTTACGGAAACCATTTTGGGATGAGACGTCACTTTTTCAAACAGATCGCACATCTTTTTCTGACATGAAACTATTCATTCTGACCCACATTCATCACTCTCCCTGCGCCAAAGATATAACTTATTTCTTTGTCGCGAGACTCAGGTGATATGGATGGGTGTTTAATGCGACTATGCCAATAATTCATCTTTCATTAGAGCAATGAAGTGGAAGAATTGCCTGAACTCCAAGTCTGACACATGCATGATTAAAACCGGGAAGGAAATCATTTGTTTCCCTTCCAGGTGCTCTGCGAGGGGGGGGAAAAGACATCAAGCAGACCAGAGTCGGAGGGCTGTTCTAGGATTTAGAAAGGCTTTGTGGAAACGAAAGGTCAAGCTTAAATCCTAGTGTATCCATCAACAGACATGGGCTCATGAGCAAGATGTAATGTGTAAATTTCAGCTGCTTAGCTGCTTCCATGAAAACCCCTGAAAACATATTTCCTCAATTGGCTTCTTGTGATGAGTGATGGGGTTCCTCCGTACTTGAACACAACATTTTAAGCCAATGTTTGAGCAGTTTATGGCATTTTTTAAGAGATTTCTGTGTGTTCCAGCTGGTTTGAAGTCAGCAGTGCCAAGTTAAGCACTGGAGTGTAACTAGGCTTCATATTAAATAAGCCGTAAAGATGCCTTAATTTCAGGCTTTAAATTGGTTTCTCATGTAGTCATAACACATTTAGTGTTACTGAGAAATATGCAGGATCTGACATTAAGCTTCTCTTGATTTTATGTTTAAAACAAATGTTTTATTTACTAGATTCAGTAGAATCTGAAATGTTTCAGCGCCATAGCTCTATTAAATGTAGTTATACTGGCAGAAAGTCTGGCATCACAAGGTTAGAACTCACAGAAACATATTGAATATATGTCTTGCTTCTTGCCTCTGAAGCTGCAATAATAAATATTAACTGTTAGCAATAGAATAGATGGCTACAAACTCAGAAAATGTCACAAATGCTGCTGTTTTTTTCAGCTTTAGTGCAAAATGAAGTTCTTTGTCAACTACAGTGATGCAGACATCAGTAAAGAAATCCTTATTCTTACACAAGAAGCTTATAGAGTATGAAAAGATGATGGGAAAATGAAAGTACAGCACATAAAAAAAGGTTAGAAATAATTGAAATAGAAATAAAATAGTGTATGAAAGACTGCAGAGAACTCCACAATAGAGGAGCATACTGTTATCTAGAAAGGTTGTGCTGTATTGTATTACATACATACACTTAACAGAAACTGGTTATGGAGTTAAGAGGAGGACATAGACAGATACCAATACACTCAGTATGAAGAGACAGTCACGTTAAATAAAAGTTGTAAGAAATGTAAAACGCACCGCTGAGGTGCAGATCATTTTAGTGGCTAGCTCATTGTGGCTAGTTAGCTAACTAGCTCATTGTTTTGGTTTGACAGCTGTTAGTTTTATAGTTCTGACTCATTTTCATCGCCCTCTTTAACTTTGTTTACAGGCACAGCACACAGATGTTTTCAGCAAAAACAGCTGTAATGAACCAAACACACAAAATCTGCCCAGCAAACAAACAGCAGACAGACACAGTTAGCAACTAGCTGAAAATAGAGTATGATAAAGAAGCTAAAAAGATGATTATATTCCTTTAGGAGCTGGGGAAGTGCAAATAAAGGAAGAATATCGGACTTACTTTATGTATAAAGCAACTCTAAATGCATTTTTATGTTGCTTTGTCTCTGCTGGTTGTGGAAAGTAGCAACTGTTTGTTTGTTGATAAATCCATAAGGTGATAATATGTCAGTGTTTTATACACAGCCACCACTGATAAGTGGGCGACAAAGAAAATACAATGAATTTAGCTTTACGACAAAACTACAATAAAAAAAATCATCAAACTGACTTTCATATAAATATTACTACTCTTAATATACCAGTTTCTTCTTTTCAGTTTAAACTGTAATTATTTGTTAACAGAGAGAAATATTTGCCTTAATTCCTCACAAAGTATTCAGATTTTTTTGTGCTCTCTTTAACAAACAGACAAAGCCAGAGGACAAGGCCAAACAGGCCTCTCAAAAGTGATTAAATTATTGTTTAAGCAACAGAATACATTGAAAGGTTCGCTGTTACATAGCGGTTCAATCATTCCAACAGCATACTTCATAGTTTATGTGAGTTACATGCCTTAATAACCGTCTTCTTTCATATTTGTTTGGTGTAACAAACATCCATCCTTCTTGTGTTTCAGAACATGAATAATGTCTACATTCACTTAAAACAGAAACCAAGAAAAACTGGAAATGTTTAGTTCAGATAAATGAAAGTTCTGTCCAAACACAGTTACAACATCAAACCGGTGATTGTTTTTCTGAAAAAGAAAAAAGAGGGGGTTTCAGGAACACGGTGTTCTGTAGTTCAATTAACTCAATGTGATTTGAATAAGACTATGAGCAATTTATTCCATAAACAGCGGCGGTCTGGGTGATTCAGAGCAGACCAAGAGCTCAACACGGAGGAAAGTGTTACAGCTGTTTATTTTTGCTAAGATTTATTGAATCTCACTCTCATCCAAGAACATCCAACAATTTAATTATTAATTTAATACTCAAATAAAATTATCTTTAATGACCAACACTGAGAGACGCAGGGTAAACTGCCATCAATCTTTTTTTTTTTAATTTGTGGAGCCATTTAATCAGCCTTTTTATTAAAAAACCAGTGGATTTTTACCTGTTTTTCTTTTCTTATTTTTATTTATAGGAGCTGGAGTTGTCTTCCAATTTTATTTTTAGTTTTGAGTTTATGCACCATTTTTAGCCAGTCATAAATCTTTATGACCTTGATTTGCAGAGTATTCACCAAGTTTTCCAGGCTTTGGTATCACAAGGCTGCGAGTTAAGAAAGGACAGTCTCTTCAAGGGGAAACAGAAAATGTAAATGGAGGTCTATTATCATGCAAGTTTGTGGTGAGATTCAGCAAAGTAACGGCCACATTATCGCTGCTACACACATACAAAAAACCCACCCATCCACCCACATTCAGCAGATCCCAACTCATAACAAACAACTCCAGGTCATTGTTTTAGCGCGTAACATCCGGTGTGGGAGCCTCAGTGTCGGTGGGGGAGCGGGATCACGTTTCAGTGGAGACCCCCACGCCTCCGAGTGTTTCATTGTGTGAGTTAAATGTGGTGTGACGGATGTTCAAATGCACACATTGCTAGAACAGATTATATTTACCTCTGGCTGCATCTGGACCCGGATTAGAACTAGCTTATTTTCTTTTACCCTCAATACAGTTACAGCAAAATCTAATGATTCTCACACCGTGTGTTGCTGTTGGGGGTCTCAGATTTGACTTTTTGATTTTCTAATTGTTTGAAAACAGACATATTCATGTTGTTTTTTGGCAAGAGTTTGCAGGAAAACCAACAATCTGAAAAGACTTTGTTACAAGTAAAAGTCAAGTGTGTAAAATCCCACTTAAGTAAATCCACAGAAGTTTTATCAGGAAAATTTTGTTTGACTACGAAGTTCAAAAAATTAATAAGCTATTATTTATTTTCATGCATCATTTTCAAGGCAGCATCACATTATCGAAGATGGTCGCGGTTCCTGACGGATCAGGCTCCTTTAAAGGAGCACAAGATGACCAAGAAGAAAATTCATTAGGAGATTATATTGTATTATTTTAGATCACCATGTTTTTACGAATATTATTAAACCTTTTAGTAACAAGCAACATCTGTCAGATTAGTGAAGTGGATTTGAAAGTGCAATATTTGAAATGCTAAGAGTGGGAGGTGAGTTAGCAGTATTTAAAAAAATCTGGGCAAAATTTAGAGTCACAAGCCCATAAATGATAAAATCAATTCCAAAAAAAATATCAAATCATTTACTACAAATATACAAAAAACATTAAATTGTTTTTTATTGTCAAAATAGGTTAAAGTCATGGTTGAAAAACAAAGATAATAAGGTCCTAAAGAGCAGAATCATTTCAGTATTTTAGTATTTACAAAACAGCAAAACCGAGACAAGATGCAACCAAAACCATTTAAAGGATCTGACACGACAGCTGTGAATCTTCAGCCTTGTGATAAACATCCTAGATGATGTTCTTAGCACCTCCGAGCTGACAGAACAGGAGCAAAGAGAAAATCATGCCCAGAATCATCAAGATGCCAAACGTTAACGCCGCCGCCATGACTGAGACTGACACTCTGTCCAGCCAAGTCATGATGTACGTCAAACACGGGGTCGAGTAAATCTCACGTCCCTCCAGAGTCGTGCAGTTCCTGGAGGCGTCTGTGCAGTTGCATGAGTCAGGCACCACTGTTGAATTGCCCCAGTCGAGATGTCCGTCAAAGAGCCCACAGCAGAACCGGGTTTTCTCCACGCTCTGAAACGACTCCTGAACGTCCCGCGGCTGGTCGCTCAGAGGAAGCAGCTGCTTGATGTGTTTCTTCACCACCTCCTGGGCGGATGCTGTTCTCGATATGGCTCCCAGCACTCCCACAGCCAGCAACAAGAGAAACATCACCAGAAGGCCCTTGAAGAAGAGGATTAACAGGCAGCGGCTTTCTTTGATCGCTCCACAACAGCCCATAAAGCCAAAGACCAGAGTGATGGCGCCGACGCATATGAGCAGATTTAAGGCTGGAAGCAGCTCATCAGTGATCTGGTAGTCCACTTTGTTGGTCAGAGTGTGCATGGATAAACTGAACAAGATAAATCCACCCAAGAAGAACAAAAAATTGAAGATGAAAAGCAGGTATTTGATGATTTTCATGGTGGTGTTCATTGTGAAACCTGTGTGTCAGGCAAGAAGTCAAAGGAGAATATCAGTGCAACCTGGAGCTTCTTCTTAAAGGATCCTGCTGTCAGTGTAGGTGGGAACTTCTAACCCATTCACCACCATGGGGGCGTGTTTGGGGGGTCACCTTGTTGAAAGCTGTGCACAATGAAAAGTGACCTGAGGGAGTTAAGGTATCGAATTGCGACACCTCCGGATGCCCCTCAACTGTTGTTACTCAAATAATGTTATGCAATTCAGGGAAAAAAGGAAAAGCATGAAACTATAAACCAAAATCACTGTAATGAAGCAAATGGTGCCTGTTTTGATGAAAGTAAAGAGCTAAAAGAGGTCAATCAGAGGCTAAAAGTCAGTTTAGGACACCATGTTTGCATTTTTATCACATTTAAAGAACTTAAGCAACTTAGTCCCATAACAACTGTCATTTCTGTGCTTATTGTTTGGTCTAAAAGACACTTTAGCTGTGCATGAATAGTAATAATAGCAAGAAGAAGAAGAAGATAAAGAAAACTATTTGCAAAAGTAGCCATTTTTTCCTTTTTTCCTTAAAGTATAAAGTCCTTTATTATGTCTTTGTGAAAACTTGTTGTAACCCTTCTCTTTACCACAAATTGAGTTTATTTAATGACATAGGAAAACGTAAGGGAAGATCGCAAATCATCATTGCAAAAACTAATACCAGTGTTTCATGTTTGATATATCATATTGGCTTAGCGTTAAAAAACTGTAAACATTATTTTCCAAAAAGTCCTCTGTAGACAGAAAAATATACAGTTTGTTATGGTTTCCGTCCTATATTCGGCCCCAGAGAGGTGTAACTCCATGTTGAGCCTCGGTCACACGGCTCAAGTTGTTGTGGTTTTCACACAACATGACGGATCAGCCACACGGGCCACACAACCGAAGATCTTTCACTGGGACCAATCCAAGACAAACCTGTCCGCTCTCCAAAGTACACGAGACATTATGGGGTCCAAGTTGATTGTGTCCTGATTTGCAGTGAAAGAAAAACAAGCTGGAACCTGAATCTAGCTCCTCCACCCCAACAACAGTTGTCATCTTTCCTAATTTATCATAATGTGTCTCTGAGTAGCTGGAAACACACTCCATGTTTTTTTTTTAAGTGTGCTGATAATGGAGGCCAGCGTTTCTGTGCAACCTTAAAATTTATGAGTTTCTGGCAGCAGCAGCAGCCAGTCGTGGCTGTATCGCTGTGCTGAATGACTCTATGGCTCTATTTAGAAAACAAAAAAACAGTTTGTAATGTCAATGGGACACATCAGTGACCTGCCTGTAGGAACCCATTCAAAGGGAAATCAGGTACCATCAGCTTTATGATGCTAAAACAACAGAGGAGACTGAGTGAGGAACTCTGGGTGTTTTGTTTCGAGCTGTTGGACTGTTTGTTGTTTGAAAAGGGTCCTGTTGATGGGAAAAACTCTTGTTAGCCTGTCACGTTCAGGACATGGACT
The DNA here is from genome assembly GCA_029814665.1 of Acanthurus lineatus. Classification (NCBI taxonomy): domain Eukaryota; kingdom Metazoa; phylum Chordata; class Actinopteri; order Acanthuriformes; family Acanthuridae; genus Acanthurus; species Acanthurus lineatus. Next base: position 3,733,849 of record JAPZDV010000025.1, on the reverse strand, counting down.
GTAACTAATTACATTATCTCAAGTACTGTACTTTAGCACAAATTAAAGGCACTTCAGTTTCAGTAAAGTACCATATTTGCATTTAATTCAGATTTATGCTTCCATTACACTCTAACTCAGAGGCAAGTGTGCTTAATACTCCAATAATTAATTTGTCTGACAGCTTTAGCAACTAGTTTCTTCACAGATTAAAATAAGTACTTTTCATTTTGATAAAGTATATTTGGCTGATACTTTCACACTAGTAAGGTTTGAATGCAGGACCTCTACCTGCAGTGGAGTACTTTCACACAGTGGTTTTCTCACTTGTACCTAAAGTAAAGAATCAGAATACTTCTATAACCAACAATTCAGGTCGTGCACTTTGAGTTTTATTCACATTTATCTTAACCCAAACATATGAAAGGTTGATTGGATCTCTTGTTATGATCTTTGTCTTCAGGTTCTCTGAGCGAAAATAGATTACAGGAATGAGACTGCATCACTGTGGATGTTCACATATATAAATTATATTTTATATTCTGTATATATATAAATGCGCTTGTTCTCAAACTCTAAAATACATTCCAACGTGTGCGCTGCATTAATACTAGGTTGCTAAATCTAACTGACGGACTAGCAGATGGGGTTCGATTTTCCTTGCACCTCATTTCCATACCATTCTGAAAGTAATCAAAACATTTTTAAAAATCACTGCTACCCCTGCATGTTATTAAATCAGCAGCATACCTCAAAAGCAATATCATCGCCCTTTCATTAAAGGATTAATCAATCCATTTCTAACGCTGAATGTGTCAGTGATTACTCAGGATGAGGTTATTATGTTGCGCATGAGGAAATGTATCTCGGTATATATTTACTGTCAATCAGCTGTTATGTGAGCACTTCAAAGGGAGACAGACTCTGTGTTTACCTGCCAATCAACAGGTAATGTGTTGAGCCAGGAGCTCCAAAACACTCAGATAGTGTTTTTTCTTTTATTTAAGCTGCAGCCACAGATGAAAAATAGCTTAATTTGACAGTTTATCATGACGTGAAGCTGCAGTTTGGCCTGAGAGATGATGCAGAGCTGGGAGCTGGACCTGCCTGTGGTTTTCTCCTCAAACCTGATCCAAGCTGCTCTGTGGGAGAGCTGAGAGACAGTTTGTAAACCAGGCGATGGCCCGAGGCCAGAAAGACAGAAAAGCTTCTCTGTTTCCAAAGGTTTTAGGATGTTTCTGACATGCACACATGTTTATAAGTCCAGCTTGTAAACTGTAGTCAAGTTTTGTTGACCAGAGAGTCTCCAGATAGTTTTATTTACCCCCCGAACAGAGCACTCTCTATTACCTGTTTGCATTAGATGCATTTAGAAAGCTCTCTCATCTTTTCTTTTACTTTTGTGTTTTTGTAAACTTGTTTACTTCCAGACCTCCAGTTTTTTCAAGCTGAAGAGGGTTTTTCTCTGGGCAAAGAAATTCACATTTCACTTCTTGTAATCTAATTTCCACTGCAAGATTTATTTAAAACAGACAGGAACCAGTTCAAGAACTCAATCAATTACATAACCTTAAGTAGGAGTGTAGCTCTTGTCAGGAATACTTTGAGGAATCAGGGCAGGAGGCTTCCAAAGATATTAAACATCTGACAAGAAGATCTGATGAAGTATACTGACAGCTTAAACAAACACTGACTCAACTAATACAAATTAATAGAGTGGGGCTGGACATTTCGTGTAATGTTATCGATCAAAAAACAAATTTATGTAAGGCTTGAACTTCTGAGATGGGAAAAATTTAGATAAAGAAAAATGAGTGTGTGAATGAGATACTTAAGTGATAGGAGAAACTTAATTAAATTAGCTTAATCAAAGTTTTCTACTCGGGTAAAATACATTGCTGCAATCAAGCCAAGATTCTACAAAAACATATAAAACATTTTGTAAATTACCAACTGATAAAAATGACTCAATATTTTGGAATGTAAATCACAAGTGGGATGTTTGGAAAATCCGGAGTTTGATATATCAGAAAGGCACATTTTGAGGTCTGCAAGGCTGCAAAGATCTGAGGGTTTAACATGTTTATCACAAAAATGGTAAAACACACAATGATGAATGGCTTGGCCAAGTGGCAACATGTATACAGAAAACAGAAGGGGACAAAGAACTGAGCCTTGTGGGACACACATCCCTCACTGAGCCACAGGAAGTAGAGTTACACACAAAAAAATGCTATTGGAGAGGATGGATGAAATTAGCTCGACCCAAAACCTTGCTAGTAATCATGAGTTCAAATTAGAAAGCTTCAGGTTAAAGGTCATGAAGTTCCTGTAATAGAAATGAGCTATTTGCCACCTTAATAAGTGCTGTTTTTGATGTGTTTCATCTTATAATGTCACCTCAGCTCAGTAAATAAACAAGATAGAGAAAAGTAAAAGACAGAAGGCTAAAAGCACAGAACAGAGGCCATAAAATCAAACATCAGCGTGGGTGAAAAGGAGGCCAGACATTAGAAATGAATCTGTTAGAAGATGATAAGGAGCTAAAGTAGAAAAACAACCAGAGAAAAAACGACCCACAGACTTTGCTGAACTCCAGATTTCCTTGTTTTTCCACCTCTGCACTTGTTCTTTCCAAATCAAACATCACAGTAAATTACAAAAAAAAAACCCTTCATGATGACTCAGACACGCAATATTACATCTCCAACCAAACCCCCTCCTAATTTGGCCTGTGTGAGTCTTGAATAAGTTGCTGTTCGGGGAAAGCGTAATGGATGACACTCCGCTGGAACATCATATTATGTCTGCATGATGGATAGAAAAATAATAAAACCCTCACAGAAACCGCTGCTTTTCCATCACCTGCTGCACTGTGACACAAACTCACAGACATCTAGATTTTTCATTTTCACGTCTGTCGGTCCATCTGACAATCAAAACCTCACAGTGAAAGCAAAAAAAAGAAAAAGCAGCCAACCAGTGTGTGATTTCTATCAGGCTTTTGTCCGATTCACACGCAGCGCTCACACCTTCACGATCTGAATACATGTACTGTTTTTCAGCTCTTTACTGTTCTTTTTTTTCTTCTGACACGGCTTTTTTCTGTCACCTCTCGGCTACAAAACAAATTAAATCAAATTAAATAATCTACAGCCTGTTGACAGAGAAGAAAATGAGCCTTAACACCATCAAATATATGACAAATATACAGTCCTTTTGTGACATTTTCATGAGAAAACACACACAGACATCATCACCCACAAAGCCATGATGCCAGCCTTAATAAGAAGACATCCAAGAATTATTTTTATTGTTCTGTGTTGTTACTTCAGTTCGGAGCTGCAGCCTCTGTGTGTTTTTCCATGTGTTTTTCTGCCAAAAGCACTTGTGACTTTTGAACTTTTGCTCCTCTTCAAAAGGAAAAAGTTGCTCACCTGTGAGTTGAACCTCAGCTGGCAGACGCTGCAGGAGACGTGCTTCCTCTTTGCAGTGGGCGGGAGGCCGAGGGTGTGATGGAGGACGGCTTTCTGCACCGGGTCCATCTGGCGGACAGAGCGAGAACACAGGGAGAGGCTAATTAAAACAGTGCTAAAGCTGACCTGTAAATCAGCCTCACTCCTCCGTAGCTCACTCGGCCGTAAAGAGAAAACAGGCTGCCCGGAGCTTTTTTAGAAAGGCAGCATTCATCTTTCGCTTCAACTAGTGCTTTCTGGCTCCGACGTTAACTCAGACACATTAAGGAGTAATTCCCGATTTGCTTACTGGAAAACACACAGCCATCAGTGTTTGAAAGTAAGGACCTTTACTGTAATGGCCACGTGCTTATTCCTCTCAAGTGAACACTTTCTGGGCACCGATGGCATTAGAGTGTCTTTTTTATTATCATCAATTCCCAAGAAGAGACTAAAACCAACAATGAATATAACCTACTAACACTTATAGTCAGTGCAGCCACAGTTTGCTTGATGTCTTTGTATCTGCTGTTCAATAACATAAAAAACACACAGGGAGATTCACTCTTTCATTCGGTGACATATTCCCTGCAGTCTGATAAGTTTATTGCTTACAGCTCATTAAACCATCAAAGGGGTGTGTGTTAAAAAAAGATGAGCACACAAACAAGGTTGACGTCTTCCTGATGACATTTACATTTAATCATTTTTTGCCAGCCCAGTCTCTTCAATCTGCATACAAATAACACAACTTTTACACATTCAAATAGCATGCAACCAACGCACAGCAGAGTCTAATTCTGCACGCAGATCATCCGGCACTTCTTCATTAGCTTTAGTGGAGAGCAGATGCATCCAAATAAGATGCGTTAAAAAAAGCCAGGTGACGTATGAAGAGCACGAAGTCCACGTGGAGTGAGAGACATGATTGATGGGTCTGGACTTTTATCCAGGAAAAAATGGTGTTTGTGTCCTGAGTGAAACCAAAAATCACTTTTGACTTATTTTAGCATTAAAAAATTTATATCTACAAGGTGCAGGATGTAACATATTTAACTTACGTTGTAATTATTTTATGCCAAACACAATCTTCGCCTAACTTAACCAAACTACGGCTGTCTCAAAACGTTAACCACATGTGTACTTTTGTTATGAAGACAATGATGACCTTACTTTTGCAGACAACGCCACACATGACTCTGCACGGAGTTAATACGAAGTTTACGTGAAGGGTATGTGTATCAACTCTTGCATAAAACTGGACTTTGGTGAAAGCTTTACATGTAATTTATATGCAATCTTGTATGCATACTGAAGAGACCGAGTTGTTTATCCAGACAACCCAAGCCTCCGAAGCCTTGAAGAATAAGTGCTGGAACATTCAGCACCACCTGACTCAAGTGCCATAAGGTCTGCAGGTGCACCAAGTTACATAAGTGCCTGGTTAATAAACTATGGAGGGTTCAAGAGAGAAGATTATGTTCTGTGAAACTACCAAACATGTGGTCGTAAAGTGGCTTTAGATTAAAATTAATTCATTGTTTGGACAGCGGTGAAGAGATAAATCACCTTAATGCTGCTGGTGTTTTTGTAAGTCAGCGGCGGCGTTAGAAAATATATGACGCCGTGGCTTCACTGATAATACCTGCTGGCAAGATAAATTCATGCAAGAACTACTAGTGCAAACATTTGTTTTTAAAGTAGGTAGTTTAAGACACTGTGATGAATTTTCTGTATATTTCTGAGAGAAATTATGCATTCGGTTACAGAGGCATGTACATGTTTCATACTACGCTTTCAGAGTTTGTGGAATCTGATTAAAACACAAACGCAACTAAAACTACAACGCTTGGAGCTCGAGCAAACAATGCTTATGGAGAGAATTAGATGAGGCCAACTATGCTATAATTACTCCAGATTTACCCAAGATTTTTCACAATAAACAAACTCATATAAGCAAAAAATCCTCTGCACAAACAAAAGGCACATGCATTTTTATCTTTGGGACTAACTCGGCGTCGTCACGCCTCTGAACTGCTGCACGCCGCTTGTCTGTTTGGTCTTTGGCTTCCTGTGTGTGGTGGTGACAGGGCTTTGGGGAACGAACAAACACATCTGCCTCGCTGAGAAAGCGTCTCAATAGGCACCACTTGGCTGCAGAAGGAGGAAAAGGTGCCGGCACTGTGTGGGAGGATTAATCCACCTTGACAATTGTGCTGCACAAGGTTGGCTCAATATATACCGTCGCTTTCTGTTGATGCTGCTTGGCTGAAGTGAGGTTTTGTTTTTTTCTTGTTTTTTTTTTTTTTTTTGTTATTTGGGATTTCAGAAGTATTTGTGTGCAATGGTAGAAAAATTTTCCTTAGATTTTCACCACTGGAACGACAGTGGAAAGTAGAAGCTCACAGAAATCACCTGGAACTGTTTCATATTCATGGTTGTATTTTCCTTTTCTGCATTGATTCAAGTGATGCATCAGTCTCGGTGATTGAAGTGATAACTTTATGTGAAAAAACATGATTATTTTACCATCCCCTCTACTTATTTATTATTTTAATGGACAGAAATCTGCCTCAGGTTCATTTTAGATTTAATAAATCAATAAAAATTTTCCTCAAATGGAAAAATATTTGCCTTTCTTTGCACGGAATAATCACAGTTCATCATGATCACTTTTTAAATTCAGTGCAATGCGACTCAGTAGCCAGAGAGGAATCAGTTCAGTTCTGTGGTCATTTCACAGGTTGTAGATAGTGTTTGTGCTCGCTTACTTTGACTGTTACCCACCCATAACGGGCGGGCGGCGAAATCAAACCACTTCAGACAGACTGACGCAGGAAGGCGAGTAATCAGCTGCAGGTGACAGCGATGGCTGGAAAGATTCAAACAGCTTGGCAACAACAATCTGGCAATGAAACAATGGCTGAAAACTGCTTTCTGTATTTACACTGCGACTGTCTGAATGAGGAGCAGCTGGGTGAGACCGCCGGCGGCAGCGAGGTCAGGTGATCTACAGAGGAAGTCAACTCAACTGACGGAAAACTACAGGGGCACATGACGCAGGGACATGAAATGGAAAATCCCTGAAAAGACGAATTTTGGAGAAGAGGGGAAGACATTCATGACAGAAATCCATCCAACATCCTTCCAAGAACTTGGTCGCAAGCTGACTTGGCTCGGAGGGGCTGGATGGTGGAGGAGGGAAAAACAGACATGAGAGCGAACTGAGGCTCTGAAAAGACAAACCCAGCAAGTACAGAAGGGTCCGATAATGAAACATGACTGAAGATAAACTGGTGCAGATTATGAAAGAGGGACAGATTCAGACCTGGACTCACTTTGTCAAACACACAGACTGAGGAGGGGGGAGAGGCAGTGAACGGAAACTGATTTTAAACTGGTTTTGAACTGGTTCTGAGGTTCAGGTTCAGACATTTTCCTGTCTCACCAACACTGAACCAGTTCTTCACTGGTTTTATCACCTGATTTTAAACCATTTTGAACATTTTGGCAAAAATAAGTTGGTTTTGAGTCCATCTGGAGCCCAAAAAAAGCAGGTTTTCCTTGGCAACAGATGTCAGATCCTACAGGTGGCTGTGCATTGTGCAGCGCCCCCTGTTGATCACATATCCTTAATCTAACGTTTTTGCTTAAAGTTGGTGGTAATAAAGGCTGGTTTGCTGAGAAAAATAATCAAGTTTCAAGGATCCTGAATGAACCAGTTCAGAGCTAATTTGGCAGAAAAACACCCACAGAGAAGCAGTTTGTCAGAAATCCACTGAACCAGGTTGAGCAGCAAAACATGGCTTGAACTGAAAAATTAACAAGTTGCTGAAGTTATGAGATTTCAATATGGATCCATATCAGATTTCATACAAAGAGCCAAACAAAAATCCTCTAATTTAAAAGCTGTAAGTATCTGTGAATTCCTGCTCGTCTCCAGCAAAGCGACTTCTAACTGTAATTCTCAATGTTTCACTCTTCACAGATTGCATCTAACCAGCAATTTCTGCCAGAATTAATTCACTTGGTTTTATAATCAAAATCATGCTGCAGTAAAGTGTTCCTCTCACAGCAAAACAATGATGGCAATTGAGCTGTCAGCAGAGTGAGGGAGCCTCACATGAATCACTCGCAGCGCTTATGTTCGCAGACAATACACAGTATCACAAAGTAGTCCTTGGTGGGTGTTTTCAGACACTTATGATCCACTGTGGCACTCAACATGAAAGCTCCTGAGGAATGGCATTGTGTTTTTCTGCACTGCAGCGAGTTCAGGGGAACGTTTCTGATAGAAAACGTCTCTGCAAAACGTGTTGACAGAATAGAAAGCGCCGGGCTACATGTGGGTTTTCTTTTTTTAAATATGGAGGTATGGCCCCGGATCAAACTCACAAAGCTGCAAAACCTCAGACCTCAAATGCTTTGAGCAGTCACAGTTTTCAAGTAGTCGTAATCAAAATAAAGCGGGAGAACATTTAAAAACTTACAGTGGCATTTAAAAACTTACACTCAGAGAGATTTAACACCTGACTCTGCGTTTCCTCTGAGCTCTTTTTGGTGTCTTTCAGCTCAAAAATTTTGGTCTTACTGCCCCTAAATTTTCTTTTTTTGACCCTAAATGTTCTCATTACACAAGGTTTAAGAGGCAGCCAGCAACTCTTTTCCAAACAAAAGTTTAATAACCTAAAAAAAAACGCATTCACCTATAGCAGGGTTTTATAAACTTTTCAAGAATGCTCTCCTTGAAAAGCTGATAGTTTTTTTTGCCAAGAAAACACGGTGGTTTTAATCAGTCCGTAACAATGGCAGGGGAAGCAACTAATGAAAAAAGTAAAATTTTCCAAATCCGAGTTAAAATCCAGGAAAATAAAGGTCAGCAGGAAAGCCTCAGCCAAATCTACTCTATTTCACCTTTATAAATCATATTCATTTAACTTTTCTTTCCATATTTATTTCTCGATCTGTCACAGTTTGAGAACCACTGCCCTTCATTATATTGTGCCATAAAGTATTTGATAAGTGTTTATGTACTGCTTATAACTGCTAAATGGAGGTTAATTCAAAAATCAAAATAAGTTCAGACAAGTTAACATTTTTAGATCAGCAACAAACGCCAAAAAGACACAGTTTGTGGCTTCACAATGAACATAGTTGAGTATTAAGCAGCAAGAATCAAACCAGAACTACAAGGATGATTAAACATTAGACACAGGTTACTCAGGTCATCAGAAACACAACTCCAAATGAATGATAATGTGTATTTAAGTCAGATTTTGCCAACAAATTCATCATATGGACTTCATGGGATGATGATGTCACATAAGTTGTGTTTACAAATGTTGTTCCACCTTCCAGAAACGGGCACAGAACTTTCAATTAATGCAGCTTTAAGATAGAAATTATTACCTCTGAGTTTGTTTGGTTTGCTTACTTTTGATTTTCAGTAACAGAAGTGAAGTTTAACAAAGGAAAAATACATTTAAAGTCAACTAAATGATTGAAAGCGGCACAGATGTGCTTCAGGCGGAGCAAACTGCAGCGAAGCCGCGTCCTCTTATATTCTTACTTTTTGCATCTCGATGAAAATTTGCAGTAATTCTGAGCTGTATATCTCATAAATGCATGAAACGAAGAGCGGAGAACGGGCTATTAAAAGCTTTTACAGCTCGAGCAGCATTCAAAGGTAGAATGACCTAACACACCTACTCAACAGTTGGGGAAAAAAATGGGATACATTATCGACTTTTAATGGAGAATACATTTATCCGAAAGTGTTTTAAAAAAAACGAAATGTTTAAAATACACCGCAGGCCACTTTGAAGTAGATAATGTCAGGAAGGAACCTGCTATTAGACACCAGAGTTCATATCACTTTCATATCAACCACATCTGGTCTTTTGTTGATTGCCGTGCCGTGAGCTGCATCAGCATTATGAAACACACTGCTGGATGTGTAGGCAGCGTGAGGATGTAGAAGCACATAATGCCTACTCCTTTAAATGAAATGCATGTGGTGATATTCAGTGAAATGTGCAGCCTGTGAGAGCGATCAGCTTTTTTTTTCCCCCCTGAAAACAGTGAAAAACTCTGCATTACGTTACCAGCGCAGGGACTCTCCTCTGCATCTGCCCTGACACACTTTGTTTCTGGACTGGAGAGACAGAAAGTGTTATGCAACAGTCTACCTTTGTACTGTAAATCTCACCCAAGTTTTTTGGAAGAGAGAAGAGGATGACACATGGAGTTGGCGAGGCTCGCTGGCAGGAAAAAAACGCTACAGCAGAGAAGCAGACGCACTGAAGCCTGCTGGGAAACTGGGGCCTGAGCTCTGGAAAGCCAGCGCCAGTTAAAAACATCTGGGCCACAAGAGAGCGAATGACCTCTTAGCAGAAACACGCACTGGGCTAGAAACATGTTATTTCTCCTTCACTCTGGTGCAGATGCTGTGAAATGAATCTGCAGAGATGTGGCCACAAGAAATGGCACAAAGCTGCGAAGTGATCAGGAGAGATTGTGAGTACATATTCATTGGAAGTATCATTAATCACCGCGAGTAAAGTGTTGAAAAACTGACAGAAACTTCTCTGTATGGATTTATTCCACTCTGCTATTATTGGCGGCGTCGCTAATTTACACACAATTCTGTGCCGAAATTCCACCGCCGCCTCCCGCACTTCTTTCCATGTGTCTTTTTAAGAAATCCCCCCCACTTGTCATTAAGCAATTTCGCTCCCTCCCCGAGCAGAAACATGGTGTGTTCAGGCCTCATCTGCAGAGAGCAGCTGCAGCGCCAGGGACATGTTATTCCCTGCGCCGCGCTCCCATCAGCCACCCACCGAGCCACACACTCCACATGAGCCACGCCTGCCAGGGACGGAAATGTTGCTGAGGCAAATGTACCGAGACACACACATATAATCCACATGCAAAGGCACAGTGCAAACACCCACACACACACACACGCACATGCCAGAGCACATCGCATGTGCAGATTTTGCAAAGCCTGCAGCGGTGCGCGTACAGTGCGGCAAATTCAGTATCATCTTTCAGATCACTTCCTAAAGCTCTAATACGCAGCTTTTTTTCTCCCCCCTCAGTTGGTCGAGATCCAGAAGCAACACTTGTCAATCATCCTGATGAGCTGTCTGCCTTGAAACAGCTTCTGTAGCCTGAGGATGAGGTAAGCGCTAAGCCGCCACACACGATCATAGAGCAGATGGCGAACACGACCAGTCTGCGATCAAAGAAGAGGAAATCTTCGCACTGTGTTTTTGAGCAGGTCCTTGTTCTTGCATAAACATCTTTAACATTAAAAAAAACACTTATAGGTAAATATGGAGCTTTCAGGTCGTCACACACGGATTCAAGGACACAACCAGTCATGTGTGGTGCAGCTTTTCTGTTATTTCATGTAATAACTGTTGCATAATTGAGCTTTAAATACCCAAAACATTTTATTTAGTTCTTCTTGAACCTTCCCTCTCAACATGCTATTGTAGGTTTTGCCTCCTAAAATTAGTTTTCCCAATTTTTGTTTCACTAGTTTTATTTTGCATCTATAATTTTTGTTTCTGTTCTTCTATTTTCTCAGTTTGATGCCTTCATGCAACTTTTCTTTGCATTCTTTGCAACTGCAGACCATGAAGTCTAATCTTAGAGCAGATTTTAAGACTTACAGGCAAAGTATCACATTTTAACCGCTGATTTAATTCGTTAGCTTGTTGAGAAAATGTATCGAGTTGTGTAACAACATAAGTAAATCCATTCGGCGCCGCTCGCTGCCTGCAGGTGTCTCCTCTCATTCGCCTCTCTGTCTGTGATTTGCACTGATGTGTCTCTGTCAGGGGGAGACGTCGGCAGCATGTCGACAGCGGGGGAGAATAAGCAGGTCATTTGGCGGATACCATCTGACAGCCCGCAGAAGGCCTGTCCGTCTCAAAGTTCAGCCGACGCTCCCCCACTCCGCGCTGCCGGATAATGTGACAGGACAAGACAGTGATGAGCTGAGATGGCGGTCGAGACTGGTTGACTTTTGCGGCGGACGACTGATAAAAGGGACAAAAACACATCCTGAGCGCTATCTGTTTTTGGCCGCACAAGGCTTTTATATGCCAGCCTCCTCTGATACGAGTCTGCGAGGAGTCGGTGTCAGATAAACAAGTCGGCATTAAAATACATAACCAGGCATCAAATAATCAATAATGTGACATTTGGGTTTAATTCAGCTGTCTGAAGTCTTTTTTTTTAGGGAGATTACATTCATTTTTTAAGAAGCAGTTAGGCACATTTCTACAGATCTGCTGCATAAAAAGACCAAAACAAATCTGCAGGAGGTCGACTGGTCAATGTGAATAACTCAAGCATCACCTGGATGGATGCTGTAATTCTTCTGGATTTCAAGACAATTTTTTTCTTGAACAAGTTCTGGTTCATTTAAAGTTGGATATGAAAACACAAACACGAGATGAATGTGTGTTGATCATGAAAGTGTTTGTGTTTGTTTTTTAATCTACAGGATGTAAATTTTTAACAGCATAGTGTTTGCAGAGTAATAATCCATAGCAAAAGACCACTGATCAACACCAGATAATATGTATCTCAAAGTTGTTTTGTTTATTAATGTTGATCCGATTTGTTTACATCAGTGAAACAGTAAAACAGGTGTGAACATGTGTATCTGCTGAACCGGCCAACCAGAAACACACAAACTGTTTTCTTTTCTTTAACTCTCCTGTATAACTCAAACTTTTCCATTATGCATGAATGAACATACATAATTTATGTGGTCAAACAAATTACAGTTTGGGGCTCAGAACATTTTGCGGTGTAAATTTGCTCTCTATGAACAAATCTGGAAGCAGTTACTCTGTTTTTCAACCCAACCAGCCAGCCAGGGTCTCCGTTGGCTTCCCAGAAGACTTTGCTGCATTTCGTTTGTGATCAAACTGATCGACCACAGGATCGCTCTGATCCCAGATGTTTGATTCCAGAGTGATTTCATGAACAGCTCAGGAATCGCTCTTAAAATTGATCCACACGAGCTTTGAACATATTTATGTAAATCGCTTGGTAACCATGGTAACACATTGGCATTAGCACATGATTACAGGGGAATTTTCTGATCAATCTTCTGTCTTTAAACTGGATTTTTCCTGGATTTCATGTTCGAACGGATACAAAATGTTGTTTTTGCAGCAACCAGAGCTCAGATCAAGACTCAAATAATAGAGATCAAAGAGAAAATTAGGAAGCAGAGTGCGAGTCACCTGCTGGTTCATTGCTTAAAAACCGCTTTTTATAAATCCCATTTTCTGGAGGCTTTAAAACGATGCGTTGCGAAGGTGTTTGTCATGATACGTCTGAGAATAGCACATACCTGTCAAAGAGGCGCCTGTATTACCGTCTATTATAAACAATGTGAGCTATATTTGGAATATGTATGTAATGTATGTATATGAATGTATGACTGAGGTAAGTAGTGTTTATACTCAGTGTTCCCTTCACATGCTCCAAAGCACTGAGGAGTCTGTACTATAATGGAAACAAGCTTCGTAAAATATACTTTCTTATCTATGAGGAGACAAAGTAAGAAACAGAGGGTGACTGGACAAAGAGGGCTCTGCTGGTGAGGTCTAAATGCTCTGTTCACGGCCGCCAGCCTCGCTTACTATTAACTAAAGTGGGATGAATGACCTGTCAAATGTAATCCTCAGCCCTATGTGTCTCCCAATTACCTCCGCCGGCTGACCCAGTCCGTTAGTTCATCATCAGCCGGTGTCATAGATTGTTGCCACGAGGGAAGGACTTCAGAAATTAGCAAGTCAAATCTAAAAGGGGGTTTTCATTGGCTTATAATGAGCCAGAGCAGACTTCCAGGTGTTCGTACAAAAACACCGAACATGATACAGGAAGAAGATGAGCCGCGGAAACAACACTGATATGAAGAGAGTAAGTGTGTTGGTGGAAAACACACTGAAAAATCCAGCTGAGTCAGTCAAAGCCAGTTTATAACGCTGTCAGTCAAACAGAGTTTTAGTGAAGAGCTCCAAAACAAAATGTAAAAGATTTTTGATGAATATAAAAGTCAAAAATATAACAGTAAAAAATTCTGTTGGTTGAATAACTAAGCTATAGTGAGAAATATGAGGCTTCACATTCTTCTTCTCTCCTTCGTTCACTGCTTTGAACATCGACATGTTGTCGTGTCATTAAATATGCATAAGGAAAATTGGGAATGTATTGAGGATAAGGAAAAGTTGTGCAGAGAAAACAGATAAATAATTTAAAATTATGGACTCTGATTAAAAAAAAAAGGAAAATGAAGGAGTTCAAACTTTTAGTTTGTCTTGCAAAAGAAAAAATAAACTTTTTGCTACAGCTTGGTCTCTTTCCCGAGTCGTCCTATGCCAGCACTTTTGGCACGAGTCGAGACAAGTTAAACCACAATTTAAGGTTCAAAACAAAAATGGAAAGAGCAGAATGGAAGAGATCAAATTCATACAAAAATAAAGTTTTTAAAAACAATCAAAAGAGTAATAGAATAGAAACTAATAAAGGAAAACTTTTAGAATAAACTGACGGGTGTTTAAGTCTCAAATGAGACCAAAAGTAAAACCAAAGATCTTTTCTTAATCCTGATCAAGTAGTCTGGATGCCTGAAGCAAAACAAACCACAACAGTCTGACAACTTAACAACATATTAGAAAGGTTTTGTAATAGGATAATAGCTTTGCATGTCGCAATAACAGGCACTTTGTTCACTTAAATGAGTCAAAAACATGAGTATTATGACCACATGAAGGCATTCGACTGGGGTCAAACAAGTGCGTAGATAAGAAAAAGACTGATTAAAACAGGAGATTTCATCATCAAGAACTTGACTTGATAGGAAAATTCAAACTGTTTTTTTGCTTTGAATGAAATTCTTTAAATCTTCCTTTTGTCTTCAAATGCTTCTTTCATGTTCTGTTGGTCTTAACTGAGTTACTGTTTGATCTTTGAAACTCTGAGGAGAAATCTGTTTCCGCCTGATGATAAAACTTGTTTATCTGCTTTTTCCTTTTGTGTGGAGGCGCCGCAGACTGAATGAGCTCTCATTGTTCATGAAAAACAGGTGAGTGTTTTGTGATTTTGGCTGAAAAGTTGTGGATTGGTGGTTCACACAGAATAAGTGGGAGCTATGAACAATGTAACAATGTAAAATAAAAAAAAAACAGGTTGTTAAATATGGTAATTAATGAATAAAATTGCAAAATTAAGCTCAAGAGATACAAAAAGGTTGAAAAAAAGGTGCTGTTTCATAGTGATGAAGGTCGAACATTGCACTTAGCTTGCTTTCACTGCATTCGTCTCTTTGTCTTTGTGTCACATGAACTTATTCCCCGACTCGACTGCAGACATCCTTTCTTGTTTCTCTCCTCCATTTCGATTTCTTTCTCCATTTTTCTCTAACCTTGAACCTTTTTTCTCTGCCCCCTCCCTCTCGCCCTCTGCCTCCTTTGCACGTCTCTCTTGCCGACACCGTGTTTTTCACCGAGTACGAATGTTCTCTCCGGATTTTTCCCATTGCTCTTCACCGCTGACCCCTCTCACACCAATGGACCCCATCAGGATGAAATATCGAACCGGGAGACCCCCCTCGAGGCATTTGGCAGCCTCACAGTCTGAACCTCGTCCAGCTGAGATGAAAAATAAAAATCTGACACCCTTAACCCCCCTCCCTCCGCTCCAGGTCCTCCTATAACCTTTAAGCATCAAACTCTTTTCAATACCATCACAGTGTTCTTACAGTCTGTACTCATGGTGATATACTTCCACATAGACTATTTAAAAACCCATCAAAACTGCCACTGTTTAACGAACCAACAGGTGGGGATATTACTCTAACCCTAAAGCCTTATTGGCCAATCAGAGGCCTGAAAATACTGCTACCAGAAGGTTACCTTCAAGGTGGTTTTGTCTGAAAGCAGCACTGTTTATGACGGGACTGTGTTGTGGTGGATTATTTAGTGATATCTTTAATCCGTTTTGAGACCTGTGGTTCTTATCAATAAAAAGAACTGATCATTTTTGTGCAAACGTGTAAAAGTCCTGTTAGCAACCTTAGCACTAGCATGTCTCATGTTAGCAAGGAAGATAGTGGCACAGATTCTGTTATTTAACGGCATAAAGTCAGCTTTTCTTGTCTGAAGTCCGAACAGCACACAGCTGGAGGTTTTCCAAAAGATCCATTTTTAGTGACCTGAAACTGCTTTTGTATTTGGACAAAGGATAAAAAAAAACACATAGAAAAAGTTTAAATAAAACTCCTGCATGTGTGGACAAAGAAAAAGGTCTACCAAGCTTCTCTCTGTGGACCTCATCAGTCTCTCCAGTCCAGTAAATCAAAGTTTTTACATCTGCAATTCTTAAAAAAAGCCACAGTCAGATAGAAGAAGATAAAATTCAGGAAGTGATACCTGCCAATGAGATTTTAGAGTAACTTTATACTGTTGGTGGTATACTGTTACATGTTATTTTATTGTGATGTGTTTAAAGGGCTGAGTCATGTAATAATATAATAAGAATTTATGTTCAAAGACTAATTATATGTATAAATGTTCTTTTTATGAGAAAATTGCACTCCCCCACTTTCTTTCTAATATTACATGCAACATGGTTCTTAGGAGAATGTTTAAACCTTTTAACCCAGACTAAAATGTTTCTAAAACTATCGAATGGATTTCCATTATAATTTACACAAACATTAATGGATCCGAGATGTATTGATTCTACAGCTTTTGGTGCTTTTCTATGTTTTAGACTCTCAGTTTTATCTTATTCACATTTTAGAGCTTTTGAATTTTCATGACCTGGATGACTGAAAACCTTCACAGATTTGACTCTAATTCTTGTTTTCACTCTAAAGGTCCCTAAAATTAAAATGCTTGACTAAATTAACGATGGGGTTCTTCTTAGGTCTATCATCAGCTGACAACATTTGGCAGCCTATTACAAACGAACACAACTGCATCATCTGTAAATGTGCACATTTAGTAGCAATGACATTGCATACAGCCAGTGGGAGGGGCCTTTCTAAAGTCCATCTGAAAAGCTACTTGTGGTCTGATTGACATTGTAGCTGTGCAGAAAAGGGAGAAAGCGCCATCTTTAGAGACTCTTCAGGAACTACAATAGGCAATTCAAAGAAAAGGCTGTCATTGTCCCATCCCAGTTTTTTTGACTGACAGGTGACCTTTCAGACATGCAGTAACAAAAACAGCACAACAGTAACAAATTTTGCTAAAAAAAAAAAATATGAAGACAACATATAATCGTTATATATGTGAAATATTCAGTTTTTCATTACATGTGCTTGAAAGAAACCGTGTATTTGGCATTAACAGTTATAAGCTCTGGAATAGTGCAACGTCAGGACATTAAAAGTCTTTTTGCATATAAATCATTCTGTGTGGATGGAGTTCGATCGTTTTTTCTTTTTTTTTGCTAAATTCCCTCGCAGGCTAATTTCTAATCCATCCCTCTATCAAGCTGCTTCAGCTACACCCACAGGATGAAGGGGAGTGTCTCAGTCATGACAGGGTTCAATAAAAGCTAAGATTAAACGATTTATCTTCTCATAATATTCCCCTATGAATATCAAACAAGGCTGATACTGTGGTAATGAGAGAGGAGCCCGAGGAGTGTGGCCATCTATTGGATTTCCAAAATCAATGCCCTCGGATAGAAAAATGCATGAGCCACCTGAAAACACTGAATTTTAACAATGCAACGTACGCGCCATATTTCCTGTAACTTTCCTCAAAGGCCCTGCAGGGCATCGAGTTTCTAATCCTGCTTTTTTTCACTGATGTTGGTATTCATTAGCTTCATTTAATGCAGGGCATTTGCTGAGCAAGCATGCTCTTTATCAACGCTCCCTGCTCCTCATTTATGCAGTTATACATATTTACGCACATTATCTGCTACGGTAAAGCCTCATATTGTTAAACGCTGAGAACTTGCACACATAAGCTGCACTTAGGGGGCTTTCCTTTCGGTTTTGTGCTCTCATCAAATTGCAACAAACTGACATTTATTGCATTTTCTCCTCCTAGATTTTCCCAGGCAAAACTGGAAATTCAAACCACTGACTTTCAGCCCAGTTGTCTTCAACTCCAAGGCATCTGCCACCTCCTTATGGGGGCTTTGCAGCAGAAGTGATTTATGGCTGACCCTTGTTTGAGTTCTCTGGGCACATGGGAAACGTTTATGTAAGCTCATGAAGAGGAAAACACTTCTCATGAGAAAAATAAATATGAGAACACGTCACAGAAGGGAAGTATCGCTGCAGACAAGCAGGGTGTGTCCAAAGACGTGGAACCACTGGCATCCAGCTGTGCCAGTCCCAGGCTGTTTCATCAAAACGATGATTCAGTCCCGGGAGTCTGTCACTCTCATAAATCCTCCGGTCAACCTTGTCTCTGCGCAAAAAAAAAAAGACACTGCTGAATTCTCCCTCTGGGACCAGTGTGCTTTTCATTATGGGAACAATGGTGTTGCAGGTGCAAACTGCTTGCACTCGCGTTCCAGCTGGTTCTGCTTTGACGGCGAAACCCTGACGCACGCACACACAGCAGAGGAGAATACTGAGCGACCCTTGTAAGGGATGGGAAACTGAAACAGCTGTCTATAAGGAGAACAGCGCTCAGTTGACCAGTTTTCTTTTTTTTGTGACGTGCAGGCTGTTATTCTTTCATTGACACAAACATTTCTTGGAGGCAGAGACAATCTCCGGCTGAGTTAAGCTTCAATGGGGGAAAAGGCAAACCACAACTTTTCAGGCTAAGTAACATAAGACTCCAGGGAGACGGGCTGTTAATGTGAGAGAGAAGGAGGATAATACTCTGAAGACGGTGCTCTTAGAAAATTGAATCTGGCTGAATAAAGTAATTTAAGTTATGCAATGAACTTTGAAATTCAGATCAGCCATAATACCCAAAAGTCATCTGAGGCAAAAGTTCCCCAACTTGTTTCACTTGTTACTCCTTTAAGGAAGCAGTCTTGACTCACAGCCATTTCTTACGGGTTGCACATGTCTGTGACTTTCGTAATTAAAAGGTGATGCTCCTATTTCAGGTTGTTTCTTTTTAATAGCTTGTTAGAGGCCTGGAGATATAAAACGATCCAGTGTTTCATATCAACTGAAAAGCTCACACAAAGTTTAGAAAATTTAACAATTAGTGCTGCAGATGCCAGTCTTGTAGATCAATTTCCCTCATTTTTTCAAAGGTTTAATCTGTAAGAAGTACGTGCCTTTTGCTTTTTGGATTTTTTTGTATCTGATCTCCACTTCTCTGCCACTGAAGTTTGCAACCCTCACTAACTAAAAAACTTCATTTAACTTTAGGATGCAAAACTTTCTGCAAAAATCAGGAGTGCTGCTTCGGTTCGAGGAGCTGTGAAAATGAGAGAAAACACATTCCCCCCTTCTTTTCTTTTCTTTTCTTTCCTTCTCTCCCTACGGTTGTGCTTGAGTGTTTGGTAGTAAAATCCCGGTGGGATATTTTGTGCCAAGCTTTCTCAGGTGTAACCCACTGAATTGTGACCTGCTGTGGTCTGTGCTGGACTGCATAATGTAATCTAGTTAAATCTCATCTAATCTAACTTCTGTCTTAATGGCTTCCTGACAGCAGGTGGTTGACCACAGCGTTGAACAACAATGGGCTCAAGCTGCGATCATCCTCACCTGAACCGAGTTTTGTCAGCATCACGGTAATGTGTTCAACAGTTGTGGGCACGCATGCAACCACCAGGCACAAAGAGGGCATTTTTAACAGACTCTGGCTTTTTCTGACACTTGTTTGCCAACAGATCAAATTTAAATGAAGCAGTCAGGCAATGAGATGGCAGTTTAAATTTTTTTCCAGGTCCGGTGTTTTTACTAAGAAATACAACGGAAATTGTGCACAATTATCCTAAAGAGAAATTCAATTTTAAACACACTCTGCTGGTTTTTAACTGCTACATACCTTCTTAAATTCTCCAATTGAGTAGTATTCCATGTTTTACGATGACCAGATGGGCAGTTAATGCTGACATATTTTTGCTATCGCCTCAAAGAACCCCAAGCACATGGCAACGCCATCAAATAAGCAAAAACAGATTGCTTTCCCTCCATTTCTCTCCTACATCCAAGCCTCTGATATGCAGAGAGCGTGCACTGAAACACGGCAGGAAAACAAACATATATCACTGTCCTTCCATTCAAACCTCTGTGTTCTCCAAGTACCATACTGTGGTTGACATTTCACAGAGGAGCTGTGAGAGCTGTTAGCCTGACTTCAGCAGGCTGCTCAGACAAGGGGGAGACACTGGACTGCGGCATCAGCTCGGCCCCGCCTGGGAAGCTGGCACTAAGCACCTCCATAAAAAATCATCTCGAGCTCGCCGCTATTATCTCTGCATTCCACCGGAGAGAGAGCTGCGAGCTGGCAGATATCCAGAGAGAGTGAAATATTACTGTGGGAGAACACATCAAGACGAGCTCCGCCAACATAAAGCTTCCACTCAGTTCAGGGGGTTAAAAAGCCCCAGAGCACGAGCTAAATGATAAGGGCCACTGCAGCACACATTAGACAGATATGCACTCCACTCCAGCAGGTGAGACTGGCTGGAAGGAAGGCAGCTGGCACCGTGGCGGTCGCTCGCTCGCTCTCCAGCTTTGATCATTCCTCGTCTTTTGTGGGCTCGCACGCTTCCCCCGGGAATACAATTTATAGAGTCCATTAGATGTTTATGGGACATGTGTAAATCACATGAGAGCCTGCAAAGCAGCACTGACTCACCCTTTGTTCTTTTCATTATATCATCATGCAGAGCATGCTTCGTGCAGTCATTTGTCATTTGAAAGTCAACAATAAAAACAAAACCAAAAGGAGAAGCCAAAGAGCGGGAGGAGCGGCTGCTTCTGCGAGGATTCATTTTCATTACGCCTCTCTTTTGAAGATTTTGTTTTAATAACATCCAAAATGTTTCAGAACAGAATCTTTCAGATAATCTAACAATGAACAGATTCAGAATGGAACAGATTAAATAAGATTAGAACTGAAATGATTTAATTGGATTAAATCATACGTATATCTGTCTACAAGTTCAAAGGTCTCTTTCAGTGATGTTACTGCCATCAGGTTTAATATGATTAAAATTTATTCAGCATTTACCAATTTTGGGTCACTTGAGGACGATATGGCGAGCTCAAAACAAAACAAAACAGATATGTTTTTTTTAACAATATTTAAAATAATATTTTCTGACCAACATTTTAGCTAACAGTCTTTTTTACATCTCGCAGACACATAGATACATTCCTTTCCATCTGAAGTCTGAATATCTGACTTATTAGGTGCCAAATGTTCAATTATGTCCACAATCTAGGGGCGTGTCACGAAGGGAGGCATCTGATTGGCCATTAAAAGTACCAACCCAAAAGTATGATTGGCTATCCACCCAGTGAGGGGTGGGACCTCAAGCTGGATTTCAACGGTTAGACAAGTATTTTTGCAAGTTGCATTGCTTTCTTTTTTATTGAACCTACTATCGGAGGCTCAATTTTTTCTTTATTTTTCTCAAAAAGTAAAGTAAGGAAGCTTCATTTTATATTTGTACTGTTACATTCTGATGTGTTTAGTTTAGTAGAAATATACATCTTTAAAAACAAGTTAATAAATGTGTTATAATGTGAAAAATAAAACACAGCTATAACAAACAATACTATCAGTGTTAGTAGTTTAGGAAATTAAAGGAAATAGAAAATGAAAGCCCACATACTTCATGTCACACCTGCATAAGTCACCTGCTCAGCCTGCCAAGTTAAAGCACTAACTTTATCCATGTGGCGTTCAGTGTTAAAGTCTGTTTGTCAGATTTGTGCTTTAGGCTGTTTTATTGAATTAATCTGCAATTAGTTTTAGTAAGTGTAAAAAAAGTCCTAGATGCTTTCCAACTTCTCTATAGGTGAGAACAAAAGCAATGATTCACTTTTTATCTGCTGTTAAATTCACAGGCCAAGTCTTCAGACAACAGGAGGGTTTAATCTCACCTGGAAAGCTCGACGAAGAACAAACCAACAACCAGAAAAACAACCAGACCTCCGTGAAGTAGAGACAAAACAGAGATGTGATTTAGCGACTCAGAGGACGAGCTAGCTTGGACGCATCCCAACTTTACGTCACAAAACATCGTCAGTGCAAAAAAAATCTTTACATTCGGGACTCTGAATGAAAGGAAACTCCTCTGACTTCATGGTGTTATGTGCTTTGTCAAAGAGCACATTTCCATTACAGCCACTGACGCTAACGTTGACTTAGCGAGGGAGGGTACACATTGAAATGGACTGTGATGCTGTCCCGAGTGCAGTCTGAGGTCCGTGTGTTACCGCCGCCACCGCTGCCGCCACTGCAGGAATACAAAGCAATTTCCCGGCAGATCTGCGCACAGAATCGATAAATCACATTCCTGATTACTCTGCGGGGGGAAATAGAGTTCGTATTGTTTCTCAAAGACAAATGTAGGATCCAGGCCAGATAGATCTTATTTTTAGGGTTAAAGATAGACAACTGAAATCACACACACACACACGGCCTCCCACTCTGTTTAACAGAAAACTATCCCCCCCCCCCTTTGACTTTTCTCTTTCATTACACTCCAAAACTCTCTCGCTCTCGTTCAACTCCCCCTCCCTTTTTTTCCCTACTTTTCTTCTCTGGTTTGCTCTATTTCTCTCAAGGTGGCAATTTCAATAACTCCTCCATGATTGAATCAATTGAAAGTTGCAGAGAAATCCCCAAAAGTTCACCGAAGCTCACTTCCTGTTTCCTCTACTGCGAAGTGGCCTGTCAAGTCGCTTTGTGCCGTCCGTTCAAAACGAGTCAACTGCAACGCGTCCTGACAGAAATACTTTCCTCTTACATTCTCCTCTAATGTGTCTAACTGTAACTGAAGTTTTGCCTTTTATGATTGAGAGTTAGTTTAATGTTTAATCTTTAAAAAAAAGTCCAGATTTCTTTCATCCAACAGAAATAAAAGGACACAATGAAACACAGTGTTAATCATCATTTTCACCTTCATTTTAACCGATTTTCAGAGCCCGAAGTTGTAAAGTGAAACAAACTAAACAATGAATCTTTTCTTGATGATGATTAATGTCACATCGGAGCCAAAAACTCTGATTGCACCAGATATGTTTTCATTAACTTCACGTACATAGATCTGTCACTGATGTATTTCTCTCCAGGACAAACTGAGGTTCCACAAAGAATCAACATTGCCTTTAAAGGCCAAATTCAGACACAGCTTCTGGGATTTCTACATCGGTTAAAAAAGTGTAGAAAAACACGGGGTGTAATAAAAAAATCTCCTACAGTGTTCCTGTTGTGCAGGAATGAGGCGCTGCACACTGATGTGCATGAAGTGGGTGCAAGCAATAACTGTTCTAAGTCGCTTAAACGTCATCATACTAAACTGTGTTACATGCAATTTTGTGACCAGAAGAAGCATTTCTGGTTTTGGGTTTCTGGTTTTGTAGCTGCAGACCCAAGTTTCAGGTCCATGCTGAACGCACGGGCCAAACGTCTCAAAATCTGTGTAACTCGGGTGCTGATCGAGCGATTCAACGTGGAAAACTTACAAAAGTTACAGCTTGCACCTGCCACATGCACATTACTGTGCAGCCTTGAAAGTTTTTGATTGCACCTTGTGTTATCTAAACCACCTACATGTCCATCATAACATGCCCACAGATGAACAGATCACAACACATCAACTATTAAACTGGCAGAACACACTGATAAAAGAACAGACTCCATCATATCAGTCATCTCCACTTGTTTTGTTAAGCAGAGAAGAAACACAAGCAGCTCATAAAAAGCTCAACACCTGGTAATAAAAACATGACCGCAACAAGACAACATGTTTCTGATCCTCTTCTCCAGCCTGTTCGGAGCTACGGCACCACCGTGTTTGATCCGTTTAAACTGAAGCCTCCTGAAAGACGTTTCTGCCCCCGTGTCTCTGAGCACGTAGTTACATGCACCAAGTCTTCCAGCCACATTTTTCTGTTACATCTCCGTGTATAAAGAGGCCCAACAGGGGAGGAAAAAGAAAGAGAGAAAGAAAGAGAGAGAGAAAATGTAGCCGGATAACAAACATGTTTTCTGCCCCTCCGGCTAAGCACTTCCTGATTGTGTCAGTCACTCGGCCCAGAACAAGACTGTGCAAAGACTCAACCAGAGACTTTGGTATTAGTCTCATTTCATGCAGGTGTGGACACGAACACTCTCAATGTTTTCCATTTTCTATAGTAACACACGTGAAAAATACCTCCGATGATGCAAACGTTCCTCAGATGAAGTGTGTCCCCTCCGACGCTGCCGCGGTGCGTTAATGGAACAACTGTCATCATCGTCCATACGATCGTTTGGCAATTTTTTTCTGAATAAGGCAGCGTAAATGTTTATTGAGCCCGGGGGGCACGTAAGCAAACCTGACCTCATCTCTGCAGATACAAAGCGCGTGATATCAGCGGGAGTTCAGATGGAAACTCGCTTCAACTTGATTCTGTAAATCACAGAGTCCGCTGCACTCGGATCGGACAGCTGTTCGCTTTCTGTGCACAATTATCATCAGAGATCTGCATCTTGTAATAAACTGCCTGACTGAAGACATATTGGCCATATGTTGAGGCAGAAAGTTTATTTTTAGTTAAAGTTTGGAATATTATTGTGCTTCACTCAAGAATATATTTTTGTATTTTTATTTGTGCACTTTTGCACTTAAACTGTGTTAAATTTCAGAGAGAAATATTGTTATTTTACTCCACATTTTATAATTAACAGCAATAAAATGTCATTAACTTTTTGTTTTTTTCTTTTCTTTCTCCATTTTTCTACTTTTCCGTCATTTTACCCTCATCACCTTCTCCTTTATTTCTTTCTTTCTGTCCTTTTTTCCTCTGCTCATCTTCATTTTATGCCTTCTAAAGCTAATTTAAAACAAATCCTTGGAGATTCAAAGTTGTCGCCTCCTTCACTGAGATCACTTTGCTTCAGATAAGCAGAATAAGTACAATTTACTGCCAGTTCCTGTTGACTTTCTGCTGAAGCAACACTTTAAGTTCAGGACTTTTTCCTCATGACATTTCAGTTCTTTCACGATTTGTAAAATATCTTTTCCCAACACGGCGAGACACCGGCAGGGTGACACAAAGACGCCTGAACAGACCTACAAGCTGGCAAACCGGCTCCTTTGTTGCACCCATGAAACCAGACTTGCACTGGTGTTGAAAAGCGCTGAGAAAGACGGGGTTTGTGAAGGCAGCACAGCAGAATGTAGGACAGTCACTCGTGTTTGAACTCCTTCATAAAGCTCACGGTATCAATTCCTGATTTTTTTTTTTTTTACACAAAACTCTGCTGGTGACCGGGAAACGAGGAAAGTTTGAGAGAATGAGCGAGAAAAAAGGGGGAAACAGTGAGAGTCTGAGAGAGAAAAGCGAAGGGGTTGAAAGAGCAAAGAGTGGTGTGTTTATGTGTCTGTGCGACAGAGGAGGAGAGGTGATTACTTTGTGTTAATCTAGTATCAGCTTTCCACCACTTGGAGGCTTCACAGTGTATGACTCATTATCCGCAGACAAGTCTGTTAAATACAGATTAGACGGGGCGAGAAAAGAGGCGCAGTATTCCCGAACTTTCTCATGGAGCTCTCCTCGCAGAAACAATCTGTCTTCCCACGGGTTATCTGGACTTTTCTCTGTGATGTCGCTACTCTTTTTTTTCTTTTCCCCCCTCTTCGTGTGCATGTTTTTTTTTCTCACTCTTATCCAGCTGTGCTCCATATTTCAACTTCTCTTTCCAGCAGATTTTAAATTGAGCCATCCCTTAAATTCATCCGAAGACACCGGAGAGAAGAGAAAAGACTTTTAGGCTTTTAATCTGTTCCTTCTTTTTTTATTATTATCATGATGACCTGGTTGATTCTGAGCCGCTTCAGGCGACATATTTCCTCGTAATTACTTTCTTCGTTCATAAAGAAAATCGATAGATCTATATGAGTGAACACACGAGTCCCGGTACAGTAACTACACCTCGGCTGAGTGCTTCATTTAAATGGCAGCGCCTCACTGAATGCAAATCCAATAAGGTCTGTGTGGCCGCATGCTGCCGCTGCATTTTTTCATACCGAGCTGTTTATTCCAGGTATCGATGCTGCAGAAATGCTCAATTAGAGAGTTTTTCTCTGCAACAAAAAAAAGAGCCCTGAAGGAATTTTTTTTTGAAATTTAAAATGTGATAAAACTTTTTTCCACATCAAAAAAACATCTGTTTCATTGTGTAACTATGATAAAAAAAGCAAACAGAGAAACAGAGAAAACCTTTTAGACGGGGGTCAAAAATCGGCAACCTGGAGTCAAAAAGAGACAAAGAAAGACATTCACATCTAAGTTTACTGTATATTTTACTTGATTGTTTTTCCAGCTACACTGCGATGGGAAATTTGATTGCTGCCTCATTTTGATTTTTCAAATGTGCAAGTTTGAATCACATGCGCCATGTGGAGTCGCTCAACTGATGGATGTGAAACATGCAGGACTTCAGGACTGTGATTAAGTTTGGTTAAGTCAAAAAAAATCCTGGAAATGTTTCATTATACCATTTATTTTACTTACTACTGCAATTAATGATTATCTTAAATTCAAAAATATTCTGCAAAATGTCAGGAAATACTGAAAAATGGCCGTCAAGAATCCCAAAAGCTTGAATTCACGTCCTCAGATGATTTGTTTTTGTCAAACTTACAGCTCAAAAACCCCAAACATCTTTAATTTAATAGCATGTGATACATATGAATGTAGCAAGTTTAGAGAGAAGAAGATGAAAGTAGAAGATGTTTGGCAGCTTTGTTGAAAAAAGGACAATAAATTATCAGAATAGCTGCTGATTAATCTCTTCTAATCACTTCAGCTCTAATAGTGTCACTAAAGTGAATTTGGCAGTAAAAAAGAAATGATGGTGACAGTGAATTTTTTACAGACACATTAAGAACAAACATTTTGTGACTTGCCAGATTCTTTAATTAAAAATATTTCCGTGTTGGGTTTTTATGGTCTGTGATGTTTTTTGTTAACTTCACAGTAAATTTAGCTTTGAAAATAAAGTAACTTCTCAGAAACAGTTTTAACCCTGAAACGTAACTTTCTGTCATCAAGCGACCCAAATTTTAGACTTAAAAGTGAATGAAAGCGATCGATAGAACAAAACTGATCGATTCAGTATCAAGTCAAACCAGAGTCTGCGTCCTGACACACACTTTTTATAAATGAAGGTGTCTTGCAGGAGCTAAAACCCATCCGAGCACATTTTCACACAAATGATTTGCAATAAAAACAACAGGTTTGTTTTTACTTCTCTCGGTTAATCACTGGATCACAGTCATGTATCACACAGAAGAGTTTCTATGGGAAATATTTGGGTCCTGGAACATTTTGCTCCTCACACATTTGTGTTGTTGCACACTAGTGAACGACTTTCATTCACAGCAGGAAAAAAGCTCAAAACGACGTTCCGGTTGCATCAATGTGACCGACTCCTGTGTTTGTGTGTGTGTGTGTGTGTGTGTTATCATTGTGTAACTGCTCTCATCGATGTCGGTGTCATTTTGGTGAACGTTTCAATGAGGCGTCATCCAACACCAACAACTGCTGTGATGGAGGACTGACAGAAAAACCCAAAACTCAAAGAAACACAATGACGACTGACTTTTAATCGACTGACCTGAAAAAAACACTGAAAAGAAATGTGAAAACTACAGTCAACATTTCATCTTAAAGGTCTCTGATTTCTAGATGATGTTTCTGTCAAATAATAATGTTTCGTAGCTCTGACTGAGGAGTAAAAAAAATAGCATTTTTGAAAGAAAAGAAAAATTAAACCCAAGTAAATATTCATATTGGAAACTATATTCTTCATGTGTGTAAAACTGATTGTTTTCCCGTCGACTCATTATTCAGCCGACGTCCTGTGTGCTCAATCTTTGGGTCACACTGCTTTGAAACTGTTTGATTAAAGTGGAACAAATGAACACAGCCTCTATTTTCCCAATAATTTGTACCAAATGAATTTACTCTCAATCAGGAAACGTCTTCAGAATTAATAGAAAATCATTTTCTAAAAATCTCAGACGAGTTGAAACAAATCATTACCAAATTATTTGCGCTGCTTTGCAACATTTCTGCAATTGAACTTCTTGCTTCCTGCAGATGGTGAACAGCATTTTGCACTCAGGAAGAGGCAGCAAACATAAGCACTGTGTTACTCCAAATGGTCCGATTGCAACGTGAAGCATGTTTTGGAAACTAATGTTCTGAGAATTTCTGACTAAAGACGCACTAAAAGACATTTTTCAGAGCTTTTTTTTTGCACTACAGTGAGACAACAGGATGCCGAGTGGTTTTCATTATTTTCTATGATAAACTGTGTTTCTGTTTTGAGTCCCAAATAAAAACAGATGTGAATGGTAACAAGGAGCTGAGCTGCACTCGGCAGTCGAATTCCTTTAGGAGAGACGACCTCAGATAACCTGCCTCCCCTTTGAGTTCTGGTCTTCCAGCTAACAGACAGAGCTGTCAATAAATCAGCGAAACAGACTTAATGCAAACTATCTGCAGAGTGAGTGCACTTTCGCAATAATCACACAGTTCACATAAATGCCTCTTTGCGTTTTTGCATTAAGAAAAAAAGAAATTATAAGGTTTCCAACCCTGAAATACTGATATTGTCAGAAATCAGTTTGATGGTTCCTGTTTTATAGCCGCTGAATAAATCTTTGCATAATGAAACATATATTTCTCTCAGAGAAAGAGATGTCAACACCATTAGACTCATTCAAACTTGCATTAAAAGCTTTAAAAGCTTCGTTTCAATCTGATGTTTCAATGCAAACAAAAAGCAGTTTGATTAAACCACAGAGAGGAAGGTCGGACTCGCCACCTCAGGGCTCGTAGCTGGTTATTGTATGTAGCTCTGAGACTTTGATTACAACTTTAAATAAAGATTAAAAAAAATAGAAGAGAGGGATGCATTGATATTGCAGCAATGAACCTAAACACACAGATTCCATCTTTTGTTGTATGAATTATTAATATTGCAAACACAAAAGCTTTAAGCCAAAAGAGATGTTTATAATTTTTTTCATTCTGGGACAAAATTAAGAAAAGAGAAGAAGAGAATAAACTGCAGTTCATGTTGCTGCAATACTAAATATTTTGTTTTTTTAAAATAATAAGATGAGTTCAGCTTTGGGATAATATCATTCTCTGAATATGAGTAATATTCAAATCAAAAATATTTTAAGATACATGCAGAGATTAGAAATGGAGAAATATAATCCTCAGAATGTGGGAAAAAAAACGTGGGAAAACCAAATCACTCATTTCCCACATAAAACACTGTTATCCATCAGAACGACCTTCACCGAGGTCATCCGGAGGCCCTGCGAGCAGATCACATGACACACCAGAGACTCACCGTGTTGAATCCTGGGAAAAGGCGCACGGCCGAGGCTGTATCCAATGGAAACGGGAGAAACTGCTTCATGCCCAGCGAGGTCTGGACCGCGGGCAGGGTGGGACGCACCAGGGCGGGCATGAGGCCATTTTGACATGTGTTACCTGCAGGAGGGAGAGCGAAAAAGCAACATGTTGAACCGCAGACGGCAACAGAGACGGAAACCTGAGCCAAAATGTGTCGGTTCACGTCGCAGTGAACCGTCGCTGAGTGTTTGTTTCGTCTGTGTCAGGATCGCTCTGTTTCTTCGCTCTGTGTAACTTCTTATCTGTGCGACTTGTGCTGGTTCTTACAGTTGATTAGATTTAAATTGATGCCAGGTGTAAAAACAACCTTTCCCCGTTCTGCTCAGTGTGTCGTAACTTCATGTGATAGCATGGAAATCCCCAAAATCTCCGATCTGGATGCTTTAAATGCTTCGACTCTGGAAAAAAGAAAACCTTGAATCTCATAACTTTTGGGAGACTTCCATCATTTCAAAGCAAAAAATCACTTTTTTTATACAAAGTTTTTATTATTTTATTACAAATCCTAAAGCTCCATTTTTGGTCTCATATTTCAGGCTTTTCCAGGCGTCTGCAGCCAACGTATTATGTTTATGTCAAAACAATCTCAAGTCAAGGTTAAGTTCCTCTGAGCTTCCAAAAGCTCCAAAGGTGGAAAGAGACAGTTAAAAAGCTCTAAACAGCTTCTTAATGCACCTTCAGTTGAGATTAATTTGTCACAAAAACTGAACTTTAATGCTGAAATAAATTAATTAGTGATTTTTAATTTTTATTTACATTTTTGCATCAGTATTTAATCACAAACTGTTTGGTAAAATGCCTCAAATCTCACACTTAACAGCTTGAATTATGGGAATTTTCATTATAAAAGCTACATATACGAAGCATGTTATGACCTGATAATGGCACGGTCCATTTTTCCTAATTAGTACTTTTACTCTTGATGTTCAAGTACATGCTAACACTTGCTTATTTTCTGTATCTGCTAGTATTTATGCTGACACAAGTTTAATAAAAGTACTGTAACTTGTAAGGGAGTTTTTTTTACACTTTGAGGTCATAACTGTTACTTTTACATAACAAAAAGTGTTTGAACTCTGTAACCGCCGAGGCCGAGCGAATGGTCTCCATTACTGAGAATTGGCTTAAATAGCGTATCTGTGAAAAACTAGCTGCAGGTTTTGTGAGTTTGAGCTTCTTCTTTTAATCACAATCAGACCCTCATCACATCAAGAAGCAGTTCTACGTGCAGATGACCACGGCGTGATGCCGCGATGATGTTTATCTCCATGAAACAGATGTTCTCATTCTGAAATTGTCGCCACAAAAAAAAAAAAAAAAAGCTGATGTGGAACGACTGCAGCAGGCACAGTGTGTCTTATGAGATGATTCAATGGCCAGAGAGGCCTGGCCCACACATCTCTAGGAAAAACAAAAGTAAATACTTCACTTTTATTGTCATGTGAGTGCGCCACGCCAGCACAGAGCTTTATAAACCACCAATTGGAAACAGCACAAGGCTGATTTCAACACGGCGGAATTAAGAAAAAAAAAAAAAACGCCAGAGAAACCCGTCAGAGTCTTCCAAAACATTAGAAATTAAAGAAGCCATTTCACAAAGCTGTAATGAGAAACAGAGGGATGATTTTTTTTTTTTTTTTTTTTATAATCGCTGCACATTTAACAACAGTGGAACTCCGGGCCAGCGAGGCTGTAAAGAGCTGGCAGATACAGTATCAAACCACCGTCCGGAGACAAGCAAAGAGCCACATTTCTGTCCCCAGGGGAGTGGTTAGGGGTAAATAAAAAGCAAAAAGTCATAAATACGAGAAGAGAAGAGGGAAAAACCACAGAATGTCCCCCCTTCTCTCTCTCTCTCTCTGTGTTCGGTCTTTTTTCCCCAAGTCTCCGGAGCGCTGCCATCTGTTGGAAAAAGAACACATGCCGTCTCTCATGTGGAGGCACGTCCGAGTCCCAACTTCAGCAAAGCGTGTCCTTCTGCAGGGATCAGCCGAACCGTGCCATCTCTCGACATGCCGGCATGACGTCAGCCCGCAGGCACGCCTCACCTCGCGCCGGGGCCAAAACCCACCGTTCACAGCTCCGACATGCAGAGTCAGAACAGATCCCGCTCGAAACGCAGCAGGGCTGATGTTACGGGATCAGTCTGCGGCTGGATGAGGGGTGACAAAAACTGAGACGTGAATATGTTTGATAGGTTTGTGTTCGATAAATGACGGGAGAATTAATCGAAAATGTCACGGTGGCTGAAACGTGGGAGTTTTTCTGCTCTGAAACATCACACAGAGGTAATTAGCTCCACCAGTGAAGGAGAAATCACAGCTACGTCTGAGAGGTTCTGTATAGAAAAAAGATTTAAATCCTTAACTTAGCTAAAAATAGCAATACAAGGGTTTAAAAAACACTCTCTTAGAAGCAGAAACCTTTTTTTAAAAGCTTTTACTTCTACAAAAGTGCATAAATGTACTCAGATTGAGCTCCACTGTTTCCTCTATTACATAACCCTATTATGTTTCCACTACTTTTCAGTGTTTGATAGATGACGTTGGTTAAACAGGAACAATGTGATCAGTTTTCTACGTTTCTGCAATATTGCATCAAATTGTACTGTATGCTGATCATGTTATATACATTAACAGCCATGCTAGCAGCTCTGTGATGCTGTCATGCTTACAGTGACGATGCTAACATGCTAAAATGCTAAAGTTTAGCAAGTATGATGTTTAAAAAGATCACCATCCTAACACTGTGACAAAAGGAGGTATCATCCATGTTTTTCAGTTTTTTTTCTTGCAAAATCTAATTGAAAAAATACATTTCAGTGTTAATTAATTCATCTGTCTGTCTTCAGTTGTACATGTATGTGTGTATTAACTGTATGTTGGGCTCCCAGAATGCCAGTGACCTACACTAATTACTGTCCCTGAACGTGTCCTGTGTCCCGTGTTGACACAGACGGAGCACTGAAGCACTGCAGGCTAACATATGCTAATTAGCGTACAGTACAGCTGAGACAAATGGAGACGTCATTTGTTTCGCAGGACGTTTGTCCTGAGTTCATCCTGAAAATCTGAAGCAAATTTAGTGACAATTGATCTGAAAGTTGTGGAGGCATTTCTGTCTGGATAAACTCTCCCTCAGTGTGAAAAGTCTTCAAACTTACTTTCCCTCGACTGTTCACTGGATTTCACCTCCTCTCACCCTCACACACACCTTGCTCAACCTCTCACTGTTTGAGATAAAACAAGGCAAACTGTGCAGTTTCAAAAATCCAGCAAACATGCCCGAACACAAGATCACATTCCAGCAGCAGGAGTTATTGTTTCAACTCTCTCAAGCCTGATCATCTGTCACCATCAGCACAAGAAAAGCACATGAGGCCGAGCAGGAAAATGAGCCCGCGGCTGCTAATCTGAACTCCAACCTGAACCTTTGGGCAGCAAACTCACTCTAACAAACTCCAGCACAGAGACAGAAACAGCCTGGTGCAGCCGGCTCCTGCAGGAAAACACAGATGGCATCTGTAATTATCAATTTGTTAGAAGTGTCAATATTTGACTTGAGTTTCTGCTGAAAATGTTAATATTTGAGTTCTGTGGACAGCTTTTAAACGCTGCCTCCACTGGCGGAGAGCAGGGCCCAGGTGGGCTGAGCCTCTGCAGCTGAAACCGTCATCTACTTCGCACAGAGAGTCGCTCCAAGCTGAGAGGTCGGCAGGTTACGGTCATTAAAAGCAACTAGCAGATGATTGTGTGAGCAGCCCCGGAGTTTGGCAGCATAAAAACTGAAGACTACTGACTATGAGCTCTTCATGCAGCCACTGACAGCAAATATGCAAAGGTTAAATATGAGATTTATAAATGTTTGTCTATGTAAAAATTTTACCGCAAACTTGTATTTAAGGCCACACAGAGAGCCGGAGAAGAGTGGCTGCTTTCGATCTTCAGCTCTCGAGCAACAAGCCTGAAATCTGACTTACATAAAGTATTGAAATGTAATAATTTATGAGAGTCTGGCCTCAGATCAGATCAGATCAGCTGCTGGACGCACATACAACACAGACCTCCACCTCCTCCCTGTAGGCTTTGGACAATGTTCCCGTGCTGGAACGTCCTATTTGCTGCATGATTGTTTGATGAGCTGTGAAGAATATGCAACATAAGCACTTTTTGACACATTGAAGGACGTTCTTCGGGGGTAAGGCAGGTAATAAAGTAGGACCTTAAAGCTGCACTAATCAATATTTTTATATTTACAACAGACCGAATTACCAGGTGTGGTGTGAAATTTGCTGCTAGTAGAGAAAAAACCTGCAGAAAATTACCTGCCAACCCTGCAGGTCCTGTCAGGAACACAGACTGTCATTTCAGCATCTTTCCAGTCGAGATTTCAAGCTGCAAATTGAGCTGTTTTTTAGCTAAACAGCACTAAAAAACCTCATCTGTGCCACCTGTCCAGCACCAAGTTAGCAACCAGCTTTAGCAGCTAATATGATGGACACCAAATCAGAGCCTACAGCAATTTTACTCATTAAGTCACCAGAAATGACCCTCAGTTAATCCAAATTTCCAAGCTGGGAGGCCATTTTTCTGTGTTTGTTGTGTTCACGTGCTTTTAAAGTCATGATGCTGAAAGAACATGAATGCTTCTAAGACAGTGTGTCGTAGCTTTTAGACGCGAGGTTGATAGCTGTGACTGGTATTTTGTGACAACTAGCATCCCAGTGCAGATGCATGTTGCCATCCAAGAATGCTGAACCTGTTTATATTCGTGATTTTATCCATTGCTGCACCTGTACATTCCCTAAAACCACTACAAACATTGCTCTACCTGACTTTTTATGCTAAAAAATTACTTCTCTAACTAACGTAGGTCACAATACATGGACAGCAACTAACAATATAGCATATTAGAGATTATATGTAAGCAAAACTTGATATTTAGTACGTGAATTAATAAATGGTTTCTTAATATTAACCACACACTGTCACACATCAGAATCAAGTGAAGTCGGCAACTTGTGTACCAAAATTATCTCCAAGTTGTTTTTTATGACATGAGATGGCATTAATGCGAATTTTCCCAGTCCGTAAGTCATTTTTCCAATTTTTCCCAGAGCACATGAATGCAGTGTGAAATGACAAACAAAGACTTGAGTTGCTCCATGTCTAAACAGTCTGCTAACACATTATTAAGATGAAATTTCTATGGTGAAAATATGTTAAAAGTTATGATTTTTAGTTTCTTTCACCGAGCCTAAAGAAGCTAATTTATGCAGTTTTGAAAACCTTATCATGTCAGTTGAAATTCTGCTTCGGGGGATTCATGTTTCTAAAACCTAATTTTAATTTATCAAATTTCCACCATCCAGTTGACTCCGTGAACCGGAGGCCTCTGAAGACGCTTTTTTTTTTTTTTTTTGCCCGCTTTGCCCAGAAGTGTAACGACGTAGAACTGAGATGAGATCTCGACTGGTGGAAATATTTGGAACGGATCAGAATTGATCAACGTTTTCAGCCACTGGCCTTTGTTTATCCATTCTCTTTGAGGCTGCGTTTAATGATGCAGCACATACAGTATGAGACGCTGAGAGCAGCTCATTGGACAGGATGTGTGTGGTTACTGTATCATGACATGCTTCTGTCCTCCGCATCGCCCTTCCTGAAAGATTCACTTGTCTGAGCTCAAGCGTTTTTACTCCTGCGGCAGTACATCGAGAGAGAGAGGCAGAGAGTAAAAATGATGTCTGGAGGACGCCGACTGGCATTAATAATTAATCATCTTGTGCAGCTCTCCTCCACCTTACGCCTCCTCTTAGTGTTCTGAACTCTGGCTGCTCCTCCTATACGAACTGTCCGGAGAGTCCGTGCAAAAAAAAAAAAACAAGATCGCTCTTGCAGACCTGTCATTTTCTCTCGGCAAACATAAATCCAATTACGAGATAAATCTGAATTCTGATGAAAGTCATTTGTATGCTGATGACGTTCCAGATGTGATTAACACCTGTGTGTTTTCTTGAGTTTGCTGATTGTATTCTGCGACCCTTAACTTGCTCCCAGATCAGCGCTTCCCTTCAAGCTGGGAGGATAAAATCATTTCACCCCTATTAAATCCAACAAAGTGACTACAAAGGGTGGATTTAAGTCATTCATTTATTTTAATTTTTTTTAAAAGAAATACCTCCACCGATTTTCCAATTAACCTCTGCATGCCAAGGTCTGATTTCTTGTGAAACTCCATAAACCTCTCAAGCGTGTTGCATTTGGCTTCAAGCTCCAAAACACACACACAGACACACACACACCCCCGCTGCCTCCATCCTCCTCAGATTAGCTTACTGTAGCTCATGCTGCTGTCATGATGTGTTGCTCGCTAATAAACACAGCTGTCTCTGAATCAGATCCAGTAATTTTCTTCCCATGCGCTCTGTAATCTGAGGTTAACCAAAAAGACGTTTACGTGCTGCTAAAAGCCGACCGCAAAGCCAAACACACACCGGATAGATTTCCTCCGGGCCTTCGACTCACCAACACTAATAGCTTGTATGATTGCGGCACACACTCAAGACCCGGCAGCCTGCTGTGTTACAGTCCCTTTACAGCCTGGTTTTCATGCAAGAGGGCCATTTCTTTTTGATCTGGATCTGGTTCTTTTTTGTCGTTTTTTTCCCCCTCCATTTCGGTGTCTTGTTTCAAAGAGGTCAGGAGTGTCGCCCGCCTCCTCTGTTGTTACATCACCTGTTTTTAATCACTTTCTAACAGGAAACATGTTCCAGGTAAACCACAGCGA
Source organism: Acanthurus lineatus (assembly GCA_029814665.1). Lineage (NCBI taxonomy): Eukaryota > Metazoa > Chordata > Actinopteri > Acanthuriformes > Acanthuridae > Acanthurus > Acanthurus lineatus. Next base: position 3,697,999 of record JAPZDV010000025.1, on the reverse strand, counting down.
TGCAGAGCTGGTAAACAAACAGTGTTATTAATCTTTTAGGAGATACCATCTCGTTTCTCCGTGCAGTGCACTCAGGACCGGCTTCATAAATGTTGAAGCGATGCACATCCTGTACACAAACACTGACCTTTACCCCTCCTGGTTTCATTGTTGTTTTACGCTGAACGTTGGAGATAAGATGGTTCGCAGTGTTCAGTCTGACAAAAACATTCAAACGCAGCAAGCAGAAGAAACAGATCCCAGAAAACCTCCCTGAGATGTTCTTCGGTTGGAGGCCAGGAGGCTTCTCCTGGTTTTCACCCGTCATGTTAGCGGGTTAAACGGGGCCAAATTCCGAACTTATCCTGCATCACCTTTTGTTTTCGCCTTGCTTTTTTCCAGGAGCTGCACACCTGACCGACATCAGCGGGGGATCTGAAAGAGCTGAAACTGTCTCTGCACCTGACAGCTTATTCATTTATAAGCACCCAACAGTTTCCCCCACCTTCCTCCACCACCACCACCACCACCATCACCTCCTCTGTGTATGGCATAACAAGAGAAAATCCTTCCCGCTTTTACAAGCCACGGTCTGTAACTTCAGATCGCTTTAATCCCCCGGATAAAAAAAAAAGGAAGAAGAAGGAAGAGTCTTTCATTTAACAAATCACCCCCTCACAACTCGGGATCCCTGTGTAATTATTCCTCCTCTGTGACTGTAAGCCAGCCATGAGAAGAGCACTTGACGAGAAGCCGCTTCGCGTATTAAGTCTCCGTAAGCCTCCTCCAGTCTCTTCCACAAAAAAACTAACAGAGGGGGGCCTTTTTTCTTTTTTTTTTTGTCTAAATTTCTGTAAATATCACTCACAGAATATCAAGTGGCTCTCGAAAGCTGCAACTCCAATCCGATCTTATTATTCCGGATTCCTACGAACAGCCACAACTGTAAGCAAAGCTTGGATTCTCTGCAGCTTTTCCCACCTGGGATTTAGCCCGAAAGACCCGGAGCATGAGCCTGAGGACAGGGGGTGGGGTGGGGTGGGGTGGGGGGGCAACCTGGCGAGCAGGTTCATTCAGTGATTTTTTTTTTTTAATTTTAAGAGCACTCAGTGTGTAACTTCACGATTTCTTTCTTTCCTTTTTGTTTTTTATGATCTGCTCTTAAACAGCAACCGGCTCTACGAAACCATCGTCCATAGGTTCAAGAACAAGTAACAGGCTGACTGAAACACATTTACATTTAGGAGAGGGGGGGGGGAGCACGGACTTATTCTTTGCATATGACTATGATAAAGCACATGCACACACAAACACACACACTGAAAACAGGTCTCTTAGGTGTGTAACTTCACACGCCTCTCCTTTAATGGAAACCAGCACTTCTTCTGCTTCTGCTCTCAGTATCCAGAACAAGTAAGAACAGATTGAGATGAAGGATGAAGCGCAGACACACACTCTCTCACACACACACACACACACACACACACACACACACACATGCACACACACATGCAAGGCTGAGATTATGCATCTCAACACGCAAAACAAAACACACACAAAACTCACCAAAGAACATGCTGCTCTCCATAGCTCCTCAGGCTCGGGGGTCTGCTGTATTTCCTCTCTGGTGCCCTGCCAGTGTGTGTGTGTCCATGGACGGCAGCCTGTGCATGTCTCATACACTCCCTCAGGGGTGTGTGCGTCCGTGCATGTGTGTGTGAGTGTGTGAGTGTGTGTGTGTTCAGTCCAACGGCAGCGTCAATGGCCGGTCTGCATGCTGCACTCTGCACGCCGCCACTGTCTGTAGACCTCCGTATCTGCCTCACTCTCTCACTCTCTCTCTCCTCGTTCTGGTCCTCCCTCGCCTGTCTCGTCCCCTCCCCTCCTCTTTAGCTCTTCCCCTCCTTCTCCTCCTCCTCCTCCTCCTCCTCCTCTTCTCTGGCCCCTCCACACTCTCTCTCTCTCTCTCTCTCTCTCACTCTCTCCGAAGTGTCTATCTACATTTTCCAGCAACAGCCTCTTCTCCACAAATGCCTCCCTCTCTCTCTGGGTGTCTCATCTTTGTTTTATGTGTCAACCAAACCTCCCTCCTCTCTCACTCTCTCTCTCTCTCTTTTTTTGTGCTCTCACTCTTCGCTCCCCCCGCTGTCTCTCCTTTATTTGATCTTATTCCCCTTCCCCTGCTTCCATCTCCTGCTCGCTCCTTTTCTTTTTTCCCTTTATTCTGTCTGTTACCTCGCTCTCCCCCGGTCCTCTCTCACTTCCTTACCTCTTTCTGTTTCCACCTCAGTAAATATCTTCGCAGTGTGTGTTTTTTTTTCTCTACACATACTCTTTTTGGTCTCTTATCGTTTTCTACTTTTTCACTAAGCACATTTGCATGCATACCTAAAAAAATTTTAAAAAATGAAATTAAAAAAATGGTTGTTGGAAGAAATCAGGTTGTGTTAGAAATTTGGTGATACGTTGGAAGGAGGCCAGAATATTTCGTATCAAAGTCTTGGACCCGAACGTTTCAGTCTGTCAGCTGTTCGTAAAACCTTTTACTAGGAGAACGTTAAAAATACAAGCTGCCTGGATGGTTTGGTATCCTCTCAGTGGCGTCTAAAGCTTTAAAAAACAATATTTTTATATTGTGGTTAATGTAAAACATGTGAAAGGTAAAAACTGTCTCCTGCCTGCAGTTCCCCTTCAGCTCTGTGGAGCATTTTAGCATCTTTCAGCTCATTTTTTGGCTTTAACAGCCCAAAACTTTTGTCACGAACCTCCTCCATGAGATCTACCTGCTTATTGTGAGTGTGTTTGTGTTATTTTTTAGTCTTTTTAATCTGAATAGTGTCTGTTTGTTTTGGTTTCGTCTGTCTGTCTGCTCCCTTCACACCTGTCTGGCTCTCTTTCCATGCAAACCTGCTCATCAAGCTTTTACCGCAAGAAACTTTCACCGCAACTATGCAACTAGACCACTTTGGCTTTAACTGTTTTAATGAACTCTTGCTGCACATTAAGCAGCAGACAAGATAAAGTTTGCATGAACATAACATGTTCAGCATTTGTGTCCAACATGCAAAACCTTCCTGCCACGGAGCCTTACGAAACACCCGGACATGTCGTAGTTCAGGCTCAAAAAGGACTTGATTAGATCAAGGAAAGAAAATAAATACTGGATCAGGTTTAGAAAAGATCTGCACACGGTTGGTTTAGATTAGGACCAGATCTTTGGTCTGACACTTAAAATGAACTTTAGACCCTTAAATGACAGACATGTTTGACCTCAGACTCTAACAAACCCCCCCCCACATCTGTACGAGACGCCGAGGGATGAAACAAAGAGTCGGTTTTTAACGCTCTGCGAATGAAACCAGGCTGTGTGACAGCACAGTTTTTCCTTATAGAGTAGATTTTTACAAAAAGTCAGCTGCAATTTAAGCTTATAGGGGTTTCTCTCTGTTTCAGTCCGACTTTTAATTAAATTATTTTCAACATGGATGCTTCGCCACATGTAAGGATCTTCCCTTTCATCCGCTGTCGCAGTCAAACTCTCCCCGTCTGAAGTCTGCGCTCCGGCAGAAATATAGCAAGTTAATCAGGTTTCTCTAATCGCCTACACCAATTATGGAAACCAAGTTTCTTGTTTACACGCCGTTAAAAGAAATCAGATTACTGCGGCGAGCCGACAATAAATCAGTGACTTAAGTGCATTAAAAGTGTACTGATTGATTCAGTCTTTTTTTTTTTTGGTCTTTCGCTCTCTGCTTTTTACACTTTTCATTGCATCCTTTGTTGATGACATTCGCTCTTTTGTTTTCTATCTGATGCTCACACACACACACAATCCCAGACTGCCTTTTTTGTTGCACTTCACTCTCTTTTGTCTTGTTTTGCTCTCACTTAGTCACTCTCTCTCTCTCTCTCTTTCGTTTCATGATTCGTTTTTCTTCTCTGGCTGGTTGTAATCAGACTCAACAGGAGCTGATATCAGGCTGCTGCTGGTTTGCTTCTGCAGCCATGAGCCTCTGCTGCTGCTGCTGCTGCTCGCCTCTATCTGCAGCCTTCACACACACTTTGCACACACACACTCACAAAAGCATATGCACACACACATTTAGAGGGTTATGAGAAACCTTACACAGGCATCGACTACACACACTCACAGATAGAGATGCACACATGCAGACAAGAGATATGTATATACAGTCTGCTCTAAACTACACACACACACACAAGATAGACATGTACTGTTTACACTCACTTAAACAAAACATATATAAACACACATACACAGACTCTGCTAAACATTAACAGCTGCAAAGGACACAAAAATGTACACAAATTAAAAAAAAACTACACAGTTGTTCCCAGAAGATGTGAATTATATGAAAATTATACATGAATTCATAAACAGATGCATCAGATATGAAGACTGTGATGCTGATAGTGATGATTGGTGGCTGCACGCTGCAGAGTTACACCTCCACGTGTCAGATCTGTTCTGTCGGATGAAAAAGTCTCATCTGGTGAAGCTGCAAAAATCATCTTTTATGTTTCTTTTTTTCTTCAAACCAGCAGCACAAAAGAAGCTCTGAGCTGATAGAAACGTCTTCTGACAACAGTAACAGAGTTTTTCTCTGACGGCGTTTTTCCAGTTTGGCTTTGTGTTTATATTGTGGTTTTTTTATTCTGTGACTCAAATGTCATCATGAATGCAAAAATGATGATTACACAACTGGCACAGACTGAGAGGTGGGTAACTCAGCGCATGTCATCGCCGCTCCCCCCACTGCTTTGACTTTTTTACTGTTTGTTAGTGTAAGATTGGTTTTGTCTGCTTCAGCCACACAAACTGTGTGGGCTTTTTGTCTGCGGCCCTTCGAATTATTAATTGTTTGTGAGTTTTTTTGTCTTCCTGCTGGATTCGAATCGTGCATCAGAAGAGGCAGAAACACTGGAGCTTCCTGTTCAAACAAACAAACTTTTACTGCTTTTTACAGCTGCATCTGTAATCTGATATTAATCATAAACTGTATAAATAGTAGACGGGGCCCCCATGATGTCACTCAGTGGTTAAAATCTTATTTTTTAGAGCAAGAAGTGAACAAAAAGGTGGAAAATTCTTTGCTGCCAATGAATTAGTGACACCCAACTGATTGTAATTTAGTGACTTAAGTGACCGTGTCCTTAAATATGTCCACCTTAAGGTTTATTATAGTAAAACATGTGGGATATATTAAAAAATCATCATCACTCATTCATTCAAGATTTGTAATAAACAGGGAAATTAACCAAAGAGATCAAAACCAGGCTTTGTTCCAGGCTTTAAACGTGGTAATTTCTGCTGTAAAATGTGTCATTTAAATTTGGGGGGTCTATGGAGATATACTTAGTTTTGGAGCCCCAAGTGGCCATTTGAGGAACTGCAGTCTCTGAAACGTTTTTCCAATTTTGCTGCTTGATATAAATATGTAAATACATCGTTAATTGCTGGCAAACTAGGAGGCTAATTGGTTCACGAACAAGGATGGAGGGAGGTTCAGTACTTTGTGAAAAACATGATTGATTACAGAAGATTACAACACTCAGGGCTCAGGAAACACAGTTTATTTGAAAATTATTGCATCTGTCTTTATTTAAATTTTTCATTTTGCCCATTTTTAAGTTAAAATCAGCTTCCGACATCCTGTATTACATCATCTGTTCATTAATATTTAATGCACATTTTTTTTAAGATTTCTTTCCTCGTATAAAAACATACCAACTGAGTATCGTCTATGTGAAAGGGAGTGACAGTGCACATATTTGCACCTGAGTCTACAGATGTGTTTTGTTTGAACAGCATTAAAAAACAGAAGCTCTGAATATCACGAGGGTCTCAGCAGGATTGTCCCTGTGTGTGTGTGTCTGTGTTTGTGTCTCTGTTCTGGTGTTTATGTCTGTTTCTGCATGTGTTTAACCTCCACTTGGGTTTTGGCTCAGTCACACACACACACACACACACACACACACTCTGTCTGATTGGGCCACTGTACCGCTGCTGCTGTTGCTGCTGAAGGTCAGACAGAATTGACCGCTCCTGAGCTCCGGCCCCCCCGGTATCGACTGCGAATGAGAAGCCTGCTTGATCAAAGCGATGTCTGCTTGTGCACGCACACACACACACAAACACACACACAAACACACACACACACACACACACACTGAGATATCCAGCCAGACAGTGGGTGACATCATCAGCTGTCTCCTCACGGGTGAAACAACAAATAAAAAGATACAGAATCAAACGCGCCTTCGCTATCGTCCCGTTCAGGCTCTTCTTCTGCGGTCATTCCGAACGGCACAGATGTTTTCAATTAATCCTGAATTCCCATTTTCCCTGTGCAGCCCCCCCACCACCACCCCCACCCCCTCGACACCCCCCCCACAGCGTCCAGCTCCAGTAAATAAGTTCTTTTCTGTTCTATATCTGAAATGGCAGCTCTCCCTCTGCCTTCTCCTTCCCCCCTTTTGTCCTCCCTCCTCCCTTTCCATCCTCCATTCCTCTTTATCCCCCCTTTTCTCCCACCCTGATGTCCTCTGCCGGGCACCGGCTGTGGCAAATATGTTTTTTAACCTTGACTCGCAGGTGTCGGTGGCAGAATGGGGCATTATTTGTCACCATAAATAGCGGTTAAGCAGCAGCGGCGGCGGCGGCAGCCCTGCAGGAAAAGCCCCGGCGTGCCTGCATGCGAGTGCAGCCCGGGATACTTCATTAATCTTGCTGTCACTTCCATGACGCTTTTCATTAGTTATAGGGTTATCTGATCAACAGGCAGACTCTCGACTTTTCAAAGCCGTCCACCAGCAGCCGCAGAGAGGCGAGAAGAGAAGCAGAAGAAGAAGAAGAAGAAGAGCTGGAGGACTGTGAGGAGGCAGAAAAAGCAGAGAGATGAGACTCCAAGAGAATCAAAGGAAGGACCTCTGATTGTCTTGGCCTGAAACAAATCAAAGTCTTGTGGGAGGTCGACCCATGTGGCGCCGGCGAGGATCCAAACGACCCTTTTCACAGAAACACTACGTGATACACAAGTTTCTTCTCGAGTGGCGTTCAAGTCCTTATTTGCTTTCATTTTTCCGCTTCCTTTCCTCGACACTAATTGGCTCTTGCGCTCAGCCTTTGTCACCCCTCGTTTACTCGATTAGGTTCACCTGATCAGCGCTTATTTAAAGGCAGCTCTCCCTCTCACTCGCCTTTTTTCATTTCAGCATGAGGCGGCAGATCTGATTCAAACGGCCCATTTGTGTTTTGTTCTCTCCTTTTTATTTTTATAAACCCAATTCCTTTTGAGTTTGGAAGAAAACAAACCTCAGTTCAGAGGATCCTGGTTTCATTTCCAAGCAGTCTGATCTGAAGCCAGCGATGATCAGCTTCTTTTTCTCACCCTAAACCTTCAATTTAACAACCTAAATAATTATAATTCAGGACTCTCCATGTGTCAATAAATCAAATCTGATCACCAACTAACCTCTTTTCTCAAAACAACCAAAAACTGTCTGTCAGTGGGTTCAAATACTCACATATAAGCTTTAGAGATTTTGCAGAGTTTAAGGTATAAACTGACAGTTTCATGAAATCAAACCTGTTTCTTGTTGCTATTTATGGCAAACATTTTCTCCAGCTGCAGCCAATCAGAGTGTTTACATTGTGTGATAACGTTTGCGTGAACAGCAGCAGTTTTCTCTGAAACTCCTGCTTTGCATTCAGAGTCTCCTCACCTGCATGCCATTCACAGGAAACTGTGCATGCATGTAATCTAGACTTACTGTTTCTGGTTATATCTCACTGATATCAGCTTTAATTTGCACTGTTTAATCTCCTACAACATACAAAGCTGCATCGCATTACTGCCTGCGAAAACTCAACGTTTGCTCCTGCTGCACATTCAACATGTACAGTTTTAGTGTGAAGCAACAACAAGAAGCTCTGAGAGCAACCGTTCATTGAAGAAAAAAAAAAGCACAAAACATTTTCTGCATTTTTCAGAAGTTTGAATTCTCACAGGGAGAAAAGGAAAAAGACGCAGTGAGCTGTTAGATGAAGTGCTGCAGTTTGTTTGGCTGCACTGTGAACAGACACAGCAGCGAAAAAAGTCGCTGATCTTTGAGTTTTTCTTATTTATTTAATTGCACTTTTCTACTAAAACAGTAACTGTGTTTGTCTCCAAATAAAGCAGAAACTCAAGAATCACAACTTTAAGGGTATTTTACTACAATAACAAGCTCTTTTTGGGGTTTCATTTGATCTTTATTCCATAAAAAAGCCAAAAAAGGGAGAAAAAAAAGACATTAAGAAACAGAGAAGAATTTGCAGAATCTGAAACATCTGTAAAGATTTAATTTTTTTTCAGCGTGTTCGTGTCCAGGTTCAGGTTGTTCCCATGCAGACGCACTAACTCATATATTTCTGTCAGCTCGTCCTCACTGACAAGTGGGTGTAATGCAAGATGTTGTAATACTGTGAAACATCTATTACCGCCACACCTCTGCGGAGCCCCAAACTCCAAAAAAAATGTCATGAAAACAGCAAAGGAGAAGAAAAATAACTGTAAAAAAAAAAAAGATTAATGCGCTGAAGCGTTTCGTTTTTATTTGCTCGGGTTCGAGGAGACGTTGTGAGTCAGTCATGGAGAGAAATATCACAAACTGGACGCCAGATTAGAAAAAAAAAAAAGCTCTGGCCCACGTCGACTCGACCACAAGCGTTTTCTAAGTACTGCGAGTTTTCCCTCGCTGACTGACGGCTGCAACGGAGGCTTCACGCGCCGCACGGCCGCATTAAACTTGCACCGTGTCCAATGTGGCTTGTGTGTAACCCACCCACTTGTGTGCCGACGGCGGTGGCGATGACGGCGGCTGCTGCGGCCCCGCATCCCTCCCACTAAGCCTTCTGGGATTGAATATGGTTTCCCACCATTTCCTCTCCATGTGTTTTACATCACAGGGCAAAAAAAACCCCCCAAAAAAGCAGCGAGCAGGCGGGAGATTAGCGCTCGTACCTGTAGGGCAGAAAACGCTGGAAGAGCTTTTATCCTGAAATTCGATACGCGCCAACAGAAACAAGTGGCAGCAGATTGAATCGGACCTGGCGTGCAAGTAAAGCTCATAACTGTTTGCAGCCACAGTGATGAGTCATCCAAAAAACCCTCCGCGTTGAGAATAATTCAGTTTTTTTTTTTTTTTTACAGGATATTTCATAAATGTTACCCAGATTCTGACTAATAGCGGTGGCATTTTTTTCCTCTCTGGGAGTTCCAGGCAGCAGTTAAGAAAATAACACGTAAAACCGCCGCGGTAACACCTTTAACTGCTGTCGGACTGAAGAAGGAGCAGAAATGGCGTCTCAGGTAATCAGGCTGAAAACGCCGCAGATGCAAACTCGAACTCAAACCGTCGGTTCGTCCCTTTTCTCTTGGAGTTTCTGTGGATCAAAGCGTCCTCGTATCACTTTTCAACATCAGCCACCACGAAAAACCCCCCCCTGTTTTCACCCAATGAGGTAATTGAAAACAGATCATGTACAGTTCAGATAAGTCAGGACGCCCTGCATGAGCACAGTGACTGTTAGCGGGGGGGTTCAAGACCACGAACAAGAAACCAGCACAGCGGTGACCTCAGAGGAGTTTATTTAAGAGACTGATTTTTGGTTTTAACAACCTTTCAGAGGCAAAAAGTGACGAGTATGTTTCCTGTAAGAATGTTTTGAAGGACTTAAACTTCAACATGAGATGAATATCACTGAGAAAAATCTCTTATCTCTTGACCGAGGACTTTTCCAGCATATGGAAACCAGCCTGTGAGACAGTTTAGACACTGCAGATCCGATCCTCCCTCCCCTCGTCTTCCTGTCCTTAATTCCTTATCTGCTTCATCAGCAAAGGACGCATAAATAACGTGAACAGAACAAAGCACATGGCTTTGACAGCGGAGAGCAGGGCTGTGCTTCGCATGTGTGATGATGTTCGAGCCACAAAAACTCATTTTTTTAAGTTTCAATCTCAGAAAAAGATGTTGGTTTTGGTTTCAATGAACACATCTTGTCTTATTTTCCCAAATTACTTTTTTTTCTAACATCAACCAAATGCTTCAAGCTGCCTAAAATTAACCTTACAATCTTACTTTTGTTACCAAAACGTCATTTTACATGAAAACAAATGAAAAGTCTCGTCAGTCAAAGTTTGCACAGATATATTTCCTTTAAGTCTCTGTTGATTATTATGAAATCAATGAGTTCTTAGATTTCTGTTGAAATTTTACATTGAAAACTAGAATTAAATAAAGAAATGACTTTGTATTATCAGATTAAAACTCAGAAAACTTCGACTCAAACTCAAACACATCTTCATAAAAAGTAACCTAACTGTGGACGGCTGATGATATTTTTCCACTTTGCTTTGGTGTTACTGCAACAATAAAAAAACTAAAAGCTTCATAAACATGCGGACGACTTAAACTTAATAAATTAGTCAGTAAATGAAGAAAAAACAATCAACAAACTTTTCTTAGTGTCTTTCAAGTCTGCAAGAGTTCAGCTTGCAAAGGAAAGTTTTCAGTAATTCGACATCTGCATCCACACAAGTGCATTTTGTTTTAAACTGTATAACTTTTACCACATTTACACTGAACCTCCTCACTCTTTCAGCATGTTTGAGTCTCTTAAACTAAGACATTTAACAAAGTGCTCACCCCATTTTTATTTGATTCCTTCGTAATGTTGAAGTCTGGAAAGGTGGATCATGTCTCAGAGACCCTGACCGAGTCTCATCATTTATGATATATAAGATATATATGTTGTGTTATGATATATAACATGTTGCTTTCATGGTTCCACTGTGTCGTTGGTTGAAGCTGAGTAATTTCTTGTCTTGCTTTTCCTCTCCTGTGAGCTTTTTCTGCAACTAAGCAACTAAATCTCTACTTTCTGTCTGCAGCAGCACACGCCAAGTTTATGATCACCTGATTTTCATCATCACACGTCTCTCTGGTCAGGGATTATTTTTGTAACGGTGCCATGAGGGTTGTTTTTGGCTTTAAAATGCAGCCTGGATCTACAGGACCAGGAGATAGACGTCTCCTCCTGGTTCTGCTGGTCATTTTTTCATCACATCCACGAACATCTGCAGCTCACACCTCTGCACAGCCTCCTCCGTCAGCACCAGCTTCCTCCTCACACCGGTGCGACGAGTCAATATCAGCCTTTTGTCCGGCCTGTCATGTCATCAGTGTGAGAGACGGATGTTCCACCCTGTCACTCCCGTAATGAAATCTCATTTTCTGCACACGTCTCATTTGCTCATTTAATTGTTCAATTATAACAGGAAGAATTATGCGGCGTCCGCGGCGAAGAAACGGAGCTTAAACCGAGCAAAACAGTCGACGAGACGCTCTGAATACAGAAACGAAGGAGGAAGAACTGAGGCCCTTTTTCCCTCCGTCGCAGCCCAACGCTTTTATCAAACTGCAGGAGACTTCAATTACACTGAATGTTTCATGAGTGAATCCTTTTTCTTTTTTTTGTGAAAAGCCTAATTTGTTCCAGAAATCCTTTAGCATACGATATATGGACGCCTCTGCTCTGACAGGCCGCTAATCAGTGCAAAAAAATAGATCAGTCGGACTTTCAAAAGGGAGTTGTCGATAGTTTTTTTTAGCATGAAAGAAGGTTAAATTCAGCAATAAAGCAGGTCGCATGCTTCAGAGATCCTTATTAGTCAGAGACATTTGTCAGCAACATTTATTTTATGGAAATACAATAGCAGAAAAAACTCTTAGTAACCCTGATCGGAAAACATCACAGTGGCCAAGCAGAAAACATCAGGGAAGTCATGCTCTAGCAATAAAACCAATTCCAGATTTACTCTGCAGGCTGGCTGTTGTGATTCCCTCCACCTCTATTTCCCTCTCTCTTTTCAATCTCCCTCTGCCTCTTTCTTTCCACTTTATCTGTCTTTACAGCTTGTAAAGCCTGAAACAGCCTGAAAGAGACGAGCCGAGGTATTGATCTCAGGGGGAGGGAGAATTGCTGCAGTCTAACAAACACAAATTGGTGTCAAAAGCTCATCACTCGACTAAAAAAAGACGAGTTTGCCTCAGATAAATGTTTACCGCCGCTCAGAGCGATCTGACGGAAGAGACGAGATTAACCAAAGCACTTAGACAAAAGAGGCATCAAAGTTTAAAGATTATTAAAAGGGAGAGGAGCTCTCTGAGGAGCTGAGATCTGAATGTCAGCTCTCATGTTTTTTTATCTCATCCAGGACTTTTTCTCCTCTTCTTTCCCAGACATGACACCAACATGCAAGGCCTTAATGAAGAACCGGCTCGGTGCAGCCAAGTGAAGTCACTCGGTGTCAAAAACAAGAGCTGTGCACTTTCTGTCAAAACACAAGAAGTTCGGTGGACGCGGGGAAAAGATGTGACCCAAGACAACAGGCGTCCGAAATGAGTTTTCATCATCTGCACCTTGACAGCCAGATTACACCGCAGATTATTCACTCTCCACTCCCTTTTTGACACAAAAAAAATAAAAAATCATCCTCTACTTCTGCTAAAGTCTGCACTTAAAAGGTCCTCAGCTTTAACGGCGTCTAATTAGATACTGATGTGTGCCTGACGACTTCCTCTTTCATGCTGTCCTCTTTAAAAAAAACCACCACCGGTGCTAAATCAGAAGAGAAGCAACATGTGCAAGAGATGGCGGCCGCCCTAAACATCTGTTTTTTTTTGCAAGGAAGCGACAGAGTAAACTGTGGTTTGTGCATCACGCTCTGCTGATCGTAACCCCTGGAGATGCAAACAGAAAATGATTACAAACAAGGGCATCGACACGGCGTCGCAGTAATTAAGACAAAGTGCTGGCGTAAAGACTCATCGAATTGGATTTCATCTCTTCTGCGGCTGCACATGATGAAATATTACTGGCCAGCTCATCTGACTCTTGTTATTTTTTGTTTTTTTTTTTAAAGCAGAGGAGGTATTAGTGGAGGAATGTGATTAGCTGCGTGCTGGAGACAGCTTTATGAGCGCTGCGAGGCAAACTGTGTCGTCGTCGCTGACATTGTCAAGTCGAGCCCGTTGCCTGAAACTTCAAAGTCTCGTCCAAGAAGCTGCACTTTATCCCGCTTGATCTCTGACTGGGACTCTGTTCCCTGTTGTTGTTGGCCATCTCTGAGCTTAATTAAACCTGCCAGGAATGGCCCTTTTTCTCTGGGAATAAATCAGAGAGAGCTCGCTGAGTAACACACACACACACACACACACACACACACGCACACACACTGAAAACTGGCACTAAAGCCGACCCGGTGCGGTCGGATCGATTGCAGCCTGCGTGGCTCAACCGAGCCTACAGGATGTCGGGTCGATGCGGATCTGATTTGCATCATCGTCTTAGAAAACTGAGTTGGAAGTTTCCCCCCCCTCTTGAAATCTCCAGACTTGCGCTCGGTGTGGCTGCATGTGTGTGTGCGTGTGTGTGTGTGTGGGGGGGGTTATTATGGAGGCTGAAGGAAATGACAGCGGAGACAAACCCAGACTTATCTTAAGAGCACTCACTGTTTGATTTTTGTTCCCATCCGGATCAGAAACGGAGCGACAGAAGCCAGATATCTCGAACTCCAGCTTGTTTGTTTGGTTGCCTGGTTGGTCGGTCGGTCGGTCGTATTGTCAGCAAACGTTCTGCCAAAAAGACAGTTTATCCCCCTTTTTTTAATATTTTTCAAGAGAGCTCAAAACAATGAGCTCGTAATAATGTTTTACACTCCAGTAAACTCCATTATTATGTAACCGTTTGAGTCTAATTTGTTTTTCTTTGTTATTTTTTTTGTCATTTTTCTCTACTTTCATCTTTTTTTAATGTTCTCTTTCAGTTGTAGATTTAAAATTATGATCACTGATCTCACTCGGGCTGCTACAGAGACTCAAAACAACTATCAGAGACCCTCAGAGGGCCGAGACTCTCCCAGTTGAGCTGTCGTGTAGTTAGTTAGTTAGTAAGTTAGTTAGTTAGTTAGTTAGTTAGTTAAGTTGTCAGTCAGCAGTGCAGGGTTCCTCTGAAGAAAACCTCTGTCTCTGGAAGTAGCTGCAGAGTGAGCGCTCCTTATTTTCACTCTGTTTCTCACTTTCTGGAGGTGAATTCGCTCCACTCAGGTCGTCCCGTCTGTTCGATGAACATGTTGGACATTTTTTCATTTGGTCTCAGCAGCTTTGGACCAGGACCTGGTGTGAACGGAGCGAGCTGCACAGAGGAAGAGAGTCCTCGACCAATCAGACTCCTGCATCAACAAATATCTCTGGCTTTTGTGAAGTTGTTGTCGTCAGTTGTTGCACATTTCCAGTTAGCATGCATTAGCTCAGAAGGCTAATTTTGCTTTTTACTATTGTACGTGATCCGCTGTCAGCCTGGATGTCCTGAATCTGGAAGTTCAATAAGTATTTTTAATGTATGAAAGAAGGAACAAATAATCAAAATCAGATCTAAATGACAAAATTCTGAGACCCTGAATGCAACACGATGTGTGTGGTGAGACGTGGCTGCTTATTGGGAACCTTGATGGAAAAAAAGCATCACGAGTCTCTCGTGTTACGACAACTTTTCCTTTTATGTTTGCACTTACTGCCCTGGCAGAGTTTGGCCTCTTTTAAAATAAAAATTGTCAAATAAATCAAATCGAAATCAAATTAAAATAATTATAAGCAGGAGCCGTATCAGAAGCAGCGCTGGAAGGCCGACGAGAAGGTCCCGTTTCTAACTGTGACTGAGTGAAGTTTCATGCAGCCTGTAAATTAAAGTTGGACACGGACTTGTTTGCTCAGAGTAAATGTCCCATTTTTCACGCTGTGTAAATCACACTGCAGGACAAAATGCAGTGGATGTGTGTTTTTTTTTTTCCTCACAAGTCGAGCTGATCCTGGGCTTAAAAAGATCAATTTTCCTTTCAAATCCATCTTCATTAATTCTTTAAGAAGCGTGAATTTCCTTGACACGGGGAATGCAGCGGCCTGAGTGAGCTCTTCACTGCCTATACAAGCGTGTCATACATCCACTTGCAGTGCTTAAAATGCATTTGTGATCCCATCCAAAATTTTCTTGGCCGGTCAACAAAGGCTGCCTTTGTAAAAACCGTCTGAGAAAATGTTGTTGCTGTATTTTCCAGCATCACTGGATTAGCTGGAGAGCCGAGAGGAGAAGAGGAGCTGCAGAGAAACGAATGCAGCAGGTCGGCACCGCGGCTCGCTCAGCTGACCCATCAAGTGACATTTATTCAGCCGTAAAAACACACGTGACGGAGCTCATTTTGGTTTTTATTTTAATCGGCGAGTTAAACGGCCCCCAGATCTCATGATGTGTTATGTTATTTACAACCAGCAGGAATCTGAATCACTCATTTTTCATTGCTAATGAGAATGCAAAAATATTATGACTCTCTATGTTTGAAGTTAGTTAGCTGTGCACTGAAATTGATAATAAATGTGCAAAGATCATTAACTCTTAACTTACAGGTTAGAAATTGTTAAGGTTAATAATTTAGTCAGTTTCTCAGTTAATGGTTATAAGTTAATGCAGTTGAGCTGTAGGAAGTCCGGCTGCTCTGATCAGTTAAAGGTTGAATGTAAATGAATCAAAATCACTTACTTTGGATAATATGAAGTCATGTTTTCATCCAAATGTCTTACATGTTGTTGAAATGTTTAAAGTGGACTTAAGTGAGACACTGAAGGAAGCAATGACTCACTGTCAGTGGACATTTTGCAGATTTTTCTATCGACATTTTCTTCTTTATGTTAATGAAACTTGTCATCTGTGGGGAGTTACCCTTTCTCCAGTCTGTAGTGGCTGCTGCAAATGAGTCTTATACAAACATAATCTCAAGACATGGGCAATAAATTAATTAGATTTGACAAAATGAGCAGTAAATATGGTGAATAACTGAATAGTTTTAGTTCAGAGATTCCCAGAAGTGACTGAATCCTGTTTATTCATTCTGTTTGTCCTCTAACCTTCAGTCCTCTGTGTCGTAGTTTTGTTTTTTCCTGCACACCTTGTTAACTTTTTTGTGCTGATGAGACAATTTAATTAAGTTCAAAATACCCACTGAAAGTTGTTAAAGTCATAGAGAATAAAAAGCAGCCACTAGGAATCAATAAACTTAATTTGGTTCGAGATGAGTGGATACGCTTTCAGTTTTGGCAACGTTGCTCCAAAACAGATGTTCACTTCTGCTGATGTGTGCTGATTCATTCACAAACAAATTACCTACATTTTGAGTGAGGGAATTAAAAAAAAAAGGTCCTCTGATACCTTTCAGTCTCTGCGTTTTTTTTGTTTTTTCTCCTCCTCTGCTGTCGTCGAACGCTCGACTCGGCATCCTTGTTCTCACATTATCACCGGCGCCGTAAAGCAGACCGACCGTATTTCCTCCACCTCTCTTCACGCTTCGCTGGGAATTTCTACTTGTGTATTCTTTTATATTTTCTTCCATAGGGCTGCGGTCATAAATTTAACACGATGTATTACTCAATAAAAGACATAACCTCGAGGTTATTTACAGGGAGCTCCCAACTGCTATCATCCGGGCCCATAATGCACGGAAAGAATGTGCACCTTGTCACAGTATGACACCCAAAGCTCAATAAATCCCGCCGCCGCCGCCGCACCTCAAGATAAATGGAAACCTCCTCCTCCCGAAACCACCTGCAACCCCTCCATCCTCCTGTCCACCGGCAGTCACTGTCAAGGTTACCCTGAGCGGTGCACTTTCTGAGGGATCAGTACTCTTTATTTTCCATCATCGCAGCCCTGAGACCCCCGTGCAGCTGGAGGCGAAGACGCCCCACCTGAAGGAGATCGATGCGTGACGTCTTCGTGTCAGCTGAGCAGAAACACTGATGGGAATCACAGAGGACAGAGGAGCGTTTATTTGTTCACATTTCAGTTCATTTGATGCATGCAAGAGGTTTGAAAAGAGAGCAGTTTGAGGAAAACAATGGGTTTTTTTTTTTTTTGTATTTCGTGTCTCCCGCATCCCTTCACGCCACGGTGAAACTTCCCTGGTCATTTTCACTCTTCTTTCTTTCCATTGTTTCATTTTCATGTAAGCTAAATATTCAAAGTCGGGGAGATGACAATAAACCGGCCTTCTTCATTTCATTCATTTGTTTTTCATTCCCTCGTCATGCACAATATCTCAGACGCAGATTGGAGTTTTCGTTATACAAACACAGCTGCATTGGGAGCACAAATAATCATATTGGTTGGTTAAACCTCAACAGACAGGGTAAACAAACTGGATTTTTTTTTTTTTTTGCAGCGCCTGAGAAAGCTAAATCACCAACTGATGGAAAAAGGAACACTGATTAAAATTCAAATAGATATATGAATAGTAAGCAGGGTTTGGGCAACATGACAATATGAGATGAAATTTGTCAGCTGTCAGAGTTATCAGCAGCGTTTGTGAGGTTTGTTTTTATGCTTTTACGTCCTCACACGTCTGTGCAGGTGGTCAATGTGTGCAGCTCCTTTAAGCATGACTGGGCACAAGGATGCAAGGATGCAAGATCATCGCGGATAATGTTGCATTGAAAGAGACGCAAATAGACGTCTGATGCATGCATGCATGATCCTGTAAGAGAAACTGACTTTTTTTCATTCTGTTTTGTATCATTACAATGTGGTTAGCATGTGCTAAACAATGTCAGTTCCTTCCACTGTCACCCAGAGCCGCTCATTCGTTTGCCAGCAGATTTTTGCGAGCTTATGCAAGCATTTCTTTTCCTCCAATGTTTGAATTCAACATCCAACATTTTCTCCACACTGTGAAAAGTCCCCTCCCCTGGCGCTGCCTGCATGTCCTCATGGACCTCATTGGCTCAGTCCCTGTAAACAGAGGCGGCGGATGACTGCACAAAGGCTGATATTGTCTATTTTCTCAGACGCTTTTGACTTGCAGTTTTAATTACCTGAGTTTTCAACTAAAAAACTTTCTGCACAAACACTTCGATGAGTCGAACGCCACATGCATGTGTAACTTATTTTATTTTACTTTGGGCCAAAAAACTTATCAAACACTCTTTATAACAACTAATCAAAAACCAAAGAACAACACGTACCACTAAAATGTCTCATACAAAGAAAATACAACCTGAAAAAGAACCTCAAATTGGCACTTAGGTAAAGAAATTGAGTAAATACAGAACTTCTATATAACCACATACACCACCACACAGCGTGTGTGTCTTGTTGTGCTAATTTGCTGCTTTCCTGCATCTTCCTGGAGGACAGAATCATGGTAGACATGTACTAAAGAAGTACAATTGGAGCTCAAGGGTTGTAATTTGCCGTGCGTTGTCTTGTTGTTTGATGACCCTGAAACTGGACTTGCAGGTATGTTTTCTTTATGTGTTTTCATCCCCTGTAGCCTGCAGACACACAAATGCAACTCCTTTTATTGTTTTGCTGCAACGCTTTCATCACCCTCAACCAGTCCATGTGTTTCCTGCTGACTGATAAACATTCACTCATGGCGAAACATGTTTACCGCCGCCTTGCTTTAATGTTTTATTAAATGATTTAAATTAAAATCTTAAAGCAAAGGAAATTCAAATGCGGCGAGCACAAAGGACAGAGCTGCCATGTGAGGAGACACGAAGCTTTCAGCACTTGTTACGTTCGATGCATAATGCAGGAATTTGCAATAAGAGCAGCAAGAAGAACAAGAGGGCTTCAGTGAGACTGAGGCCATATGGATCTCGTTAAGCGAACAAATCGACCTTGTGCGCTAAGATGTTTGCTCTAAACACCTTTAAGCTCTAAATAATCTAAAAAGGTGAAGAATTTGATTAATTATACGATAATAATTGGATTGCTTTTTTCTCCGAAAAGCTACGACTTGCTGTTAACCTACAAAACTCCCACCACTTTCAGCCTCAGTGGAGGAAAAGTGTCGACCGCTGGCACCACCGACGCCGCAGCCTGCCAGGGCCGACTCAGCACAATCAGAAACCACACTGGACCCAACAGGCAAATTACCGACGGCACAACAACATAATGAAGGCAACAACAAATTAGCAGCAAGTTCATTAAATTTTCAGTTGTTCAAAAGACAGTAAAGTTTGCGGTCGGCTCTGGTCTGCCGACGCAACTGCTGCATAAAAAAACACGTCATGCTGAGAAACAGCAGAAGAAGAAATATTCAACACCTCAGCTGAAGCGGTGTTGTAATATTAAAATACTCCATAACAAGTAAAAGTTCAGCTGCAGTAAAAGTACACAACAGGTGTCACCAGCCAACTTTAATCACTTTATAACATCAAACCTGATTTAATGTTAAGTTCATTTTACTGCCTTAAAGAACATTCACACCCAAAGTTTAACTGACTTGGCCGACCTCCGAAACTTACGTCCGGTGGGATGATGGGATTGATGGGATGCAAAAGTTACGCCGGCAACAACAAGACTGTCGAGAAGAATCACAGAAAAGTCAAATTTGTGCATCTTTTTCATTTTTATTGTGATAATAAAATCACTAATAAGTGCGTTCCACCCGGTTTGTTTAATCTGCACATAGACAAAAGATTAACTTACTTTTTTTCGGTTGTTGTTGTTGTTTTCTCTGAGCAGTTGCCAGGCAACCAGGTGAGACTCCACATAAGTCAGCAATCTGAGCCATAAATATACCTGCAAGCAGCAAG
>JAPZDV010000025.1:3647014-3678204 GCA_029814665.1 Acanthurus lineatus | reverse complement strand
ATACCTGCAAGCAGCAAGTTTACTGTTTCAAAAGCTGTTTTAACATTTTTAATCCAATAAATACTTATATATATATATAAATAAAATATTTATATATGTGCTTGGTTTATCTTTCCACTGTTCAAAAATCAACAGCTTTAATTGGCTGAAATAAACATGTGATGACCAGGTGAGATGTTTGTCTCTGTTGGTGATGCATGTCGCTCATCTTCATCCCTGAGATTAGAGTCAAATTCAAGTTGTTGTAATCATTTTGGCACTGAAATCCCTGTTGCCATATGTGCTCTATAGAATATGCTGCCCCCTATTTGTCTGGATGACCTTTCAACAGGTAGACACAGATTACATGTTTCCTTTTTAAACGCTGGAGCATTCAAACTTCAGTCATTATCAGGATGGAGAAAATAGCTGGTTCACTCTAAAAAAGCATTTCTGGGCCTTTTTTTTAACTGAATGTACTTGAAAGCAGCAGGGAAGAATATTAGAGCTCTACTGGAGACACTTCAAAGTGTCCTCAACTAGCCTTTCCAATTAATCCACAGGAATAAGAAAAATAAACACTCAGACAACCAAAGAGACCCAAAAAACACAAGTTACATCTCGTCTTTTTCACACAGCACTTCGGGGATTTTTTTGAAAAGGGATTCTTCAATGAATTATCTTTTTATCGTGTTTGCATTAATGTGGCTCCCTGTGAACTCTCTGAGGGTGACGAACAGGTAAAAAGATGTCTCTGCATCTTTGTTAATAAAAAACCAGACATTCCAACCAATCATTTTCACAGTTTCAGCCTTGAGGCTTCAGTTCAGTTTATTTATTTTATATATAAAGCGTCTAGACTTAGATTTGGATGGAAAATCATCAAGAATAGTTTTCACTTGGTTGCAGCTGCGGGCAAACGTCCAGCAGAGACAAAAAGGAAAAAAAAACAACAAAACAAGATGGATTGCAAAGAAGAGAGCCGATACAATGCAATTAAATAGGAGAAAATAATGATGCAGGGTCTATACAGCTGAGCAAGGACAGTGAAGGAAGCGCTGTATGCAAAAGACAAAGCGTTTTTTTGTTGTGGTCCTTGGAGAAGCTGCGGCGTCTGACTTATCAACGAGGCCTCCAGTCTGTGGTGTATTGTCATTGGAAGACATTGTGCAGCTTCGTGCTCTCGCTCATCGCACGAACAAGAACAAGAACAAGGGAGGGGAGAAAAGTTAGAATAAAAGAAACACATTAGAGGAGTGAATCTCACGGAGGAGAGAAAATAAAACAAGGTGAAATTACAGAGACACGATGCCTGAATGAGGCCGCCGCCGCCAACAGACTTTCAGAGCAAATGACACCTTTTTTTTTTCTTAAGATCCTTTTTCCAGACGGCACTGGGGTTTTTTTTTTCTAACTTTGATGAGATCTGCACTTGCCGGCAGGGCGACACCATCTTGTTTCACCCCTCCTGCAAAGTGATGAACGCAGCGTTTCTCCGAAGCCTTATCTGCAGCGACGCGGTAACACGCAGGGTGCCGCTCCTCCTCCGTATCTGCTAACATATAACCAGAGAAATGTGACGCCCCGTGTCTCGGCTGTTATCGCACGAACAGGAGGTAATGTGTTTAAACACCGTCGCTGCTTTCGTGTTGAAACCCTTCCTGCTCCATCGGATGAATTTGTCATCAGAAACCTGATAGATGAGCTCGGCTCTCATATGAATACGAACAAGAGGCCTGGTAACCCTTCACCTGACAAATAGGAGCTGACAGCAGAGAGGCTGGTTCATTTATCAACTGAGGGGGGAAAAAAAATGAGAAAAAAACTTGATTTTTTACGTACAGATTGCAAAGCCTTATGGGAAAGTCAATCACCAGACAGGCACATCTGTGATCATCTAAATCAAATTTTATCCAGCTAAGTTTCAAGCTTGGTTTATTTCTACATCATCTCAAGCAGATGGAGAGGCAACGTTTTAACTCCTGACAGATTTTAAATTATTGAAATCCTTAAAAAAAAGAAAGGGGGAAGGAGAAAATCTGGTCTGTTTTACATCACAGTTTTTAAGTAAAACGCCACTCTGTAGACGTGTCCCGCTCTGGGAGCTGTATCATATTTTTCCTGATTGGTGTAACGTGATTTCGGAGAACATCTCTCCGAATTTGCTTCAGGAGTTTATTTGTCCGGGGAACGTCAGCGTCTCCTGTTTTTTCCTCCCTCGTTTGCCCACTTACACCGTTTCCCAGCACAGTCTGCTTTCTGAGGACGCTGCTTGTTGAGGTGGAGGGCGGGGGGGGCAGGGGAGCATTATTAATTTATTTTCTCCTAACCACATTTTCCCACTCGGTCCGGGAACTGGTGACTCTCCAATCACAAAGCTGATCTCTAACCTCCGCAGACGGTCGCTCCGTCAGTTCCGTACGTGAACTGAATCACATTCAGCATAAAACAGCTCATAATAAGTACTTTTCTTTTTTTTTTTTTTAGCTCACGGTGCATTCGTGGAAAAATGACTCTGCCTGTGCTGCATCTTTTCCCCTGGATTATGTTTCTATTCTGACTTTTACGTAATAACATTTATAATATTGCATTTAAAATTGCAGGGGCTTGGAAACTCACACCTCCATTTGCTTCTACAGTGGATCTGACAGTTAAAAATTCAACTTTAAATTGATTAATTCATGATTATTAATATGTAATGATGGTTTAATTATACATAAGGACTGCTGTGTTAATGAAGGATGTTGTGTAACGTCGGCAGCACTGCAGGATTTAAGTTTTGAATAACAAAAAGGAGCCTGTTTTGTTTTTTCTGCAGAGCTTCGGAGTGAAGTTTGTTGCCTCTCCGGACCAGATTTTTTTTTTTTAACAGAGGACAAAAGAAGGCAACAACAAGCTCATTTCACCACATTGCTTTCAGCACAGGCAGCCGGCTGTAAGCGAGCTGTATTGCCTGCTGAGGTTGATCCTGAAAAAGACAATACAAAAAAGAAAGACAGCCCCAATCCATTACAAGGCCTCTAGAATTACATTTTCCTCAGATACAGTGGAGGCAATATACCGCGTTCCTGGAGATGGAAACAGTTCAGCTCGGGTTGGTTAATTCTCTCAGACTATGTACTCACTGACAGCAAAGATGGTGTAACAATAAGAGAAAAAAAAATAAAAAAAGAGGGGTCTCACTGAGGGGTTTTTCAACTACAATTTATTGGACATGACTCAAGAGAGATTTGCTTCCCCCCCTCCGTAACATCGCAGACTTGAAACATCTGGCCGTGTAACCTGTAGCACGACTGATGAATGAGTTCTGACCTCCAGCTTTTCTCCTCCGCTGACAAAGTGCTGCAATTTCTGCGTCAGCGGATCGAGCGGCCATGTTCGACGCCTCAGTTACACGGAGAAAAAGTGAGGCGAGAGAGAGGAAGAAGAAAAAAAAGAATTTGAGAGCAGATGGCTCCCCTTGAGAATGGCTGAAGGGTGTGACTCAAATTAAAGCAAAATGAATTATATGGTTTGTTTGTTTTTTGTTGTTTTCTTTTTTTTTCTTTTTTGGTTGAATTTTTGCCCCGGCGACTATCACCAAGGGGACGCAAATAAAAAAGGAAAATACGTGTTGTGGCATGAAGAGCCGTGTTGTTCGTCCCCATGTGGATTTAGGTTTTTATTTATGATTGTGGGATTTCGGGGTGGGGGTGGTCGGTTTCTTCCTCATTAAATCTTTACAGAAAGCACATTGAGTTCGTCACAGCAGCTGTTTTGTTTTGATGACATCAGCATTTTGAATTTCTCGCCGTGAGCTGAGACAAAATCTTTCCATAACACACAGAAAGGCTCGAGACAACCACCAATCTGCACCTCTCTCAGACGGATCAGCTAAATGAATCACTTATGTTAGCTCCAGGGTCAGAAAGCTGTTGCTAATCAAAGGTCTGCAGGGAGACTTTACACCAACATGTGTACAATCTAATGAAATTTCCTCATTCCTTCCCCCTTACAGGATCTGACTTTATGCTAACACTTTAAGATCCCACAGGTGAACACCTTTAAAAAAATCTATTAACCCAACGGTGCTAATTTATCAAGCTGAAAAAACAACACTGATTGTGTTGTAAAGCCAAAGGGGGATTAAGTGTTAGAAAACAGGAGTTCACGGTGGTGCTAGCTGCTCTGAGAGGCTGTGCTTAGGCTCAGCTGTCGAGCTAAAGGTGAAATGTTCATAAGCATTAAACAGTTTGACATTAACATTAATCAAAGTGTTGGAAAAATAAAGAATTTGAAGTGACAACCGACATGTTTGCTGCTGTGTGACCTCAGAGATGTTGGGGTTTCTCTCGGACCAGTGCAGGGCTGCAGTGGTGGATTCGCACTGCCTTCATTTCTGAATGTTTACTCTGCAGAGGCAATGTTTCAAAGGGTATGACGAACTGTAACTTTGGCCAAACTGACAATGTGCATTTTGTTATATTTGTAGTGAATCAAGCAAAATTTTGTCAGAATTTCTTTGTCTAAGCTGATATTTGTCTTCTGGCCTTCATTTAGTTTGTTCCTGACATTTATTCGGTCGTTTTCCCCGAATGCATCTAGGTGAACAGAAGGAAGAGACAGTTCATATGAAAAGTTAGGCAGTAAACAAAGTTATTTGTATCTGTAAGCCTCTGGGGAAGCCGAGTGTTTCAACAAAATGTCATCAATTCATCCAAAAGTTGTGGAGACGATTTACTCAAAACCACAAATGTCAACCTCGTGCTAGTGCTAAAAGAAAAGAAATGTATTCCCCATAGTCAGCAGGTTACTGCATCTGGGAACCATAAGTGTTAAAACTCATACAAATACATCTTGTAAATGTAGAGATATTTCACTTGTTTACTGGAAAGTTTGATCTGCAGATGTTGCTACATTAAAAGTTGAGGTATCACCAAAATCCATTAAGATTCTTCCTCTGAACACCACGAAGTTCTGAACCATTTTTATGTCTAATTATCCAGTAATTCTTCTCTCTGGACCATCATGGTGGACAGAAACTGTCATCCTTGAAGCCTTTTGCTAAGAGAATTAATTTCTATTTTTTTCCATTTTTATTTCCTTGATTTATGTGCCACCATCTCATTTTTTGCAAATTAACTCAATTTAAATGGTTAACCGAGCTTGTTACAGCAAAACATTTATGACCCCAGTCTCTAAAATCAACACATTCATTCACTCGGTAAACCTCTGTGATCTTTGGTCCCGTTGTTTGTTGCTGGTGTATTTTTTTTTGGCTTTTTAATTGGTCGCCGCTGTTTCTGGTTTCCAAAATGGTTTTAGTAACAAAACCACAGATGCCCTCAATCGACACGGACTGTTTAGCACCAAAAGAACAAGAAGCAGCCGCAGCAAGTATTTACAGATTTGGAGCATAAAAAATGAACATGATGCCTAAAAATACAAACTAACTGCACGAAAAAACAGGAGATGATTTAGAGACAAAGACAATGAGAAGAGTGCAATTTTTCCCTTTTCAAAAATAAAGTTTTCTACCATCAATTTGCAAATTTTGAGTCTTTTACTGATTCTTTATTTGGCTCCATGTGGATTTCTGACAATTACAGGACAAATTATGGCCTGTAAAACAAAATAATTAAGTTTTTATGACTAAATAATTTCATATTTGGACATCCGGCAGATGCAAAGCAACATTAGGATTCAAATAAACTCTTTTTTTTTCCCACCTGTTGATTTGTTTTACCAGAATACAATCACAAGTTTTCAGACAGAGGTATTCATCCATGGGGAACAAAGAGCTGGAAGCTGAACGTGCAAAAAGCTGCAAACTGAGGTGTTGATTCTAACACCCTTTTATTTCTGATTCAGAGTTATTATCAAATGTTCACACAAAGTGGAGTTTTCCTTTCCTTCCCTCTTACCAAACTGTCTTGGTAGCCTAAAAATTAGCTGTTAGCTTATAAACACACAATAAACACAAGAAAACTGCAGGTCAAGTTCATGCAATTATCACATCCAGTGAAACTCAAAAGGCATTGAAATGTTTTGTTATTCCATCTGTGTCGACGCTTAATTCCACATTAATTTTATAAGGATGTGTTGCAGATTTGTATACAACAAAAAACACAAACTTCAGTGTAAACGAACTGCTCAGGCCTGCATGTGTTTGTTGTTTTTTAATAATCGTATTAATATGATTACAGTTACTTGTGTAACTCGCCTACAAATCTCATGACATCTGGAAAAAAAAGAGACAGATGAATGCAATTTCCTGTGAAGCTCATGAGAGCAGCGTGACTTCAGTTCGACATTCCTCCTCCAAAAAACCGGAGATTTGATGACCCTTCAGACACATGATCCACTCAGCAAGACAAATAAACTGTTTGATCCCAATAATTCAATCAATTATTGTCCCCTCCAAAGTCTGAAAAATATGGTTCAAGCAGGAAAAAAGATGAAGCTGGAATTGAATCTTGTATGTTTTGGCTTTTAGAAGATACTGAGATTGACAGGATGAGAGATTTCCATTACTTGTCACAACAGTTTCAGTTTTCTTTGGTTTGATCCCTGATCTCCATTTCCTGTCTCTGAACAGTCTGCAAATGAAGAGCTTTGTTTCAAATTTAAGATGTCTGAGATATTACAGTAACAAAAAGTGACACAGAAACTCTTTATAAGTGCCATCAAAAGGTACGAGATCGTATCTTTTCACAAAGCAAAACACTTTCGCAGTTTATAAAAGTGGAAATATGATGAGTGGGTGAATATTTTCTTGTATTTTGGTATGGAAAGTTTAAAATAAACCTCTTTAAAGAGGAAATAAAAAACATTTCACCACTTGTTCTTGTGGTCAAGTGTGTGTAAATGGAGGTCCGGCGTCATGCTGTGTGTGGAGCTGGGAAGCTTCCCAAGAAATCCAGTGGGGGAGATCACATGTCCAGGCTGGAAGTCAGTGGCAGGGGGGTGAGGGTGAGGGTGAGGGTGAGGGTGGGGGAGGGGAAATGGGAGACACACTATTTCCTGTGTGTCTAACCAGCACTGTATTTAAACTGAGCCCCCCCCCCAGCTTGTCAAAGTGACAGCTCCATTGACGGCACACTAGTCACACATCGAACCAGGGCGAATAATAACAGAGACTCAAACTGAAAAAAAAAAAAAATAGGCCGCCCCAGTTGTCCTTTTGTCAGCGACGCCATTAAAATTCAGAGGAAAATAGCTGGTTGAGAGACTCGCGAGCAATTACTTTCGTGCTCGCCGCGACCGCGGGGAGAAACGGAGGCGCTAACGGTGATCCAAACCGGTGCACTTCAACAAGTCCCATTCATTCACTGTAATTTGTTTTAATTAAAAGTTTATGTGTCTTTATGTCAGAGTGCAGCTGAAATAAAAAAAAAACAACAAGACCCCAGAAGAAAATGAAATCAATACAAATGTGTTTAAAATCCCTCCGAACAAATCCCTCTGCTCCGTTAATCCGTACAGTTCATGTCGTATGTATTTTCCTGCCTCTCTCTCTCTCTCTCTTCTCTCGCAGGAGTTGAATTCCATCTGACTCGGCCCGCAGGTTATTTGTCATCCCTCATTTCTCCTTTGATCCCACTGCTTTTCTAGGCTCAGGCGATTCCAGCCGTCCCCATCTTCCCTTTTTGTAATTAATAACAGGCCTCTTTCTGAGGAATACTATACCCATTTGTTTTATTTCTTTCTTTTTCTCCCCCCCCTTCCTCGTAACCATCCAACTGAGTCCCACAATAATCGTTTTTTGGACCATTGTTGGTGCAAGCTAGCAGGGAAACACACTTCATTTCAGTTTGAGGGGGGAAAAGAGGTGGGATGGAGTGGCTGTTGTGTAACGGTGCCAGTGGGCAGGGGGAGGATCGTTCTGCTGCTTTACTGGCCCACCTCGGACCTCAGATGATGTCATTTCCTATTAAAATAATTGGTCTTGATAGGGAACAGCAGGGCTTTGATATTCTCTTCATCCAAAAGTATGAATCTCATTATTATTTGGAAACAAGAAGTTGCTTGTTGGAAAAAAAATGCAAAGGGATATTTTCCTTTTTTCTTTCTTTCTTTCTGCCTTTCTTCGGGGGGTAAATTCTGTTGTTATTGTTGACTTATTTCCTCTGCTTATTTAGCAAGAACAAGGTTTTAATCAGGAAGGAGGTATTAATCAAAAGAAACAAAGCTCAAAGAACACCGGGAGCAAGAAAACATTAGCAGCAAATGGTGTGTTTTGCCTGGGAAGCATGCCAGAGTGTGTAAAACCAGGACTTCAGTTTCTCCGCACAGCATGTGGCGTTTAGTTGTCTTGAAGCCTTTTTTGCTCTGCATACGAGAAAAAAAAAAAGAGAGAAGGCAGGAAAATTACAGCTAAATTGTAGCGTAGTTGAGTTAATCACCCAAAGCGATCAGAAGATGAAGGCAAGGTCGCTGTGAATAAATTATGAGCCGTTTTTCGGCCGAACTGGACTGAGTCGAGACGATTTGAAGGTGTGTGTGGGCTAAAGAGCTGACACCATGCAGGGTTTGATTAGCTGTAATGAAAATCTTAGAAATATTGGATCTGAATCTTGAGGCTTCTGCATATCTGGTTCTATTTAAGGCCGTGATGATCAGCCGTCGGCCAGTGTCAAACTGTCCATAAACATCTCGTCACTCTGCTATCTGCAGTGTCTTCAGCATTGTTGGCTCCAGCCTGCTGTGTTTTAGCCTCTAACACCTGAAACTCAACAAGAAAGAGCAGAACAAAGTTCAACTCCAGCACACAGGTTCATGAAAGAGCCTCCAGCCTCCTCCAGTGTCCATGATTTCATGGCTTTGGTTTCTCTTTCACTTTCTC
The DNA here is from genome assembly GCA_029814665.1 of Acanthurus lineatus. Classification (NCBI taxonomy): domain Eukaryota; kingdom Metazoa; phylum Chordata; class Actinopteri; order Acanthuriformes; family Acanthuridae; genus Acanthurus; species Acanthurus lineatus. Next base: position 3,669,401 of record JAPZDV010000025.1, on the reverse strand, counting down.
CTTCAGCCTCTTTTCGTCTCTTTCCAAACCCAAAAGGACCAAAAGCCGACAAAAGCAGTGTCATTTGCAGCTATTTCTCACATAGTTACAAGCCGCTATGTTACAAACTCGTCTAATAAGTGGGAGAGAGTGGTGTGAAATTAGTTAGCAAAGCTGCTTTATCATACTGGTTTCTGTATCAGCATTAGATTTCATGTCCTGGCTGATACCCAGGCGATGCAACAGCAGCTCATGTCGCTGCTGGTTCTTCAGTGTTGTTATGGTGCGTTTGGTGCATCAGAGAAGGTAACTGTGAAAGGATTTAATCAAGACAAACTAACAGAGTTCACTGTAAACACAAATATACATCATGCAAAACTCACAGGTCGGCCCTCTGTAAGAGATGAAATGTGTTAAAAAGACAGGTGGCATCTTAAAAATGCTCAATGTGATCTTAGCTTTAGCTTATTTGACTTGACATTTTAAAAAAGATGGACTCCAAATCTTAACCAAGGCAAACCAACACCTGCCTGCTTTTGAATTTAGTCTGAAGATTGAGACAGAAAGAGTCTATTTACCTCTAATTTAATCAAAATGTGTTTAAAGCAGCTTTTTTATTGAGTTTGATAAATTTAATTTGATGTTTTGATACATTTTGCAACTGTAAGAAATGTTCAGTGTGTAAATTCAATATATCTGAAGTGAAACGCTGCCACCGCTCCTCGCAGTAAATGAAAAATAATAATTTTTAAAGCCACCTTTCAAGCCTACAGGGGATTCATGTACTAAACTCAAAAGATAGATTTTAGGCCGAGAATCAATTTAAGTTCTCGCTGCTGAACAACATTAAATTTACAAGCTTTGCTATAAAAATAAAGCCCAGAAGTCCGACGATAACTAAACAAAACACAAAAACAGGCTTACGTGAATTCAGGCCTGTCTTCCAAATAAAAAAAGGCTGCTGATCATCAGTGTCAAGAGGTTGGACTTTCCCACAGCAGTGAACACAACACAGCACAAAAAAAAAACAAATGACACAGAGCGGCCTGCAGCAAACGTTTCAAATCAAACATCCGGGGAAAAAAAAACTGTTAGGCTTCCTGATTATTATTATAAAAGATGCATAAACAAAGCAGATAATTCTTCATTCTTGAGCCGGACGATCGGCAGCAGTGAGGCAGGTCAGAGCGGAGAGTCGGATGCAAAGAAATAAAACGATGGGGGGAAATGTTCACTGCACTTTTTATCTGTGGGTTTCTGAAACTGGCACATCTGGCACATCTGGCTCATCTACTCGTTCTCACTCATGGAGAAACTGTGGATCCATCAGTCACAGGCCTCGTGCCCGCCCACAAACACAGCTTCTGCTCGGTCGACCGGTGAAAACAGTGGCTTCAAAAAAGGCTTAAAAACACTGAATGCAGCCGAACATGTTTGATACAAAATCTGTAACCAGCTGGTTATCAAAATGTTTAAAGTAGTCGGCATGTTTTACTTGTTTGTCAGCTTTGGTTCACAAAATACTCTTAATAGGTCTTAATAGGTCACTTGGATTGTTTTACACAAACTTAAGATTTCACAAGACTTCAATGACGCTAAACGATGAGCAGATTAGCTCACAAACCGCTAATGTGCTTCCAGCTCAGAGACGTGTTTACCGGACTTTATTTTATCACCATAACAGTCTTTTATAGCACTCTCACCTGGAAAAACATATTTATTAAATCACTGAGCATCTTTGTTTGCTTAGTAACTCAATAAGATGTTTTCCTGAGCCACCAATAATAAACATATTTTGTCTCCAGTGCTGAAATTCGTGCAAAAAACACCGAAAAAACTACAAATCAGAAAAAGTTGGCTTTTACAATGAAGCCTAATGTTTTCTAAATGAGTCATCCGTTCTGTTTTTTACTACAGAAGCTTTGTGGTTTAATTTCTAAGTCACAGGAAGAGACTTTTATGTCCTTGTTATTGATGACAAACTCTGATTCTGATCTATTATAAAGGTGTTGGAGCAGCTGTTTGCTCTTTCCAGCTTCTTTAGAATAAGTATTTGATGTTTTTTGCTCCTTTTCATATCCATATATATCATTGGATTTGGGCTTTTCTCTATTAGATATTAAATTTGTCATTTTCCACTAGTTTCTGACATTTTACAGACTGATCGAGCGACTGAACAATAATTAAGAGATTAATCTGAAATTGATACAATCACTGGCTGAAGCCTTAGTCAAACACAGTAAAAAATGGTTTTAAATTGAATTTTGGTTGGATTATCCACAAGTGTGTATTCAAGTGTAGTCAAATGAACCATAAATTACTTTTTTACATCTTCCCATAAAATCTGGCCTCTTCAAACTACATTTCTAACATGAAGTGAACCTCAGAAAGTGAAAAAAAACAGGGAAATGATGCTAATAAATGTGGGAATCCTGACGTCATTACAACCTTTTAACCTTCTCATCCACTTTGAAACTTTGTGAAATGAAAATTTTGTCTTAAAATCTGATAAAAGTGATAATAAACTCTCAGAGAGAAGACATGACAGGAGTCTCAGTAGTTTGATATTAAAGAAGCGTGTTGTAAAATCAGCATGTGGTTGTTTTTGGAGGGATGGATGGATGTTTTTTTATATTTTTACCATCAGCTCTGATGACTCCTGTTCACCTGCTGCAGGTGAAGTCTTTCCCCTAAAACTCCCGCAACCTTTAGATTAAACTTTGAACACTTTGCTCTGCCAGATCTGCTCAGTGTCACCTTGTCCCGAGCGGCAGTGAAGGGCTCGTGGAGGGGGCCATGATGACGTACATGGCAGCGAATCAGAAACCTCCGTTGTGATGTGCTATTATCACTCTGCCCGGTGTCGCCCTATTTCATTCCCCCTCTCCACTGACCTTCATTGAAACAATGGATCCTGCTGACTTAAAGGTTCCTCTGTCCTTACTGCGTGGATGATGGACGCCCCACCTGTCCTCTCTCACCCAGCATCTGGGGGCGGAGACCCACGCTGCCGCCGCCATCACCGCCGATAAGGAGAGTCACCGCTACAATCTTCCTCCTCTTTTCCTGGAAATTGACTGCAGGCTCTTCAATTATTCACACTGTTGAGTAATGTCGTTCTCCGTCTTTATCTGAGCTTATCCTGACCGCTGATCCTTATCTGAAGGTTGAGTAATGGCACAGTCGATGGGGGGTGGCAGGATTTCAATAGACGGTCTTCATGGTTGTCGTTGGATGTTTAACCTGAATGACGCCACAATTTGGGGGAAGAATAAAGACGAGAAGTTGAGTTTTTCTCGGCGTGATGAGCCACATGTGCAGGGTAAGAGGGAAACATCGTGGTGAAGGAACTTTTTTAGTCTTTTAGCTACAAAAATGAGCTTTAAAACATAACTCAGCTTTCACACACTCATTCATACACTGATGGCAGAGGCGTCTACACAATCTGTTCATTAGAAACTCATACAAACACTCACATACTGAATGAAAAAGCCATCCAGAGCAAACTGAGGTTGAGTATCTTGCCCAAGGACACTGCGACTGTAGGGATGAAGGACTGAACTATCAACCTTCAGATAAACATCCATGACTAGTTTCCCCTCTTGAGCCAAACTCCTTAACTTTTCCAGACACTTAAAGGAGTGTTTGTGTTGGACTTGATAGTTTAAATCTCCACTTACCAAAATACTGTCATGTGTAAAAACTGTTGGTGCAGAGAAATCTGCATTTTTTAAGTTGTTTTCAGCAGCAAAAGGCAACTTAAAAGTCCCAGAAAAACTGTTGTGTGCTACAATATTTGCACAGATGATGCTAGCAAGATGGTTGAGACCAAAACACAGTTAAAATCAGGGTGAAATTTGGTTTCACAATCATCTGGATGGCAAAAAATGACTCTGCATTCATTAACAATGCTCAGTGTTTAAGCTTTGCTAAAGGCTTTAGCCATACGAGCTTCATAAGGTCGAGTTCTGCCTCAAGTAGAATCAAATTACCAAATCACAATATCATAAATTGATGATTCATCCCTCTCTGGCGGCTCATTGGGGTCACAGCGGCAGGCTTTCCTCCCTGATCGTGTCTGCCAGCTTTTATCCCGAGGTTTTTCCTGCCAGATTGAACCGAATCCATCCAGTGAGCTCTCGGTCTGCCCCGGAGTCATGCCCGGAAAAACCCCCCCCCCAGAGAGACGCGTCCTAATCAGATGCCCAAAATACCTCGACTGACCCCTTTCAGAGCGAAGTGGCGGTAGTTCCACCTCAGGCTCGTTGCTGCAAATTGCATCTGTAATCTCATTCTTTCGATCATTACCTGAAGCTCATGATCGGCTCTTACAGATGGAACATTGATCAACCCTGAACGTTACGCGCCTGCAACCCTTTCCCCCCCCTTTATTACCTCCTGCAAGAGCACAGAGCTTTACATGCGTGTGAAAACACCCGGTAAGACAAATTGCTCGGCTTGGCTAATGAGTTTTTAACTCTCAGCACTGGAGTCTATTTCTCTGACTGGTGACACTGCAGGTGTTCGGTAATATGGTTCAAATGGGTTTTTGTCAGTTTTCAGAGATCATCAAAGCCGCTTAAAGTCTCTAAAAAAGAATATTTTCATTAAATTTCTTTACTTTTTTCTTCGATAATCAAAGCTTCTATAGAACATTTTACAGTTTCCAACAGGAACATTATGAGATTATTTGCTTTCACAGAAATAAACTCGGACCTCAAGGTTGCAGTGAAGTCATCAGCAGTGTTTTTATTCATGTAAGCGTTAAATACATTTCATGCTTTTTATTATGACTTTTTTTCTTGCAAATAAAAGCTAATTATTTCTATTCAGATGTCTTAATTATAAGAAAATTATAAGAAGACTTTATTACATTAGTGCATTAATTATTAGATCTAAAAACACAAAGTGGTAAGTGTTTTATTCTAAAATTTATCTGTTAATTATTAAATTAAATGTGATTTGATTATCAGCCTGCAGGGATACAGGATTTATAACTTTTTTTACTTTGTCATTTGAGCACAAAACAACAGTAATCTCAGTGACATTTTAGTTCTAAGATTAATCATAAACTATGAAAATGTGCACGTGACGATCTCAGATTGTTGGAAATGTTCTTTAATTGGGTTAGCATGATTTTTTATGTTTAAAAAAAGGGGCTGAAAATCATTTTTATGAGCGCATCTCGCAGGTCGACGGCGTGAAACTCAGTTTCACAAGAAGCGCACCTACTTGACTCTGCTGACAGGTGAAAACTCAGTGATTTATAAAGATTTTGAAGGCACATTATCAACCAAAAATGAGAGCCATTCTTCAATATGACAAGACAAGAAAGTACTCGCTCTCCCCCCTTTTTTTTTTTCAGCCCCGTTCAGAAGGAATGTTGACAAGAAGGAGCAATGCCTTCGTCTGCGAACAGACAGCACATTCCTGAGCTGTCAGCACCGACACACACACATAAACAAATCATTATGTAGCCAGGACGGAAGCATGAACACACACACACACACACACACACACACACAGTGAACAAAAATCAAATCCTTACAAAACTTTCATTGTCTGCATTCATATTTTCCAACAAGTCTGCCGTGTAAACTTGTCATGTCTCAGTCTGAGGAGATAAGTCAAAAAAAAAAAAAAGTAAACACATTTAATTAAACTGCAGCCGTGATCACAACTTTCTTGCACAACAGAGATTACGATCGGGGCAAACAGTAGCTCGCCCAAAAAGGCCGACACGACTCACAGCGCTGATTTAATTCTGAACGGGTATTTACGAGGACAGAAAAAACAATCAGAGACTTGCAGACTTCCCAGAAGCTGCAGCGAGCAGCGAGTCTCCATTAGATTAGCAGATTCTGCTCTTTGATACCGGCGATGCCTCGAGACGGAGCGAAGGAGGCAGAGACCGGCCGATTCCATCTTAAGCCTCATGACTAATCTCTGACAATGATCTGTTCTTTACAAGGATTACATAATGTGCCATCATTAGTCATGTTCCATGAGCCATATGTTGAGCTAATGGACAATAATGGCAGCAATCAGTACAAGTGGAAAAGCTGTGGAAAGTAGCACATCGACAAGACCAGATGGCTCTGTTTTTTTTTTGTTAACTCTGTTTCCTGGTGTCTTTTTTTCACTCTTTAAAGAAAAGAAAAAAAGTAAAAAGAGCAACCTGACTTTTTCTGCACTTTTTTCCACTTAAGTTGGACAAGTCAGGCACCTTCGGGCTCATCCAACTCGGGAACTTTGCATCTTATCGGGCCCTGCAGTTGACCCGCAGTGTTCAATCTAAAGGAGGAGGGATGTAGTAATCTACCAGAGAAACCACCTCAGCAGAAATACACAGCGAGGTCTGTGGATTATCCTGAGTGGTTGATGTTATCTGAGAGAGAAACGCTGCTTTGAAACTCTACAAATACAGTTCTTGATGCTACAAGAGTGACCAAATGAGAGCTTAAACTTTAAAAAGTGAGCTCTTTCTTGGAGCTTTTTCACCTAAAAACGAGTCCTAAAAACAAAATTACTGCATTTATAGACTAAATACAAATAAGTTCAGAGAGGTATGATGGCTGACTAGCATTAGCATATTAATGACTATCTAGCATGTTAGCCTGACAACAACAACAGCAGCATTTAGCCAAACTAGCTGAATGATTAATCACATTGTCACCAATCATCCAAAATCAAACGCTCTGCAAAGATTCAGGAATCGGTGAGTCACTTTCTGATGTGACCGGGCCACAAAAACACTTCACATTGTAGTTGCATATTATTTTAAGCTTTGCATGAAACTTTCCAGGAGAACCTGGGCTTTTCCTCTCCTGTAGGTGATGATTCAACCGGGATGATTCCGAGTTTATCCGAGCCATGCAAGCTGCTCCAGCTGTGAGTTACATAACATCACCTAATGGAAAAACGAAGGAGACATTTAACTTCCACAACCTCAGCAGCTCAAAAATAGCTCCTCCGGACTCTTTATAGTGTTTGTTTCTGTGTTTTAATTGTTTTTATTTACATACACAGCTCTCATTTTGATCAACACAAGCCTTTCACCTTCTAGCAGCTTTTTTATAAAAATATCCTGGTTCATAAAAAATAGAAAAGAAACTCTTTGCTTTGAATGTTTCTAAGAAAACCTGCAGGGAGGCTTCGTGAGCTTTAAACATCAACACAAGATGTTTTTTTGTTTCCCTCGTTGGAAAATACACATCAACATTGTTTTGAAGCATTTCTCAGATCTGAGATCTGAACACGACGCATGCACGTACAAAAACATTTGAATGATGGAGGCAAAAACTAATTGAGGCAGATGTACCTCCCTCCCCCACCTCCCCCCGGAGGAAGATGCCTCCACCCGCCCCTCCATCCCTCATCATGCACAGACGAGTGTTTCCAAGGCTGCTGGTTGGAAAGCACTCAGCATCCTCTCTGTTTTGATCATCAGATCTCTGACAGCACCGCTGATTGTAGATCACATAGCCTGTTTGCAGCTCAAGCACCTCCTCCTCCACCTCCTCCTCCTCCTCCACCTCTCTTGATTTGCCTCGCTTGCAGATTTTTTTCCCAGATATGCAGCATTTTGTCGGCTGGCATGCATCTCCTGATGAATGGCGGAGACCTTTGGCCCCCCGAAGCAACGTTTGAAAACAAGTGGAAGCTGTGAACGTCGAGTCGAGCTGCAGGCCAAATCTGGCATGCAATAACTCACCGCTGACATCCCATCCAGTCCAAAAAAAACAAAAAAATTTTTAAAAATTGCCTCACAGGAAAATAATAAACCTTTACAAAATCAGCTCTTTTGCATTTTTTTAAAAAAAATTCACTATTGCAAATTAAATTTAAAAAAAAAAACATCAGAAAAAAAGCAGCAGCAGTCACTTTGCTCATTTTCCCCGGTCTGTGCCCCGGAGCTATAAAAATCAATCTTGGACCGTTTTCTCTTTGTATTGTTCCAAGCTAGAAACACGATGCCAGATCTGCTCAACCTGAACAATTAGAGCTGACCCGCAGTCGGAGCATTACTGATAGTTTGGCCCATGTTTCATCCTGGCTTCGTCACGGCGGGGCAACGAGAGAGAGAGGTTTTTTTTTCAAAACGCTGGTACGCTGAAGCTTTTCCATCATCTCAGCCGGTTACAGCCCGAGAGAATGACCCATATGGAATCCATATGCATGGCCAGTGTTCCCCTGAATGGGTTAATATTGGTCACGGCCAGGTTGTCATGCTCGGGGGGCACGAAGGCTTTGATGCACCCACCTCTTGATTTAATGCCGGAGCCACCGGGAATCGAATGAGAGCGCCTTTCCTGGAACGTCTGAGGTGTGTCGGATGACTTCAAGCTGTGTGTTTTCAGAGCTAAGTGTTTGAAAATCAGCATCGTGTTTGTGTTTTGTTTGTTGGCTTTAAGAGAAAATCTCCATGCAAACTAACATGAGACTAAACAACAACAAACATCTGAGGTGCACGTCTCGGCATGTTATACGTTAGTGCGCAGAGATTCTGATTTACGCTGATGTCATGTTTGTCTGTGATCATTTGTTTGGCACAGAAAACACAGTTTTCTTTCCGCCTCGCAGCCGTGTGGTGCTATAACTCTTCAAAAAGAGCTCATGCGCAGCAAAATGGGCTAATTGGGTGGAAATGTGTTGACATTTCACCAACACGTCTCTGCAGAAGGAGATTGAGATGCATCAAATCAATTATTCAGATGGTCCGAGCATGACCGGGACAAGCACATAGAGGCCAAAACTGAACACACACCGGCCTCCGAACATGAACGCTTCATTCTGAGAACCCGGGTTACGTCTGCCTGGTGTGCTGCATTTAAAGTCCTTTGTTCGTTTGTGCGTCTCACACCTGGAAAACAGAGTTTGGTTTCATTGCTTCGGTGTCACACTCAAACATCTGTGCAGCTGTGTGCACGTCGCTGTGCAGATAAAGGGTCATTTTTTTTATTCTTCTGCAAAGAGATTCCTCCTTAAAGCAGGTAAAATGAAGAACGAACAAACTCAACACTCGGATTTTCTGAGCAAAATTTAATTTCAAAGTCCAGTCGAAGATAAAAACGAGGCTGCGGCGGCTGAAATTAGACGAATCAAGCTGCTATCTCGCAGAGTCATGCAAAGTCCTCTGAGGACTGAATTCCCTTTTTTTTTCCTTCTGAGGAAGCAGAGAGAGATCAATTTTTGCACTAAAAAGACTGTAATTTAGAAAGATCCCCACTTGTTATAACTAAGTCAGACGAAAGCCTTTTTAATGGGTTTTTGCACGGAGTGAAGGCTGGAAATTTGTCCCCTGAATCACTCACTAAATTTGTCTTTGAAGCGATTAAGTTGCTGTCAGTTTTGACAGAAAAGAACAATTAATGCCTTCGACGTACAAAAGAAAATGTGAGTATCATTTTAACCGAGGTAGCGACTGCGTCATTAGGGAGTGTTGCTCCTTGATTTATGAATTAAAAAGAAAAATAAATGGTTTTCCTGATAGAAGCATCAAAAATCTGTCGCAGAAGTTTGAATCTCTCTGGATAAAAGATCTCTAAAAGTCAGTTTTTATTTTCTTTTGCATGACACGGAGCGAGCAGATGACGTGTTTCACATCTGTCTTCTTCAGGTTTTTGCTCAGCGACATGAAATAAGTCGAACATCTGAAGCAGCAGCGGAGAGCAAACCCCTCCACATCTGGTGCGTGGTGCGACTTAATCCTTCGACAACAGCGCTTGTGTACTCGCATACTGTTCTCGCACAATGTTGACAGAGAGGGAGGAACAGAAAATTTGTGTGCTGGCAGCCAGTTTACACCACATATTTGAAAATGTTGCCTAAATGAGTTATTTATCATGACATATTTTTTCCGTGGTTCGTCAACAAGTGAAAACAGAGAAGCTGAGAGTGTTGAAAAGCTGCTTTTAAAATTCTGATTGCACTGCAGGCAAAGTGGCTTTTTAGTCATTTTTGCACCAGTTTAGGGATGTTTTTCGAGGTTTTTCCATCAACTGAAAGGTAATTTAGTCAGAACTGCAGGTTTGGTGGAAGTAATATCCAATCTAGTAAATAACAAAGTCCAGAATCAGTTATCAGATTTTCCAAATTAACAATCTGCTTAACGAGGGCTTGAGTATTATTAATTAACAAATATTTCTTCACCTGATACTTTTATTAAAAGGTAAAAAGAAAGTTCTGCCTTTGACTGTATTTGTTTGAGAGTAATGACGAAGTGTTTTTACCGCCCTGAGTCGTGTCTGCAGGTCTCCTTCACATTCACCTGAGAGATTGAACTCAGGGCAAAAAGATCCCAAAAGTCACCGAACACATGAACATATTATCATTTTTACCTCCTCTCCTCTGGACTTTGGCTGCTGGACGGTAAGAAAATTTTGTTTACAGAGATTTTAGTGAGTAAATAAACCCTGAAACATGTCGCCATGTGGCTGCTTATACTTATAAACGGGTGATTGATAAGTTCACGGCCTAAAACGGGAGTTGGTTTAAGGAAACAAAGCATTTTTACTTACATTTAAACACTTTAGTTTCGCACTTGCAGAGCTTACATATCTCATTTTTTTATAACTTGGTGTTTCGGTCCTGCAGAAACTGGTCCACAGCTGCAACACTGTCATCATCCCCGTCAAACCTGCAAACACTGAGCTCCTTCTTCATCTTGAGGAAGAGGAAACGGTCTCAGGGTGACAAACCGGGTTAATACAGCATCTGTTGGACGAGTTCGGATCGGCATTCCTGCATGAAGACCGATGTTGTCCGTTTTCCCAGACAGTGCTGACTTGCAATTTTCAAATACCAAAAACCAGAAATACCACAAAAGTTATCGACATCGAACTTTCTGCATGTTAACTAAGAGAGTTGAACTGCACATGTATGAAACGAGAGCTTTGTAAGTCACATGCATCCGCCTCAGGCCACGAACTTAACATTCAGCCCTCAGTGCGTTCATATTTAATCAGCATTTATACGACACGAAAGCAGCCGCAGAGAAAGATAAAAACAACCTTTTCTTTCATGTCATCCACTGATTTCATCCTGCATAAAACTGTAAGATGTCTTCCTCTCATGCAAAACCCACCACATCACACAGACCCCTCTCCTCTCCGCGCCACTTTTCAGCACCTAAACGCATCTCAGATTTCAAAGCCTGATATGAATCCCACATTTCTGCACTTCACCGCCACATCTCACTCTGCCACACATCTGCTCCCGTCCCCTGTCCTTGGATAGTCTGATAGGTCCTCAAAATCCAATTTATCATTATTATGCGTTTTCTGGGGAAGAGCCTCCAGCCATTATTCAAACGGCTGCGGGTTCGAACTTGGCGAGCGGTGAAGCCGGCGGAGTCACCGGGAGCTGATCTCCCTGGATGTGATTGTCTCTAAACGTGATGGTGATTAGGAGCAAATGCTGGATACAGCCACCATCTGTGAGTGTGCATGTGGCGGCAGTGTGTGTGTGTGTGTGTGTGTGTTTGAGGGAGGGGGGGTTGTTGCTGATGGGAGTGGTCGTGTACAGGATGCAGTGTGGCAGGCTGGGGCATTAGGCAGAGGAGACGGAGGGGGGTTGGGGGAGTCGGGCTGACGGTGGCGTTCATTACACGCACCGGTGCACACACATAACCTGGGCTCAGACACACAGTCATCACTCACACACACACACCTGCCTCACACACACACACACACACACACACACAAACATGCACAGTTACCTGCTTTTCTGTCTCTTTTTTTATAAACTGCACTGTTGCATCCTTTCCTCTCTTTTATCTCTCCTTCCTTCCTTCCTTCCTTCCTTCCTTCCCTCCTTTTCAGTCCTCAGCTACACGATCAACACAACCAGACTAAACAAAGCTCACGTTCCCATCAGCAAAAAGACGTCTTCTGGAAAGAAATTACGAGTCTCAGTTGCTTTTAGCAGCTTGTAAAAAAACACAAACGTCTCTATAACTCGCCGTTTTTACAGAGTCGAGTCTGGTGGTTTTGACTTTCATTCGCACACGAAAAACAAACAAAACGAGACGAGCAAATGGGTTCAAGTGCATGAACTCAAAAGGGAGTCGGATTCGCAGGATGAAGAGGATTCATGTGAGAAGAAACACGTCAACATTCATGTTTTCATCCATAAAATGTCTCAAGTTCAACAAAGTTTATGTAAATTATTTATGTTTGTCGCTATTTAATATATACGGATTTTGTTAAACTATGAAAAATGTTGATTTTTTTAATTAAAACAATCATTTGTCATTGAATTTGAATTTTAAAAATTGATGTAACAAACCAATTTGAAAAGTTTTATATTTTTTTTAAGTTTTTGCTTCTCCTTTTCTTAAGATACATTGAACAGTTAAGGCTTATTATTTTTCGAGTTATTGTTATTTCTAAAAACATGAATCGATTGATAAAGACTGCTTCATATGAGTGTATGCTTTATAAGTTGAATAATAGAGACGGTACCGCAGCGCCAGAATGGGGACTATTTTGGTCCTACATTACTTATTTACTGTCAGTCAGCAGGACGACAGCTGATTTTCTTCCCTCTGATATTTATTTTATTTATTCTTTGTTTGTTTTTCTTTCTAGGAACTTCCACACCTTGTAACATTATTGATATTTTTCATTTATGTATAAAAGCCCTGTTCTTCAATGTTAAAGAGCACTGTACGATTGTCATGTACCAAGTAAAAACTCAAATAAAAACCTGAATTATTAAAAAAAAACATGAATCAATCCAGAGGTTTAACAGGGTTTATTTTGACTATTTATAAAAATGTAGGGTCTCTTTTTTCAAAGCATTTCAACCATTATTTTTAATTTTGGGAAAACACATTGGCACCTCACAAATTGCAGTTAATTGTTTAGTTTTCATTAATTATGCATTAATTAATCTTCCTTTTTCACATTTTTCATTTTTAATGGACTACGGTTCATAACCAGCAGCTCAATTGTGATATTTTTATAAAACTCTGATGATCCATCCAGTGAAGTCAGGCGGCCATCTTTAAACTATTGACCGTGTTTTTTTTTTTTGGGTTTCCATCACCGCTCGTCTTCATCCCATTACAGCAGATTCAGGTCAGAGAACTTGACAAATGATTGGCTGTGTCTCGGTGACCCGCAGGCCCAATCAGCAGCACAGGACGCGTGAGTGAAATTGGGGGGCAGATAATGTTGCTGGCAGACGCATCATTAATTACTGCCCTTCTATCAATATCTAATTATACTAGCTGTCTGGCTGAGCGAGGAGGAAGATGAACCTCGTACTGGAAGTCTTTATATTGGCAATATAGCCACCAAGCCGTGATGGCGTCCCTCTTAAAGCAGCCGGGTCACCGCTGCCCACAGCTCTGCCGGATTTCATTTTCGCTGTTTAATCAGAAGCTATTTTACTCCGGGGATGCAAAGTGAACGCAATTAATTTCCATTAACCACCTGGCAGGAGAGATAAAACAGCAGCAGTGTGAGTCTGAGAACTACTGCCTTAAAATAAAGACTCCTATTTACACCCCATGTGTGTTCTGTCTTTATTGGGGTAATTAATGTTAGATTTATTTGCACAGGTTTTTGTTTTTTTGTTTTTTTTAACAGCATGGCAACTTTGAGAAAGTGTTGGTGCTGTTACAATGATCACATCATTCACAGGTTTGCAGGTTTTAAGTGTAAAATACAAGAATAGCAGAACAGTTTGCAGTGATTTCGTCTCTTACTGTACGCTGCAAGAAAATACAGACAGAAAAGTGAAACAAAAACTGTTATATCAGGCAGAATTTAAAAAAATCTCCGGCGTATAAAAAGAAAATGAGGAGAAAATTTAAAAAATGCTTCCAAATTAGCACCAGATCAGACTCATAGACAGGTTTATAAAACACTGAGGTCAACCAACCAAACTCTGTACAATTTTCTGCCTATTTAAGAATATGACAATACCCTTATTATGGGTTTGCGCTGCGTAAATAATACTAATATTAAATACTAATTTATTTTGTTTTCAGCTTAGAAAAAGTTAACATTTATCTTAAGTAGGATAATAAATCTTAAAAACTCTGTATGTTAATCAACTTCTCCTGCTTTCATTGTAAAAACAAAATTTGCTGCAATGTTGTTTGGTGTCTTGAAATATCCACAGTGAAACAAAAAGTAAAGCAAACGTTAAATAGTAAAGTTTAATCCAGATTATGATTGCTTTTATTTCTTTAAATAAAATGCAAACATAGAAATCACATGCATACTGCAGAAATGTGCATTATAATGTTTTTCTGTTGCAAAAAAACCTTTTTTATTTCTCATTTTTCTCATGCAGCAGTTTACAAGTATTAATCTGCGATTTGTTTCCCAATCCGTCCATTGTTTCCTGATCTATTATTCTCAAAATGTTCAACTCTGAAAGTTGCGCAATGAAAGAAATATTCCCTGTCACTGTAAGAAAACAAAAACCGAAGCGACTGCCAGTGTTTCTGTTTCTAATCCTCCATCATTTGGAACGAGAAAAACGTAACCTGCTCCCTCAAACGGCGCCACAAAGTCTAAATAATTTGCAGTAACAATGAATTTCGAGCACTTATTCCTTATAAAAAAAAAAAGGGGGACATATTTATAGGGCATATAACGTCTCAGAAATAAAACTCTTTTGTATATTACATCAATAAAACAGCTGAGAAAGAAAAAGTCCACCGGATAAAAGTTTGGACCTGTAACAAAAGCCCCATTAAGGTTTTAATCAGCGTGCAGCGGGAGGAGACACAGTGCATTAGCCGAGGTACGAAGCTGAGAGCAGCCTGGTTATTTTGGCAGTTAGATCATTGTTGCATTAATGTGCTTCCCTCAAGAGGACGATGCAGCTGTCCTTGAGTAAAGCACTTAAATGCTATTGCCTCAGTAAACACTCAGCTGCCGGGGCGGTCGAACGAGGGGGGGGAACCACCACTGCGGATGGATTGACCTGCTGTTTGTGTAGAGGAGCAGCGTTTTTTTTTTTTTAAAAGAGAATACACCTGAATCCAGATTGTGTGAATGAGCAAACAGATTGAAAAGCTCATATGGTGTGTAATAAGGTGAGGTGTAATTCAGGTGTCACAACAGCACAAAGAAGGAATCAAGTACAGATGAATCGAGAAGTTAAATGAATTATTCCAATAAAATATATAAAATTGGAAAAAAATAGACACAGAGCAACTAAATTTAATTCATAGGATGACAAATAACACAGAACCAACGACTGCTGTGGGTTCAAGAGGCCAAAGTCTCAAGCAAAGTGACGTATTGGTGCGATTAGAGGCAGCAGAGTCAGCTAAAGACTCACATATGTATGTAATATGATACACTGAGCTATAACAGGGCGCACAAGATCTTACTTAATCTGATTATAATCTACTTTGTTTGCCTTGAGAGGGTTTGTACTCCTACAGCAGTTTAGAAAAGGAAAGGCAAAGATAATGTACAAAAAGGTTTACAGTGCTTATCAACAATAACAGTCTAACAATATCTTAAAATGAGCAATCTAAACATCTGTCTGCACTTATATAACGTGTAATACGGTGCAGTGTCAGCCATGTCAAACCTGGTGATGGATATGTTGCACATAATGCAAAATAAAATGCACTTGTGCTGTAAAGTGGAGCAGCTCAGGTGAGATAAATGAAAGGTGTGTGAGTTCAGAGTGTTTGTGTCGGTCTGAACGTGGAGACGTGATGAAGACGTGATGAAGAGGAGGCTGCTCGTATGCGAAGATGGCAGCTGGCAGGAGACACCGTAAGAGATGGATCAATCTGTTCCTGAAAGTGCTCTGCTCTCCGATCAGGAGGCTGTTAAGAGGATGTGGTGTGTTTTCTTTAACGCACAAGCGAAAACAACTGAAGATAATCATCATAAATTGTCTTTAAAACATTTAAAACATTTGTGGCGTTTGTATAAAAGAGATATTTTGTTCTAAACTTCACAAAAATAAGCAGCCGTGGAGGAGAAACATGATGTTTTTGTCTCTGAGAAGGTCGCTGTGACAGATCAGGAGATCATGGAGTCATCACTTCTTGGCCCCGAAGAAGCTGACTACATGTTGGATTTCGACCAATCGCAGCCTTTTCTCTCTGTCTCACACTCTTTGAGCGATGTTGAGAGGATCATTACCGAGGATGACCTCAGCGTTGCACCTGACATCACCAACAACAAATGTCTCGATCTGAAAGCAAACCTGGAAACAGTCATCATCACTCACTCAGTCGGGGAGGTGGGCTGAACTTTTTTTTTTTTTTTAATTCCCAGTCGAGTAGAAAGAATTTGAAACAAACACGAGTAAAACCTATTTGAACGCGACTTGGATAGAGTTACTTTTTAAATGGAGGAATCCGACCCAAATGGGATAATCAGACAGGATTTGAAATGTGGTCAAAGAGACCGAAGCAGCAGCATGTGTGATCAATTCACAGGCGACCAAACAGAGCAGGAAATTTATATTAAAGTCCTTAAAAGACGCAGTTATTCGACATAATTGATGGTTATTTTTCACCTCCTGCACCACCAGTTTAACATGATTTGGATAAACGGCTGTCAGACATCCAACCAGCGTTTGAGACCCTTTTAGGGTTTTGGCGACCAAATCCAGGTGTTGTTGCATGAGACGACGGCAGGTTTTTCCAACTGTGTTTCTGGCCACAAACGCAGGTGATTTTTTTTTTTTTTAAGGAGATGTCATCAGATTTTCCAGCCATTTTTTTCTGGCGACCAAAACCAAAAAAAACGTCTCATCGTCTGTTAGGATGTGGCGTTGTGAAGTCAACATGAAGTAAACACGACGAAACGATAAAAACAAATTGTTCCCGACACCTTCCATCTGTCAAAACAAGCTATTATACAGTCACTCAGGCTGAAAGAGGCGTTCAGGTTGTTGGCAGTAAAATGAGACTTTACAAACTCAGTTAGAGAGAGCAGACCATAATTTAACCTGGTTGAACTCAGGTGAGCTCTCAGTCTAACTAGTCTGCAGCAACGTGAACAATTTCTCACAAATTTGCTGTAAATCTCTGCACTCAAACATTAAATCCAAATATTTGCAGGTTCAGTCAGTAGAAGGATGAAGCCTCTGATTGGTCAAACAGCACGGAGACGTCATAATACTTATCAGGTTCAAGAGGGAAGACGTGTCAGACTTTAACCCCCAGATGCTACTTTAGCTGTTTTCCGCACTGACAAAATGCATAAAACAAACAATTAGTCTCTGTGCTTTTGTCCCACCCCCACATCAGTGAGTCACAGCGTCCTCGTGTTGTTTGGATCCAGCAGATAAAAGTGGACGGAAACAGCAGAAAAGGTGTCAAGAGTTTGAAATGTTGACATAAAGATCAGGTTTTAGTGACGGTTATTCAAAGTCACGGACGATTGCTTTTGATTTTACGCTCATGATTTGCACAAACGTTCAGAAATGCATCACTTAAGAAGCAGAAAGACAGAAATTTCCCCTCTGACAGCAGTTTGAATAAATGAGAGCGTGACGCGGCCAAAACGTGATGTTCTCAGTGAAGAATGCAGCTGTTTCTAGGCTATCGCCCCTGTTATTTTTCTGTTTTTCAGGTGCAAAGTTTCCTTTTTGGAAACCCACCAGCTGATGCAGGTGCGACTGGATTAGGTAGTCGAGTGGCAACAGAAGAAAAAAACACAAAAAAAAAGGTGGAAAAAGAAAAAGACGAACCGTGTTTCCGTGACATTTCTGCCAGAGAGCCTTGATGATATCTGAGTGTGTTAAGAGAAAGACGGCCTGGTCGTCCGGCAGCATCTGATCCGAACCTCCATGCTGCCTCACATCCCTGCTCTCACTTAAAAGAGCATAAAAACCTCAGGCAACTGCAGGTCAATTACCATCAGTAAGCCCCTGAGCACAGATTATTTCACAGACGACTTCTGGGGATGATAATCAATGCTGCCGGCTGTCAGCAGGAGCTCCCTCCAAAATATTAAAAAGACCAGAATAACTCCTGGAGGTTTTGTTGGGAGGAAAAGAAAAAAAAAAAAAAAGGAAATGTTTTGTCACTTATTGGATTGTTCAAACGCCTCTTGTTATGCTGCCACATCAAATTATTCTCCCCCCCCCCCGCCTGAACCACTCATCAAATCTTGCAGGGAGGGCTTACAGCGGAGGAATGCTGTGTCAATATCCTCGCGAGCCGGAGATGTTTGCTATTATTCTCCGACACAGACGAGCTCGTGTGGTTCTCTCATAAGGACACATTTGAGCAGACCTGTGCAAACCATGTTTAGGTAAGATAACACTTTAATAAGATCTGCTTAATTGACTCCTGTGGGGAGGGGGAGGATAAACTGGGTCACAGTGGCAGGGAAGAGCAGAGAGATAAAGAGAAAATGAATGAAAAGGCAATTGAGGGTATAAATATTTATAAGCCTCTGTGATGCGCGTTTAAAGTTCCTCATTTAAAAGAAAAAAACCTGCATGTGATGGATTCTGACAAGACTGCAGTTTAAACATTTACACGAGATGAAAAAGAGAAGAAGAAGAATATCATGAAGAAGAAGATTCATTTTGACTGTTTTCTTCTTCTTCTTCTTTTTTATTTTGTAAAAGAAAAACCTAAATTAAATCCGAGCGGTTCTTATATAAGCTGGTTTTCGCTGTACATGGAGCTCCACACAGATCTGTGCAGCCATTCTGCCACAGACGAAGACGGGGGGGGGGGATTAAGAGGCCTCCGTTTACACAAACTGACTCAGATCTGCGCTGAGGTTCGTGTAATTTCACGGTTATTGTCGATCTCCTTCTGTATTAATGTTCTCGCAGGCTGGAAAACGAGACAAAGTGGTGAAGTCGAAATCCAACGACAACATTTCTTCATTCGCTTCCTGCGAAATGTGCACATGGCAACTGCAGCACGGTTAAAAGATTATGGGGGGAGGGAAAAATTGTGGTTTATGGCAAATAAACTATGGTTACAGCATGTTTTGGTTAGCCGCTAACACACATGGGATACTATTTCCTTATTAAGTTATTACAGCAGAGGAACCAAACTGTATTTTTGGGTCTGTTGTGTTTGTGCTTTATTTCACTCAGTGGTGGCGGGACAACGAGCTGAAGTCTGACAGGCTGGTTTTTTTGCTGACCTTTAAATGTGCTGTGTTGTGTTTTGGTGCACACGCTGCACAGGTGGGAGGTGAGGGGGGGCAAACAGCCGGGAGGTTCATTCAGATTGGACAGATGTTGGTATTTTTGTTAAAAACGAGTGTTATGAACTCAGAACCGAATCCTGGGATTTTATTTAAATGAAACTATTTGCATTCATAGTTATGTTGCAAGGAAAATGTGAAATTTGCCTGGATTGTGTTCAGAACGTTGCATTTATGCACCCTGTTGCATTTCTGCAACACCAGAATCCAGACTTTGCACCCAGAATCCTGTCTGTTTTTTCTCTAATGCAACAAAAAGCACTCTGGTTTAAGGTGAATTCTGGTATTTTTAAACCAAAGTCTTATTTTTACTTGATATTTTCAAAGTTTGGTTCTTGTAAATCAGCTTTTGGGAAGCCAACATGGCTGCACTGGCTGCATGAAATCCTTTGGGGCAACTGCGGCCGTCTTTACTGAGCCTCTAAAACAGTCACAGGATGCATTTTTTATTCTAAATGTCAGAAAAATTATCAAATTATCTTTACAGATATAAAGCTGTTTGTTTAAGAGTTAAATCCTTTTGGTTTGACTGGAATTCCTGCAAAGATTTCCAAATTCCTGCAGAGGCTTTTCCTGTGTTTCCTTTCAGAGCTGGAGGACGAAACAGGCAGGAACCAGCTGATATTTGGCATCTTTGTTGAATCAATCACCAATATTTTTTTTTTTCACCAGCCGTCTAATTGATTAAGTAGTTTCAGAGCTGATATAACCAGGAACAGAACGGGTCTGCTCTTTAGTTCGGCACTCATCCGTTCTGCTTAAGCTGCTCTTTCCGTTAAAATAAACTCCTTCAAGGTTTCTGTGTTGCTGCTTGTGATGCTGAGTGGCAGAGGAGGATCTGCCATGTGCAACATGTTTTAATTCAACTTAAATCCTCTACATCCACACTTGCCAGTAATCAATGCATCAATGCCGCTGATTTTTTCTTTTTTTTTGCCCCCCCTCCAATTATCAAAATGTGAAAGAGGGGAAGTGAGAGCTGCCGGCGAGCGAGCGAGCGAGCAGAGGATTAAGGTTCATTGTATTCCTCTCGCTGTACTGAGGAAAAAAAAAAAGTGAGAGATGAGAAGCAGAAGAGCAGCGTCTCCTCGTCTGCAGGATTATCTCAGCCAGCCGTGTTGTAAAAGGCACTCAGATGTGATGTTCTTCGTGTTCCTGCAGACACTTGACCTTAGGGGGGGGGGAGAAGACACACTCGACACCTCGCAAAATCCACGTCTTTGTCATCTGCACAGCTCGTCTGAGAGCAACAAAACCAGTTTTTCATGACTGCAGCTCTAAATAATGACACTGAGAGAGATTTATTCATTAAGAAAAAGGTGCATTTTTACTCACGTGCACCCTGAGATGCTTCAGATACAAAATCAGCTGTTGCTATTAATGAGATTAAAGGATATAAAATGACAAATTGTTTTTCCTCACTCTCATTTTTGTTGCAGACACGCCGTGGCTCTCAGATCAGCTGATCACTGAGATTATATCGATTTAAACTGAGATAGAGTCTAAAATATCTTTTCTGTTTTGAGTCTGTTTTCTTTTTTTGTGATGGGTCTCACTTCCTGTGTGAGTTAAGCCGAGCAAACATGCACCCAATTATCCTCTAACCACTTTAATACGTACAGTTACTGTATGTAATTACAGTGATACAATTACTCATCTACTGTCACATTAATTACTTTCCATTCTGCATCACTTCACCCGTTACAGTCGCCGCTGTGGCTTTTTAATCCAATTTATTTCTGTAGCTGAAAAAAAAATGTTTGGTCCAGTCAGTCAACACCTTCTGAATGTCAAGCTGCTCTCCAGGTCTGATGGACGGCGGCGGCGGCGTGCGTCACCACGCCGGCAACCTGGACTCAGTGCCCCGAGTCAACACGCCCCAAGGACACGCCAGCAAGACACATAAAGCCTGCAGCATTAATTATTCAGAGTGGAGACGCTCGTCTGCGGCAGATAAATGTGTTTTACAATTCTGCTCTTGATTTTTTGGTGCAATTTCATCCGGAGGGAGGAAAAATTTAAAAAAAGGAGGGTGGTAGTTGTCCATTAATACACACTTTATTACCTCAAATGAGCAAAACCCCTTCAAAACAAATGTAATTCACCAAAATTGGATGACAACAAACCCAAAGAGGAGCGAGGAGGAGGTTTGTGTTAGCATGCATGTGCGATTAGCCGACAGGAAACCCTGTAGTGTTGATTTTTGTGGTTTTTCTTAATTGAAATTAGCTGAAACTGAAGGATTAGAAGATCATCAGTCGGAGGAGTTTATTGATCAGGGATGCAAAGGATAAAAAAATAATTTTATTCCCTCTTTTTCTGAAATTAATGTAAATGATTATGATTTAGCCAGAACTTCAAACTCTGTTAGGCTACATCTTCCAGCAGCGAGAAGATTAAATGATATAAAAATCCAGTTATTATGTTTGTTAATAAAACCTTGCAATGCTCTGTTGCTTTAGCGTATCGAGAGTTTTATGAAGTCTGTGATTAGTTCGGTCTTCAGTGCACAAAGCGTTAGCATGCTAACATCTAAAAGCAGAAAAGTGACTCCTGATGTCCAAACTTCATGCTGAGGTCCCAAAAACCCTTCATGCAATGAGTCTGATGGAGAAACTAAACAACAAAACATTTCTGAGACAAAAGGACCCTGAAACAACAGTGATGTGTAAATTACCACAGTGTGTAGCTGAATGTGTGTGTGTGTGTGTTTCTGAATATGCATGCAAGCGTGAGTATGCCCCTGAGTGTCTGAGAGTGTGTGTGTGTTCGCCATCAGTGCTGCATCTGCTTCAGCTCTTGCGTGGGCAGGAAAAATCTCAGCATCACTACACGCTCCGTGACAAAAAGCTCCACCTAAACGCCTCGACTACTTTTCTTCCTCCGGGTGTTACAGAGCGTCGCAAAACAAAAGCCGACCCACAACAGTAACGTTATTGTTGCAGGCCCGGCGATAAGACACTGTGTGTGCCGCAGGGCACCGTGTGAGGACTTCCTGCAGTCAGACTTTTGCAGGATGACTTTTGATTTAACTGTTCGACTCTGTGAGTCAGAATATCACCAGACCTCTTCAGCTTTGTTTTGTCCGGGGAAACAAAAAGCAAACAGACTTGAAGAGTCATAAAAACAAGGCAACTGGACTTAAGTTGAGTTTTTGGAAAGACGTTTCACTTCTCATCCAAGAAGCTTCTTCAGTTCCAAAGGACTGGCTGAAGGAAGCAGATATTTATCTTGCA
>JAPZDV010000025.1:3622890-3636389 GCA_029814665.1 Acanthurus lineatus | reverse complement strand
CGGCAAATATCGTATCGTCGTCCAAAGAATCGATATAGTATCGTATCGTCATGAAACTGATGATTTACACCCCTACACATTTATCAGACTTCACACAGCGCCCCCTGGAGTCACTCAACAATTCATGCAACTTTTTCCCTCAAGCTCCATAGTGCTCCTGAAGATCTGTTTTTAATGTGTAAAATCAATTAAGTTAATTTTCTATTTAAAAAACATGCGAGGATGCTGTTATTACTGCGTCTTTTCATGCTGCTGGCGTGGCCGTAAACTCTCCTTACTGAACCACGAGCCTCTTAAGCAGCTCATGCCCTCCATTTTTTAAAACGCAGCATTAAGGATGAAGAGTCAGTTTTTTACAGATCGCAGCCTGGAAATGTGACTTCACGCTGCCGTGCACAACAGAGGGTGAGATCATGGTGAATCAGCAGAACGGATGAATTGTGTTTTTGGCATGAAAAACATCACAGTCGGCCAACCGTCGTGGATCATATTTACTTTTGTATGAATAGTGAGGTTGTGTCGAGTGTGTGCAGTGGTATATTTGGTGTCCACGCTGATTTTACGCTTTGTGGAAGCGTAAACAAGCTGAGCTCAGAAAAGATTGGGTAGTGACCATATTTAACTTTCTCCCTCCCAGGGGAACGTTGGGGCTTGTTGGTTCCAATATTTTTAACTTCCTTTGAATGTGCCACTGTGGGACAGTTTGAGCCCGATTTTAGCCACTTTCCAAGCTCCCAAGTTTTGCTCCAACTGACTCGCTGCTAAGTGAGTCATCATGGCATCGAGTAGATTCGATCTTATCGAGAATAACATGCTGTTTTTCTTTATTTTTGTTGGCTTAATTTCTCCTGAGGAGTCTATCATTCATGCACGTTGTTACAGATGGATTTTATTCCGTTTCTCCGTCTTTTTCCCTGAAACATCTGTGCAAAATCCAAAGAAAACAATGTCACCCCACTCAAGCATACTTAACACCCATCCATCCAGTCTGCAGGCACGTCCAACAACAAGGATCTGCCACGGGACTCGCAGCCTTTTGCCTCTGGATTGGTGACCGAGGAGGATGGGGGGGGGCTAGCGAACATGGAGGACCAGGTTTTGGATTGTTCTAGGGGTTAAACTTTATCCACAGGATTTCCATCACAAAAGCCTCCTAAGCAGCGAGCAGACGTGACCTTGGGGCCTGCCAGGGACGAACTGAGGAAGTGAATTCACTGAAGCGTCCCCCCCCCCATTCACGTGTAGGCCTTATAGGTCGCTGTCTATCACACCGAGTACCCGACCCTCGCCCCACCTCCTCCTCCTCTTACACCGGCCCAGAGTCCCTTTATTATGCTGATCTAATGACTGTGGAGGGTAATCCAAAAGACCTTCATTAGAATGAGGGTGGCGTGTTTCACACTCAGCCAGATCCGAGCTGACACTGTGCTCCATACCTGCCAACTTGGGTGAGCTTCAAAGGCTGCAGAAGTAGCTAAATCTTTTTTTTTTTATTATTATAACATATCAGTTTATTTTGATCTCATGCTGCAAAAATTGCATAATAATCTTAAACACCTCCAGGGATTAAAAAAACGGCAATCAACACGGAGATGCGCCGACACAAAGCAGAGAGAACAGAGATAAGATGTTGCTGGAACGCTTTGCAGAAGATGATTTTTGTGGCGTGTTTAGGTCGTGTAAAATGAAATGAAGATAAATGACTCAATGCGAACAGTTGTGGGAACATCAGCATGATTATACAAATATTTGATTGTAACCAAGATAGCACTTGACTGACAAAAAAGTCGTTCGTTGCCAAAGATTTTCTGAAGATAAAACAAGAAGAAGAAAAACATTTCTTAGTCGTTGAAAAACTTGTAAAATCTCACACAGTCAGACACTCAGAAAGTTCGGGCTTATTAGTTTTTCTTTAAACCAAACAATTTAACTTTTCCTCTCTTGCTACTAAAAACTTCAGCAACTACTGGATGAAGATCTGTGATATTTGGTTCATTTAAGGTCTCCAGAGAACAAGCTATGTGACTTTGAGCCAATGATTTCGCCTCTAGCGCCATCATGAGGTGGCATAAAATCCCCAACAGTCTCAGCTGAACTTTGTTTTTACTCCTCTTCATCAAATGTTAGCATGCAAACTAAGATAATGAACATGAAATCTGCTAAACCGAGAGCACTGCTGTGCTTTGGAAAAGCCTCAGAGAGCTCTGCTCGTCATAACTGACTGTTTTCTTTTGTTGGAAACTTCTTCAGGCCAACGGATCGTTTGCCGGGTCGATTTTTCCAAACTCACATTGTGCACACAAGGATTGTTCAAAAAAGAAAAAAAACCCAGAGCACAATTGTTAATTCTAGTCCAGGGCCCCAAAATTTCCCAGAATACCAAAGATGTTGGTCTAAATTACAGGGGAATGTGCTCATAATGATGCAGTAGACATCTTGAAGACTCTTTGTAACGCAGCAGCCATAAAAAATAATTCCTCAAAATTAGCAGTGAGAGCATTACAGCGTCAATAAAGGTTAAGAAGCATTTAAATTCATATTGAAATTAAATCAAATCATGTTTTATTACGCTGAAGAGAAACTTTATACTCAAGGTTTAAAAGACTTCAAAGAAATTTATCAGGAAATGTCACATAATATAAATTTGGTCGGAAAATAGTTATTTTCTGGCTTTTATCCGCATTTTCATGAGGTCAAATCAGCGTAAAGTGGATATAAAAGATACAATAGAGCTTCAGTGGCCGGGCTTAGAGTCCAAACCACAAGGGCACCATGTTCATTATGTTTGCGTGGTTTTGGGTCGAGAAAAGCGAGACAAACTCGTGGTTTAAGAGACGTTCTGTGGTGGAAAAAGTCAAAGTTTATCTAAACACAACAGAAAAGCTTGTGAGCAAAACAAGATGCTGCACGATTATTGACCAAGTTACTTTCTCTTAACAATCGCCTCTTCTTAGCAACACTTGGTGTTTTTTTTCTGCAGGGTTTTTATTGAATAAAGCACCTTCGTTATTCTCGTATAAGTGGTGAATATTTCTGGCAGCAGTTTTTCTGGAAACTTTCTCTCTTTGTTCTTCTTGTTCAGCAGCGTATTAATGTAAGGAATTAGATTTCTCTTCACTCTTACATTCGTTTTAATTAACTTTAAATAGTTTAATTTACTTCTTATGAAGAAGTGAAATGTAAAGGCTGATGCACAAACCTCGGCACAGTCTGGGCAAAAAAATCTGAACCAAAATGATCATCATTATGTTGAATTTGATGGAGCACAGAGCAAAGACCCATTTGTAAAAGTCATAATTATCAAGCACACCTTGTAAAAAGCAGCAAAGTTTACTCTTGTAAAATATGTTCGTTATACTACTGTTAGGCTATAAGTTTCATCCAATAAATCTCACAGAGGTTTGACTGTGAAGCATTGAATTGAATAATCAGGATTTTATATTTTCCTTTATTTGAAGAAATTCTGGGAAAATATGCTTAACTGCAATCAAACAATATTTCACACAGAAGAAGCGAGTTTCCAACGAAGTGCTGGTTCAGAGCCAGTTATCGAACAATTTATTCCTCCTAGTTTACGATGGAGCTGCCCCCCCCCGGCGTCTCCACAGATCTCAGAAGAATGATGCCTTCAGAGGGCAGAAGGAAAGAACAGCACGGTAGGCCATTACCTCGACAGTCGGGTTATTAATCCAGACCATAAAGGCTTAAGCTCACAGTTACCGGTGTTTTACATCTGCAGTGTGGGCTTTTAGCCGGTGCCTCGGAGAGAACTAAAGACTGTGCAGGAAAATTGTTTGTTTGAAATTGTTTTCCTCAACGGTGTGAAGAGCAACAGTGGCAACTTTATGTATACTGAATTAACCGGCGCTGGAGGAAGTATTCAAATCCTTAAATACTGTGTAAAAGAAGTACAGCAAGTAAAAGTCCTGCAATGGAAATATGCTGGAAAAACCTAAACGGCTCCTGAGAGTGTTTCACTATCTCATATTATGTTGTTGGGACATCATTACAAACGCATCAATGTGTAAATACAAGACATTTTTTTATGTTTAAATCACTTTTTAAAAAGATTGTCATATGTTTTCTATGTATAAAGTTGCATTTTAAAGTAACTGAACCTCTGAAAGTGATGTAATGAAGCTGAAAGAAGAATATTTCTCTGTGATTTGCAACAAAGAAGAAGTATAAATTAAAATTTAAAAGAAAATACTTGAGCAAAGCACAAAGTATTTCAAAATGTCCACTTCACAAAGCAAGAGAATGGTATTTCTTCAATTATCATCTAATAATCTACATAAAGTTGTAGTTATTTCATTGATTACTTCACAGAAGGTGTCACATTTGTCTTGTTTTTGTCTTTTTTTTAACATAAATTGAACTCCATTTTTTTCCAGAACAGTTTAAATGCCCTCACATCCCCCTGTCCTGGCTCAGATGGGGGCCCCTGTATAAGGACAGCGTAATTTGAATTGGCAGTCATGTGGTTGCAGTTATCTTGTTTTAGCTGTTTTGTATTAAACATAATGAGGCCTCTGAAACGGCGGTAAGGCAAGACACCGTTCGCAGACCGACCCTCTGCTGAGGACCCTCTCACATGCGAAACGATAACAATTACATGTAAATCAGGCCAGCAGGAACGTAAGCTGAAACAAATGTGCTGCATTGGAGCAGATAAAACGCTTTTTTCAGTCCCTGTGGGGGGATTTCTGGTCATTTCAGCAGCAGAGCAGAGCATCGAAGACGAATACAAGAAAACAAGTAAACACCATTAAAGTACAAGTTCAGGGTTGTAGATCGGATAAATAAATGAAGACGGCAGAAACACAGAACTGACACAGAACTGACACGGATGTGCGAGTGTTTCTTGTTACTGTTTCACACTTTCTGTTTCGAACTGAAGTGTATTTAAGCTTTCAGCAACTCATTTACACATTTTTTCAGTGATGTTTAATTAATATGCACTGTTCCTGTAAACAAAGCAAAGACTGTGGTGTCTGCTGAATATTTAAGTGACTTTTTATTTTAACCAAAACCACAATTTTTCCAACCTTTAACCGAGTGTTTTATGAGCAGATATTTGCAGAGAATCTTTTCCAACTTGACATCAGCAACATTTCCTCATTAGATTTCTTTTCTCTTCGGTTTCTAGCAGACAAGGTTGTAAAATAAAATGTATTATTTGCACTGTAACTTGTTTGCATACAGAGTCTTTATTTTTATTTATTTATTGAATGTCTTTCAAATCACTTGTGTTTGAAAATGGGATCAGTGGATATCCACAGAGCTGCAAACAGTCTTCATCAAAAATACAAAAGATCCTG
Organism: Acanthurus lineatus; assembly: GCA_029814665.1. Classification (NCBI taxonomy): domain Eukaryota; kingdom Metazoa; phylum Chordata; class Actinopteri; order Acanthuriformes; family Acanthuridae; genus Acanthurus; species Acanthurus lineatus. Next base: position 3,631,068 of record JAPZDV010000025.1, on the reverse strand, counting down.
TGGTGAGAAACTGGAAAAAACAAGTTTATTATTCAGTGTTTTAGCCAAATGGAATAAAACCTGGTGGAGGTTTTTCTCCTGTGTAAAGTCTAAAGTGGAGCTTTGACAGTCGGTTTAAACTGTGAAAACAGGTTGTTTTTAAATAAGAAACATCTTAACAAGTAAACTGATGTGTGAAGGTGTGTACAAAGAGTGATTTGATGACGGACAGATGTTGTGGAGAGTGTGATTAAATACACATCAGTATATGATTGGTTATAAAGTCAGCAAAGGGCAACAAAAGTGGCTGTAAAGTGGATTTATTCCTGGTTTCTGTTCTTATTTCACCATGTAATCTGGCATCAGAAAGCTCTGCCCTGTGGTTGCATGTCAGAGTTTGAGGTAGAATAAGTGTGTTTTGAGTGCTTTGTGGGTGCTCGGCTGAACGGATGGGAGAGTTTACACAGTTTCCCAGTGAGTGAAATTACATTTTAAATATTCCATGAAAGTGCTGCAGCAGCACAGTGTCGTTTGAACCGAGAGGATCGTTAAACCAAGTATTTAATCCTTCTTACAGTAAAAAAAAACAAAGCAAAAAACACACAGATATGTCGATTTGAAGACATTTAATAAATCAACAGCCTCTAGTTTGTCTATAATATTGTTTTTTTACCTGGTGTGCAGCTTCAGGCCCTTTTCACATTTGTTACACCAAGACAGAGAAAATTATTAGTTTTAATGCTGCAGGTATTGATGCAAAACATGGATTCATGAAGAGCAGTGGAAATATCACAAATCGCAGATAAATGTCATCCGCTGCCAGACTCTGAAGTGTATCATTAACATTTGTGCCGACTGGTTAAAATTGGAAAGTTGTAAGCGGCGGATGCCCTCTAGAACGTTCACAGTCCTTTATTTAGCTGATTATTGTTCACGGCGTGGCGACTGTGAGGCTGATAATGACTGAATTGTACTCACACTGTAGGAAAATTCACCTTCCCACATCCCCTCTGCAGAATTTCTAAAAAAAATCACCTCAAATTAACCAGGAGTTTCAGTTCCTCTTTGCAAGGAAATACAGGCACTGTCATTCAAAAACTTAAGACGCTCTAAAATCTCGTATGTGCACAGCTTTCATGATCATTTTCACCATTTCCACTGTGTTGTGCCCATAAATGAAGCTGCTATACACTATATTTATAACTATATACTACCATTCATGACAAAAACATCCACTAACAACTTGTTTAAGCTTGTTGTATCACAGTCTCATGATGTGATTTAAAGTTAGTGAGTGGGCTTAGAGGGTTTTTTTGGACAGTTTATTCACCTCCAGACTCTCCCGTGCTCCCGTGAAGGACAAATCTATTATCGCCAGCCTGCCTCCTCAATGCATTTCTGATTCTCACTTCATGTTCAGCCTGAAAGTCACATTTAGAGCTGCGTGTATGCGGTGCTGCTCGGTTTAAAACACCCACACTGAACCATGAGAACTTCACTGAGCGAAAACTTTTAACTGATCTTCCCCCTGTATCATCATTGTTATGCTGCATTTGGCAGGAAGTTACCAAAATAACTGTTTCCCAAGGTGAGCTGGTCTTTAGTTCTTAAGATTCAGTGCTAAAAATGTCGATGCGTAAGATTTTTAACTGTGATATTTTACAACCATTTTGAGTTTTCTGATGACACGAGCGCTCATGAAGGAGTAACACAGTAAAGTAAGCAGCACTCTGAAGTCATGTTACTTTAAAGTTCCTCTACATGCATTTATTAAACCTCTTTATTTTTATTAAAAGGCACATGATTAGAAGTCTTAGAGGGCTGTAGCTTTGATGTAACTCGCCACCTTAGCTTTAATGCAGCAGATGCAGATCTATGTGGTCACTTATAGCATATAAACAATATCATATTGATAAGTTAAGAATGTAAAAAGCTTGATTTTTAATTTTAAAAGTGGCTTTTCTGTTGACAGCAGAGTGTGACATTAGTATTTAATACTTCAGTGAGCTGGAATAGTTTTTGTTTGTTCTGTTTCTATGCAAAACAGTCCTGTTGCACTGCACATTTTGAAGTCACCAGCCTGCCATCATAAGGTTACCGACGTGTGTGTTTTTCACTTACCAGGAAAACTTCTTCTTGGCAAAACTCCTGTGTTACAACGCAGAACCACGCTGTCATCGCTGTTCAAACGTCACAACGCCGGCATTGTGGGATACTCCCTCGAGCAGAGTCTGCAGACAAGCAGAGTTAATGTAAAAGTGTGCATAAAGAGCTCAAAAAAAACACTAAGCAGAGCACTCAAACAGCCCCGGGTCAGCAAGAGCCTGCGTCAAAGTCTGTGAGAGCGGACGCTGGAACTGAGCCCCCGGGTGCAGGTTTCAGCTGGTGACCCCCACTCACCCACACTGTCACAGAAAAACCTCTTTCCAAGCGGCTGTGCGACGGTTTAAGAACCAGCTGACAGAGCAGATTAAAACACGTACATACAAAGTTAATGAAATGGCCAAAAAAAGGCTGTATATATATGCAAATACAGCACTTATGTGTTATCTGTGGTGGTTTGTAGCTGTGATGTAATTATAATAATAATGTAAACATCACTGAGGACTCCAGACCACACACTGTAAACACTTCACACTCGCCATAGCTGAACCGTTTCACTACAAATATGAGCTATTAGCTGAGCAAACCAGATTTTACACAACCATCAGCTGTTGGGTCACACATGCAGGGAGACTCAGATACAACAAAGATGGAGTTTTTCACCAAAACAGTAACATAATAATCCTGTTATAACCTAAACCCTTTCACCACAAACACAAGCACACACTCATGCTCACACATTTAGGCATAATCCCTATTTATTGTTAAGTGCTATTGTTTATTATGCATTTTTAGGACTAAATGTATTGTGCATTGATGTGTTTTTAATGACATTGCCACAGATACATTTTCATTTTGTGTTAATTTAATAGACAATTAAGTTATTTGAATTTGAATCTGAATACAAAACAATCAGTGTTACTTACATTGAGGGAAAGTGTGAGTAGTTTTTAATGTTGCTTTGACGGCTTGGAGACACTGTCTATGTGATGAATGATATAAGTGCAACACTAATCACTTTCTCCTTCATGGGCCCCTGAAAAGTCCTGGACCCCAGCGCACTGATGATATTTAAATCAGTGCTTTGGATCATGTTGGATTGATAGTTCAACCCATTTTTTTGTCTAGAAAAGAGGTCTTCTGCGCTGCTCCAGGGGCTGGGATTGTACTAATAATCCACCAAACTAATAAAAAAAACTGTCAGTGAAGGGGACAGCACATGAAACTCTGCATGCATTGCAACAAAGAAGAAGAAAATGCATAGTTTCCTGCACATGAGGCTCATTATATCTAACTGCATGAACACAAAGCAGCTTAAAGTCATTTTATAGACTTTAAATTTGCATGCAAGCATCACTTTTGTCTTTATTTTATTTTATTTTATTTAATCTATATGTTATAAAGAAACCACGTGGCTGCATGTTTTGTCAGATTTGACCGATCAGCTGATAACAGATCAGTTGTTTGGATTGGATTTTTTAAAAAAACTTGCAGCTCGTTTTGTTTTGTTTATTTTAAATGTCACTGTGAAGACATGCCAGCCAGCCACAGCATGGCCTCGCGCGCAGGTTACCTCTCCCACCAATGCAGCTCGCGTGCACGAGCCAGAGTGTGTGCCTCCACGCGCGCGCGCGGTCCCGGGAGCGCGCGTGGAGGCGGTCCGGGGCTTTCTGTAATCGCTTTTCAGCTGCTGCTACCTCCAGTTAAATAGCTAGGACACGGGAGCGAGCAGACGGCCGTGTGAGGATATACTTTTTTCGGTACCTTGGGATTACGACGCGGAATCGCAGCATCGACGGCCAGCCGCCAGGTAATATCGACACACGCCTTTTACCGCCCCACGTAGATACGCGAAAAGTAAGTAAATGTCCCGTGAAAAAGTGTCGTTTTTCCAGTGAGAGGAGAAGGAGAAGGAGGAGGTGGTGGAGGAGGAGGAGGAGGAAAAAAGAGGGGGGTGGATGTGTGGGACGAGCCTCCCTTTGTGCCGAGGCAGGGTCACTGCTCTTCAACGCACAGTGTGGACACTCCAGAGACGGCGAGGATCCTCACATTTTCCCCCCCGCCGCTGCTGCTACTGCCGCTGCCGCCGCCACCACCGCCGCTGCCGCGTTAGCTCTGCCGTTGACCGTCCTCCATCAGCCCCGCCGTCGGCTTTTTGTTTCGGACGAGTCCGGCAGAAACGCCTTCTTCTCTGCGTATTTTCATTGAGTTTTTTAAAAACACCGAGGCCTGTTCTGCTCTTCATTTTATCTCCTTTTTTTAATAAAAATCAAAAAAATACCCCTCAGCGGTAACGTAACGCACCGTACTTTCCGCCTCCTCCTCCTCCCCCCCGCCGGCCTTGTAACGTTAGCTAGCTTACAATAATGTTTATGGTCGCTTTTTTTTAATAGGACGGTCCTCGGGTCGACCCCCCCCCTGAAAACGTTGACCTACCCGGTTCAAACGAAGGATAAAAGTGATGTCTCGTAACAGAAAAACGTCTTAACTTGTGACCGTTAATATTTGTGGGGGGGCTGTAATGTCCGCATCGACCCTGGCATCTCCAACGGCTATTGAACCGGGTAGTTAGCCGTTGATGTCCCCATCATTGCCGCGAAACGCCCCCCCAGGAAAGACGAGCTGTCCGCCGCTTCGCTTCATCATTTTCTCATCATCTTTCTGTTTTAATATCACATTTAAATTAAAACATTTTATATTTTTAAACACATTAATTAACAAAACGGGGGCAACCGTCTGTTTGTGTTAACGGACGGACTCACCGATCCGTTACTGATAACAAGTGTGTTACTTTTTATACCAAAATCCCCATTAAAGGCTATTAAAAGCACATTTATTAAGTCATATATTGACCACAAAACCACTATATTATTCAGTATTTGGTTAAAGGAAATTGAAACATGAAACAGGGCAGCAATAAGGTCATATGTTTTATAAATCTTAGTAAAAATGCTCATATAAAGTCTAAGAAACAGCCTGTAATATACAATACCAAAGCTTATTTTGTTTTCTTTTTTAACAAAGGTCCTATACATCTGTAATTCAGACAAATGTCTTTTCATCAGCTCACATTTTGCACCCCCCCTTGCTCTGTTATACCCTATCCATGTCCAGTTTATTGAATTAAACCCATCATACTATGGTTTCACTCATATTTACCTGTTTTTCTCAGACGGCACCAGCAAGAAATTTGACATTATGTCATCTTTTATAGCTGAAACCTGTCTTGTAATGCTCACATTATGTGTCGTCCATGTGATTTTTTGTTTTTTTGTTTTTAATCAGGGCCCACGATGTCCAGTGAAGTGCAGAGACCGGACGACAGCCCCAGCACCAGCGGGGGAAGCTCGGATATCGAACAAAGGGAATCAGTACCACCTGAACAGGAGAGAGAGCAAGCACAGCCCAAAAAGAAGGAGACCAAGATCTCGAGTAAAACCGCTGCTAAACTTTCTACTAGTGCCAAGAGGTAAGACGAGGCAAAAAGCCTGAATGTGGCTCTGGGGAGCAACATTTCGCTCAGACAGTCGTTGTTTGTTGAACTAAAGGCCCTTTCCCCCTTCTGCCCCAGGGGTGTGAAGATATATAAAAAGACTGTAGTCCCACAGGCATTGTCATTTCAAACATCCATGCTATTTAGCGTGACGGGGAGCCCACGGTAACGCGGTATCTCACACAGCTCGGCACACAAGTCTCATTGCTTTCTTAACTGAAAGAGATATTCTTATTCCGGCCTATTTGTTGAAACAGATTAGTCTAGTCTTTCCTCCACCCCCCCCTCAACATCACCACCAACACTTACCTCCACCAGTCTTAGCACTTATTCCCAAAAAAAAAAAGACAGGCGATGACAGAATTATGCAACGGCATGAGCAAAGGGTTGGCTGAGGCCGCTGATTCTTTTTATAACAGCGACTGATGTTATGATCATTTCCCTTTTGTGTCTGCGCTTCGGTTGAAAACAGTCTGTATGAGGGCCTTCAGCACAACAAGGGTTTGTAGCATGGAGAGGCTTCGCTGTTGTCTGAAGTACTGTGTTCATATTAATGTGAGTTTTTGCTGCAGCGTTTCCACTCGGTTGCCCTTCACAGACTGAATCATCATTTTGCACGGTTATCTGAAAGCAGTCATGTTTATCCTCATGCTTGATGTGCCTTTTAATTTTTGTCTTTGCACCACAGACAAATGACTACAATGAGGAAAGATAAAACATAAAAGCATCAGTCATCTATTTCATATTTAAGCTGGTGTGATAAACTGAGTTCTGTGGCTTTACTAATTTCATGTCCTTCATTTAAACAGCAAATGAAGTCATGACACCGTTTGCAACTTGCATACTGATGTTTGGATTAAGTGAGACGTTCTCAGCAGCTGCGGCGGTGTTTGATACTGTGTTGTTATTAACTTTAGGTCCACATGTTTGAGGGTGTGATTAAAGGCAACATTTACCTCATCACAGGCACAAAGCACTGACTTCATGCACTGAAGAACTGTCCAATCCTTGAGCTTTTATTCTCTGAAGATTTGCCCTCCAGACACTGATTTTTAACATGGAAATCTTTCCTCTCTTGCAGGATTCAGAAAGAGCTTGCAGAAATAACACTAGACCCCCCTCCGAACTGCAGGTAGGAAGATGTTATCTTGTCAAAACATTTCTCTAATGAGTAAAAAGCCTGTATGTACACATGCTCCAGCTGTAATGACAGTACACATAGAAATGTGCTTTTTTTTTTTTCCAAGGCTTCTTGTCTCTTAGAAAGGAAAGGCCACGCTGCAATGCACTCACTTTTATCTGCGTTCCCATAATGCTGTTGTTTGTTTTTGTTTGAGATGGTAATCTCAGGTGAATTAGAATGACTGTAGCCCAGTCTGGCATTGTTGTGCACCTATAATGCAGCCACTGTTGAAAACACATCCCCTTTAGATCACTGTGTTACAGATGCACTGAAATGGTGGAAATTAGCAGCGGTGTGACTTTAAAACCTGTTTCGATTCTCATGTGGTTCCCCCCCCCTCCTCACTCTGCTGGGGATTTACCACAGACAAAGGTTATTGTGCGCTACTGCCGCGGCTCTCAGCCCTTTGAGGGGGAGATATGGTCACGAATGAGTGGCAGACCACACGTGCATCAGTCTTTCTTGACATGACAAAAGGTTTGCCTTTGGGATGTAGCACAACGGCCCGCTTTTATTAACTGAAATAACACAAAGTGACACTGATAATGGCTCTGTTTATTGTAGTGCAATAATTACTCTCTGAATCAGCACTCCACTGCAAATTAAGAAAGAAAATGGAAGACAGTCTGCACAAGATCGAGGACACTTGTGGGAAATGCTGAAATGTTTCTTGACCGTTTTAGATTGGCTGTATTCGTTTATAGACACCTGCTTAAAATGATTAAGGAAACTGGCTTTGTATGACTCATCTGGCGTTTTGGAATTACTACACCCCAGACAGGCTTGTTTATTGCATGAATTAATCACCCCTGCTGGGTCTCATCAGAACCCCACCATCATTAACGATAAACATTGAGCTAACCTTTTCATTCCAGCTCACAGCCCAGTTTTGTTATTGTACTGGAGGCTAAAAGAGATGTTGTTTTCCTCGAGGACTCTAATCTACTACCCCCCCTCCCCTCCTCCCCCCTCCTCCCGTCGCCCCCAAAAAAAACTAGGTTGGCTCACATGAAGGATTTAGCTGGAGGACACGAGTAAGTCATTTGAAAGTAAAATAATCGCTAGCGGAAATTTCACAGTCACCGTCTTAGAGGGGAACTAGTTGCCTGGGAAACAATTAAGCTTCTTCAAGATAATCCTTTTCTGCGAGTGTGTGTGTTCCCTTTCTGTACACTCAAAATGATACTAAATCTAATAATGTGTTTTCTGTGATGCAGCAGAATAGATTAGCCCTCTGTTAACAATGACGGCGGTGGTGGTAGTGGGGGGGTTCAGATGCATCAAACACCGAATTTCTCATGCAAACCTTCACAGCGCCATTTACATTCTCGCATCAGTGGGTGCACACCGTGGAGCCAGTGTCGTAATTTGTATGCCACATGCTCCTCGCGCCTGGCCAGGTTAGCCGGAAAGGTTATTC
>JAPZDV010000025.1:3602919-3622790 GCA_029814665.1 Acanthurus lineatus | reverse complement strand
CTGCGAGTGTGTGTGTTCCCTTTCTGTACACTAAAAATGATACTAAATCTAATAATGTGTTTTCTGTGATGCGGCAGAATAGATTAGCACTCTGTTAACAATGACGGCGGTGGTGGTAGTGGGGGGGTTCAGATGCATCAAACACAGAATTTCTCATGCAAACCTTCACAGCGCCATTTACATTCTCGCATCAGTGGGTGCACACCGTGGAGCCAGTGTCGTCATTTGTATGCCACATGCTCCTCGCGCCTGGCCAGGTTAGCCAGAAAGGTTATTCATTTCATTCCCCGCGACAAATGGAGTCACAGACTGTTGGCCCCCCTTCAGGAGGCAGACAGAGAGTTGTGTTAAAGAGATTCACTTCGGCACATTCAACAAACGTGGCGCTGGGGGCCAGTTGATGTATGTCATCTCATCTGTTTCTTGGCTGAGGAGCCTCTCAGACTCCCACGCCACTTTGTCCTGGTCAGAGCGAATGTGCCGTCCTCATCATGTAGTTAAAAATCTGCGGTCTCCTTCGTATCACCTACAATTTCCTCAGCAATCGCCTTCAGGGGATGTGGAAAGAATCACGCTGCTTCTCTCTCTCTCTGCAAAATGGAAATCTCTACTTAGTGTCTTTCAGTGTAGATGTGTGCTTAGAGCTAGAAGTCTCTGTTTAACCTGCTGCAAGTGTTGAGGATCTAATTTAGGGAAACATCCATGGCAGAAGGTACCAATTTGATAATTCTAATAAAATGCCCACGCTTCTTCTACTGACATTCATCAAAGGTTACTGTGTTAACCCTAAGCTGTATTTAATACTGAAGTGCTACACAGACCTGTCTGTGTTGATAAATCACACAGCATTTGATGTTTCCTGGCTTTGCTGTGATAATAACGCTTAAGTTGTTTAAAAAAAATCAATTCCCATACAGTGAACAAGACTTTTATACTTTGAGTGCTATGTCACCACTTGGAAAATGCAAACAAGTATTTAAATTTGTCTCCATGCTTCATCTTACTCTAAGCTTCATCTTACTCTCAGCATTGTGACAGCTCGCTTGTCACCTTGGCAGTTGTCATGCATCAAACGAAAAAAGGAACATGTTGAAGCCCAAGAGGATTTGACATGGCAATTATTCTCACTGTCATACACTTCAAGTGTATTGTACAGGCAGCTTGTGCTGTTACACCTATTGTCACAAATGAAGCAGCGCAAACATTGCAAATATCTTATTTGGAATCGTATTTTGTTCAGATCCCTTAGAAAAGAAACATGGCAGGCTCATTGGTGTACCTGAAATTGCATACTGTAAAGTTTTATTTAAAACCGCTCTGCTGCTGCTGCGTAGATAGAAAACAGAGTGAATGAGGCTGTTGACTCACAGAAGTGTTTCAGTTTTTGGAGTCAACCCCTTTTAAAAATTCTCCTGGGCACCTTATCACTTACTTCTTTAACTATTTTTTTCCACCTCACATCTGTGGGAAAAGCACTTAAATTCTGCCATTGGGGCTGCATCCAGCAGTTGATTTTGATTTTTCTGAGTTTCTGATTCATTTGCATATTATTTTCTCTGATATTTGTTTAGCTTATGTACTGTCTGATAATGGTAACAATGTGATGTCTTGGAAATGCTGTGTCTAACTGAGATATTTGATGTACAATGATGTGGAGCAGAGAATCCTCTCTGTCTCTTTGAGAAGCTGAAACAAACAAGATTAAATGATTTAAACAACTATGATAATAGTTAAATAAAAAAAGGACTTTTCTTAATTGGTTAAAATATTACATCTGTCTTGAGATCATAGGAAAAAAGTTTGGTAATTATTGAAATAAGAGAATCATTCAGGTTTATCTCTCATTCCCACATGAATCACATTCCATGTCTCCCACATCCGATATGCTCGTGTCACAAAAATACTCCTTTCCGCTCCTCAGTTTATTTTCATACCTATCAGTTCTATCTCGTGCATTTGCATTGCCACTGTATCACAGGGATTGTTCTAGCTGAAGTCTTTGTTGCAGTTTTGTGTCTTTGGCTGCTCCTGTTCCTCTCTTGTAATGTTGATCCACTGACATCAACATTTCAAGCAGAAATCTAAACAAAGACATTTTGGCATTGTCAAAGTGGAAGCTACTGGTGATCTACAGTGGCTCTCAGCTCTGGACCAAAGTGCTGTTTGATGAGGTTATCTTCTTGTCTTTTTCTGGTTGCCAGATAGTTTCATTGCTATCACAACAGGGTGATAACAGAACAGTGTTTGGCTCTCTTAAAATATCATAGTAAATGTCAGGTTTTCAGATTCTGAGCTGTAGTTTCCACAGTAAACACACTGACCTCATCAGCTGTCGCAGGCTCGTTGCTGCTCCTCCAGAGCAGCTCTTCAGTGCCGGAGTGCTGCTTGGCTATCAGAGTGGACAGGTCGGGCGTTAGCAGGGAGGGCTGCTGCCAGACAGACAGCTGCTAGCTGAAGAGGTCAGTCTGTTTACCAGGGAAACCACAGCTCACAATCGCCAGTATCAGCAACACTGCTGGCTCTTTCTTTCACAAATAAACTGCTAGAAAAACAAAGAAACAACCAGAAAATACAGCTTTTACGCTTGACTTAAACTGTTAACTCCCATTCCGTCAGAATAAGCGTGTGACAGAAAAGCAATTTTTGTTTTGTTTAGTTTTTAATAAATTTCCTCTTGTAGTTTTGGTTTTGGGGAACTGAAAAATGTGAACACCATTCAAAGTCTCCCAAGTTCTGTTTAGAGTTGCTGAGCAATGATTTGATAATCAGTGTTTGTGAAAGAGGTTAAACAAACTGTCAATTCTAATAATGTGTTGTTAGTGTATTGTTTGTCTATTGAGTTGTAGCATCAGCTTACTGCCCCAAATGCCATCCCTCCTTTAGTGCAGCTGTAATATATGGTTAGCCTTGGGAACAAATAGCCTTCTGTGGACCCTGAATTTTCCTGGTGTGATGTAATGACCCCAAGATGCCCAAAACAGAGCTGTCACTCCCTGATGATATCATGCATGCTGCAGGGGAACAGTCTTTTTCGCAAAGCGCACACAGCTGGTCACTGCATCGCATGCGTGCTGGCTTAAAGCCCTGACATGAATATGTATCTCAATCACCATCAAGTCTCACCAAGAAATGAGACTCTCTTTATTGTAGGTTTCGACCTCTAATTCTCTCATCACTGATGGGATTATCTTCATGTCTCTGAAAGCTGCATATTAGTTTTGTGCCATGCCCCTGGGGGATTATATGCGAGTGACACACCCAGCATCATTTTTCAGAGTGTTACCATTAAGCACAGCAGGGAGGGTTATCAATATTCATAAGGGGGTGGATGGATACAGACTGGAGGCGAGGGGAGATGAGCTGCAGGAACACCTTCTGTGTTCGAGTTGATCACCGTATTGTGCACGGTAACATCGATGAATTATCCTGAGTAGTATCTCGGCAATGTGATGTCAATTTGAGGCAAACAAAACAAGCTAATGCTTCTCTGACTGTTGCATTTGACCTTGTGATGAATAATCCCTAATCAATGTCTTGTTCCATAATCACCGCCTTTATAAATATTGATGAATAGTGGGCCCCCCCATCTGTGTCTGAAGCTGGCATGTTCCTGACCTTTCAGTGAAGGTCTTGTCCATTGAATGTACAATCTAAGAACCTTCATGAAGTCAAGGCTTCAGAATCAGATTCTCTTTGTTCACCAAGCAGAATAAATGAGGAGGGTAGTTCGTGGAGACGTTTTTGCATAGGCAGAGAAACTTAATGAGGAGATTCAGATAAAAACTGATCTTTGAGGTTGTTGAAATGTTTTGTCAAATAAAGAATGGGGGTGATAATACAAATGGGAAAACAAGAAATGACCTTAGTCATATTTTTTTCTGTTGAGTTGTCAAGTATATAAAAGTAAAAAAGACTGAGAATTTTAAAAGCAACTGCATAACTAATTAGCACAGTAAAGCATCAAGAATAAGACTACAAAATATACTGTGAAGTTTTGAGTACTAAGAGCTTTTAAATAGGGCTGCAGATAAAGATTTTTATTGCTGATTTATTAAAGTTGAACAGTCATTTAGTCTATAAAATATCAGAAAATAGTAAAAAAATGTCCATCACAATTCTAAGTTAGGTATTTTTTGTACAGTGATTTTAAATAGAGAGAAGGAAAGCATTGTGATTGAGTTTTAATGACTAAGCTCAAACTACAGAATAGTTGACTAGCAAGTTTTATTCACCACCTTGAGTACATTATAATGGACACTTTTGTCTCCATTATCAGCGACTAAACTTCACAAGTCATGGTAAAGTAGGTTGCTAATAAGATGTAAAGGCATACAGTCTACCTTTTCTTCCATAAAACTGAACATAAAAAGAATGACAGGTTGGTTTGTTGAAAACGGAAAAAAGGAAAATTAGCGCTGCGTCATCTGAAGGGTTTTTGGCAGCATTTAAAAAGACATTAAATCTTAGAACCACAAAGATTTTATTTGCCAGTATTGCCAGTACATGCATTGTACTTTAATAAACATAAAAAAATGTAAAATAGAACCAAAAGACAGGGAGAAATGTGCAACCTGGAAAAAATCTCAGCAAGAGCTAAATGAAAATGTGTCAGGGCTGCTTCAAGAGCAAAGGCAGGTTAGCATGCAGGTGGACGTTGCCAGACTGGGATCTGTTGATTTGTTAAGGCCACCATTCTCCTTTTTGCACCTAAAAAACATCTGTTGAAAATATTTTTTTTTTTCCTGAGAAAAACCAATCCGCTCTGATATTTTTTCCCAGCACACAAAGTTTTGAGTGGAAAAGACATAAATTAGCACCTATAGAACGATGGAATATGCTCTCCCCCCTGTCACCGGCCTGAAAATAATTTATCCTTAATGTTTTCCACTGCGGCACTTGTTTGACAGTGAACACGGCCTGCCTTGATTCATATGTGTCGCTGAATTCTCAATGTCCTCATTTGTGAGGTAGTTTTCTGGCAAACATTTGTCCAGAATGTTATTAATGGGTTTGTGGGAACGGCGAGCATGAAGCACGGCGTGTGGACATTTCTTTGCGGAGTATTACTGTTACACCGCCTGTTTCACAGGAGCAGTTAAGGTACTTGAGAATGACTGAATGGTAATCTGAGCCTGACACAAAAGCAAACAGAAGAATCTTTTGGCAAGCGAACAAATACAGTAACCCTGAAATAAACAATTACTCTGAGATCCTATTACCCGGGAATGCTCAAAAACTTAATATCTAAACCTAATAGATTTCCCTTGATGTCACAAACTATAGCTCCTGCCAAGGAGATCCAGAGTGTCTTAATGACATATTTGTGGTCTGAAATGTTAACACTCTTAACATTCTGTGGTGAATGGTGAAATGAATAATTACCAGTGAATAATATCCCAGAGGAATGCCCTTTTCTCTGTGCTGATTTGTTAAATCCTCAGCCTTAAAACCCTGTTACATTTTTCTCCCTGCAAACCTCCAGGCTAATATGGTGTCAAGGTAATAGACCAGCGGACTATCAGGCTCTGCAGCAGGTCTGGCAGCTCCACTTGTACTGATTACTGACCTTTTGGTACTAAGTCCATTCTCTTGGCCACAGGGCCAAACGGCTGCCCAGAGTACTTGTGTTGAGGGATCAGACAAGCTAAAGAGACTTTCCCTCATAATTACTGAATAGACTTCTGGTGCAGGGCTGTGAAATTAAAAATTTTAACACTGTACTCTTCATTAATTTAGTTGATAAACTGCAAGAAGCTGCATTTTTGTCTTTAAGGCTAATCTGTTTTTTTTAGGCAGTTTCCTTTCCTCGGGCAGTATTCCTGTGAATCCCTGGCATGCAAACTGATTTGCATGTCAGCACAAAATCTAACTTGTTTTATTCAGGCAAAGCAAATGTTTATAATTATCTCTCAACTACTACAACACACACACACACACGGACTTGTGTTCTTTCAGAAATGATTTAGAAAAAGCAGCATCAATTGTGATTAATATCTCAGACAATGTGCTCTTCAAATAGTTTTATTTTCTGCCTAATTGCACAACTTTAGTTAGAGGGTCATGGGGTCCTTATTTATGAAACTAGAGCTCTTTTTTCACTATTATTTGTTGTGTCATCATTCACCCTGGGTACACAGCAAGGCTTTGTTGACTAAGTGACTCATGATGTTTTGCAGTTTCCTTTATGCAAAGCCTGTGTATTATGGTAATGATATATACTCTGCATTATTCATTTTTAGCCAGAGGCAAGCATTTGCACTGCCTCAGATGCTGGGTGTGTTTAGCAGGCCAGATGCAGAGAGGAAAAATGCTTACCGCACCAAAATCTCTGTTTTACCTCAGAAGCATCTTACTGAAATAAAAAAGAAAGCTCGGGATAATAAACAGATCCCCTGCTCTCTTTACAGCTTTCTTAACATGACTTTAAAACCCCAGTGAGGGAAAACTTCCTGAGGGAAAGAACAGTTCTTCAAACCTTTCTTTCGAAGTATACTTTCTCAATACTGATTCAATACTTGCGAGGTTGGCCTCCCACTGGAATAAAATTGTGTTCTTCCTTTTTGCCTTGGAAAGCATGCAACCAACTACTCAACAATTTCCCCTGTAGCTGGCTAAACCTTCCGGTCAGTAATTGCAGTATTCATTGTGCAGATGAACAATAAAAGGCTTGATTAAAAAACAAACCATGTCATTTGAGACAATAAAGACAAGAGAACAGAGGAAGGAGGTGTCATCTCGGCCGTTGAGCTGCACAGTAATTGGTCTTGGGGCTCTTTCACGGTCGGGGAGAAAGAAGATTGCTTCATTAAAGTTCCTCTTCTGATAACCGCAGCAGCCACACTGATAGAAAAGAAGATCTTAACTGAATGACAGTGCCATTAGGAGAAAAAGCCCATGGGGGAATGAACTGGAATGGCGAATAATGCAGATAATGGATTTATTTGTGCATGGCGGTATTCACGAGCTCCAAAACATACTGATTCACATTCAATTACTGGTTTACTTTGCTGTTTTATTTATCAGCCCCTTGGTGCAGGTCTTGGCTCAGACAGCTATTTACCTGTTACCGTAAACAGCTCGATGTGTGACAGGCTGCTTCAGGAACACACTGCTTTTGTGATATGTGTAGTGTTTTTACCGTACAGTAACATGTTTGACTATGATTTGTTTTTGTCACCTTTTTTATGACAATATAAACTGATAATCCACTTATCTAATCTCTTAAATGTAAGCTAATCTTTACAATATCATACACTGAAGTCTTTTGTACGTAAAAGGTGGCTATAAAACTGAAGTTTTCCTTTCATACGACACATCAGCTGTGGTCAGCTTGGATTCTTGCCAGATACAATGAATTCCTATAGGAACCAGTTTGTACAGTGGTGGAAAAAAACTTCATAGACATTTTTCATAGCACTCCTTCAACATTTCACCACCACTATTTATCCATATGCTCAGTATGTTCCAGACAGTCATATTTTCACTGAAACATGACTAAATGCACTGCTTTTCACTAGCACCATCTGTCACAGTCGTCTGTGGAAGTTTTTGTCTTAGTAACAGTCTCGTACTTCAAAAATCTGTGTCCTTGTCAGCTGCAAAAGGTGGAAAAAATCCTTTAAAAGAGTGAATGTTTTTTTTATTTTTTTGAGAAAGGCCAAAAAATAACGAGTTGCACTGTTTCCCTTTGTGGTTCCCATACAACGTCTGAAATTTCACAGATTACCCAACACTCACAGAACTGCTGATATGTCTTTTAGTTACATTTTTAGTTTAAATAACTGAACAGTGAACATCTCAATATTTCTTAATCATGGACAGACTCAACTGTGAATAGACTGTTTCCACTCCACACTGTGTGGCACAAACGTTGCAGATTACTAGAGACAAGGCTGGTCTTTGAAGCCTTATCGGTGTAGTGTTTAGAGCAGTTTATTTGACAGTGGGCAAGCAATTGCATATTGTTTGTCTAACAGATTCTGTTGTACTGAATTGCTACCATACTCAGTCATTTGAGGTGCACAAGGCTGTTTGTTTCTGTGGTTTTCCTGCAACTGTGGTTGTGGCTCTTGCATTCTTTAATAGCGGTTGCTGGTAGTTTTGTCTTTGATGTAAGAAGCAAAGTTTATTTGGTGTGTCGTTGCAATCTGCTCTGGGCTGCCAGTTAATGTCTTAAACTAAATCAGTTTGGATATCTAAGATATTGTGTGATAATTGCCAGATATAGAAATCCTTTTTTTTTTCCCTTTCTGTAAATATAATAAGAACTGACCTTATAAATTCACCTGTGAGTAACGCAGGCCTGTCTTATGACTACATCTCTTTCACAACTTGACCTGAGCCCTGATGTCTGTGGAAATTGGCTCTGGATGACAAGGTGGGTTAGCGATTTTGAGGAGATTAGCCCAACTCTCATGCTGCAAGATAAAGGTTATCTTTTGGCAGTGGCACCTAGTTGCAGATTGCCCTGCCTTGAATGAAGCAATGTGGATGATTAAATTGGCAAAAGACACCCTGGTCTCACATACTCCACTGTATCATGGGGGAGAAAAAGGTCATTCAATATATATGGAAATTATTACTGCTGTCTGTGATTACAGGGCACAGTCTCGATCATTTACAGGAACTGAAAATGAAGGTAAAAATGACTAAGTAGCTCTGTGGTTAAGTGTTTCTTTTCTATTCTATGAAGTAACTGTTTCTTAAACACTGTACTCTGAAACTGTATGTTGGGTTTTAGTGTGTCAGTCCTTGTCAGCCTTGAGCACTGATGAGTCTTCGCTGAGGTGAAGCAATAAAAAAGGTCAGCGTGAGGTACAATTACTCACTCTCACACAGGTGCCACAAACACTACTTGAGAAATGAATAATGCTGACAATAAAGGCTTGTGTTGACATTCAGTGAAGAATCTGAATGTGTTTTTTATTAAAAATGAGAATACTGTAAGGGGGAAAAAAGGACAAACCTCACAGAAAAGGAAAATGCGAATATGTGGTTAAACGCTATTTTGGTGCGCTGTTGCTGAAGAAGCAGCCCATCTGTCAGTGTGGGTTCTTACATGAGTGTAATCTCAGAGGACAAGGCTGTGGCAAGATTCTCACGGACACCCGCACCCTAATGTATCCCAGACCCTTGAAACAAATGACCCAAATACTCAGTGAATCAAGACATTTGGCTGACCGTGCACTGCAGATGTAGTGTCAGTAGTAGAGTTAGGCGTTATTACCATTGCAGGCTGGAAAAAAAAAAAAAAAAAAGCCCACAAGCAGCACTGTTACACCAGTTAACGTCATGTATTTATGCTGAGCAGATCTGTCTGCTTGAAGAGACGATTGTTTTCCCGTAGAGAGAACAAAGAGACAGGAGTGACACGTAATATTTATCTGACTATCGCTCTCAGTTTCAGGGCTTGTTGATACATCATTGTTCATTTGTACTTCTTGGTGCCTTCATTGACTTCTCATTGATTCAATGATTCGGATTTTTTCAAAGCACCAGTGAGCTTTTTGGAGCCGTGCATGATATGACGGGACAGTAATGCATGAAGACATCAGTCTATTTGTTTAAATTTGCACTGGCAGAATTAAAATGCACATACAGTCAGGCCTTATTACCAAATAAGTACAGTAAATTTAATATGATAGGCGAGCATCATAGTTTGCATAGCTATTAACCAGGGTCAAGCAATCCTTAGCCTTTTGACATTAGCATGCATGAATTAAAGCCTGGTTAATTGAATCTCATGCAAACAATCACCGATGCTGCAGATCTGAGGGTTGATGTAACTCGAGCTTCTTGCAATGGACGCTCCGCTCACCTCTCCCAAAAGTAATGGCAAAGTGAGAGAGTTTCAGATCCTTAAAGAGCTGGCCCTCAACCAGCTGCAACAAAGCACCGCAGGAACGCCTGAGCCAGTGGGGGGAGGAGGTCTCCAAGCAACAGCCAGCGGTGGCATGCACATTCAGCTATTGACTTAGCCTTTATCCAGAGCTCTTGTGTGGTTGTCAGATCCCCTACAGCAATCTCTGTGCTGAGCGAGGACCTCTGCCATGCCCGCTCATCTCTATCGTACCATCATTATCACCGCTGCAAACTCATCAGCCTCAAAGGAAGTGAGCGTCTGCTTCTCCTGGAAGATGTTTGGAAATTGAATAGTCTGCTGTCTCTGTCACAGTGATGTCAGGGTAGCTTCTGAATAGTGTAGTGGTAATGGAAGTGTTACCCTGAGGTGTGTGTAGCATAGAAATGTAAGGGCAAATTTCACAGAGGGAACACGGCATAGAGTAAATAAGCTTGTGGTTTTGTCAACAGCGAGAAATGTAGTAATGTTTGTTGGGTTGGAGGGTGGTCACAACAAGTTTAATCATCAGTCACATTTGAAAAGACGTGTCCGTCCATCACTCAGTCAGATTCAAACTGCCTAATTACAAGCCAAACAGAACATGTAATCAAAAGTCACAGAGTCAAAAGTAAAGAAGAGTGTTTGCTCGAAATAAACTTGTTTATACAACAAGTCCGACCACATCTGAAGCATTTTAAGTTGTTTGAAACAGCTACTGTTAAAGATGGGGCTGTCAAAGAGAGGGAAGATAACCACAAGATTTTAGAGAACCTTTTCTCAAAGGCATTCATTGTGCATTCATTCACAAACCTCAGTTCTAAAAAGCTGGGAAGTTGTTTGAAACATAAATAAAAACAGAATTCAGTCATTTGTGAATAAACTGTGTTTACTGACACAGTTTCCAAAGTGTTCCCGAGCCCACACAGTAATCTCCTTTATTCAGTAATGCTTGATTAAGTGGTCAACCTTGTCTCATCATTGTAAAAATGGCCGAGCCTGTCGAGGATTTCTCTCCCATATAAATGATGATTCTATCACCTGATCACCTGATCACCTGATCACCTGTTACCATTGAACCTGTTTACCTGTGGAATGTTCCAAACAGGTGTTTTTGAACATTCACAGTCTTTTCTTACCTGTCCAGCTTGTTTGATACACTTTGCTGGCCTAAAATTTAAATAAGCATATATTTGCTTTTTATATTTATATTCACATTTATTCTTTTTTTGGAGGGGGGGGATGCACAGAAAGTGCTGAAGTAATTCTGTGAAGAATGTTTGTAGAGAGCTTGAGAGTGTGAAACACCTGCTTGCTTTCTCACCTCTGCACACCAGGCCGATCACTTCCTGCACTAAGCTTGCTTGAGGAATATGCTTAAAGGCTGCCCGCCCTCAGCATGCATGCATGCAGACCAAAAATGCAAGGGGCAGACCAAAAATGCATCGGTGGGGGTGTGTTGCAATGAAATAACAGAAGACAGAAATGTGTGCTTTCGCATATTTAATTGGCCATTGCAGCTTCTTTCTGGATGATGTCATGTTGCAGCAAAAGTTGAGCTACAGTCAACTTTTTTTTTCGCTTTGACCTGGCACTGTTTGGTTTTTTGTTTTCTGTCGTGCCCTCTGGGTTTGCACTCGGTGTCAGAAGACTGGTTGCATTTGAACAAAGAGGCTGTGTTTTGTGTAGTTTTTTTTTTCACACAGCTCTTAATTCATTCTGAACATGGCCCTGGGCATTTGGTCAGTTAATTAGCCAATGAGATCCTGGTCACCTACATGATTTTTAGCTGGTTTTATGTTCTTTTCTTGCAGAATTAGTTATTGGTCCTCACCTGAAAAGTATTTAAATCTATGGCTTTTTAATAGGGATACCATCTCAAGAGATCTGTTTTAATGCCTCTGTTCATCAGCAGAGGAACAATACATACTTAAGAATTAATTAGAGATAGTAATAGGCATTTGAATTTTTTTCAGGCATTGAAAACCTTCTAAGCAGACATTTTTATTGAACACAGTTTTGACAACATGACATTTTAAAACCCATCCGATTCCAGCCAAGTCATGTTGGAAATATTGAATTCCTCTGGTCTAATTCAACTTCCGGTAATAACACAACAGAAGAATGTAAAAATGAACAGCTGAACGATCACCAGTTCTTACTGGGGTTTGCTCTCTTTTTATATTGTTTTGACAGGTTTTCCAAGCATTAGTAACTTCTGGCTATCAGTTGTCAACATCTGTCTCTGTGTGCCTATAAATCCCTGTATTTTGAAGTCATTTCCTGTAGTTGGCTCAGATATTGCTCTCTCTGTCTGAACAAAATGTGACACAGTCTATCAGAAACAGAAACAAAACCTGCAATTTCAGGTAATTTGGTGCCATTTTGTCATACAGCATCATTTGTGCCTGTTAAAACAAACAAGAACATTAAATAATAGCACTCCCTAAATAAACCTACAACTACCCCAATGTCAACATCAACCAGTGTATTTGAAAGCTGTGTCCTTTGTACAGCAAGTGACCCCCCATGTATGGTGGAAGTTATAAATTACTGCATTACCAGTTTAAGTATTAGGTTGCAAAGACAAACACCCAGCATGTGCCCCTTTCTAATGCACCAACAATGTCTGGCACGATCCTGAACACTCTTTGCCTCTCTTATTTTATTTTTACCCTCTTAAAAATACTCCAAGATGTTCTTATTGCCTGAAACAACACAAGTCCAGATTGGGGAAGTCCTTATCAACAGCATTTTTTTAAGTAATTCCCCAGAGAAGAAGTAATCATAATAAGCTAATTAAAGGAGGCTTAAGAGGGGGTCATAGTGAAAGAGTGGCAAAGTAGATTAGTGGAAATTTGCATGTGTTGACACTGAAGGAGGAAGGAAATGTCTACTGTCTTAAATTCTATTTATGGAGGATGATCTATTTTCAAGAGCATGCTCGGAGCCAGATGCTGCTTTTAATGGTCTGCTGTTTGAGGTTATTGCACAGACCCGTTCGGGAAATCTGTCTGAGATTATTGGTTTATGTCTAAATAAAAGTGAACAGTAATACAACAGCCTTGAGTGAAAGCAAACCCTGTGTGTTGGACGATTAGCATACACACATTTGTGAGTACATCTGCCAGCAGCTCAGGGTTGGCGTTAAACACCATCCCTGGTAATTACATGAAATCGGAGGGATTGTTCATTGTCCCGGGCTTTGTGATCTGGACATTGTCCCGGTCTCTTCCTGGCTCCGTGCCAGCTCAGGGTCTTACCACAAACAACAGTGGGGGAGGGAGCCCGTAATATGGAAATGGCATTAATTACTCTTCCAATACAACAGATGTGACCTTCAGTCTCCGCTCAGCATAAATACTCATAGCATGAAGAAAAAATGGCTTGAATATGAAATCTTTTTGCACCTTTTTGGCAAAATGAATGTGTGTTTTATATAGTATGTGCAATACTTTATTTCAGTCTTTGGTTTTACTAAACACTCAGTCACATGCTTAAACTGGTTCACTGGTGTGTGTCAGTGTGATGAGCGCTTCAGTAATTCAACTCCCAAAAGCAGGTAATCTAATCTTCTGATCAAATTTTGAAGATAATCTAAATCCTACCAAAATAGCTCTGAACTAAAAACCCCGAAACCTCCACGGCTTTGGCATTCCCCAAATCTCTGTCATTAACTCTGAAGCTAGCACTTAGCGCCTGAGCTGGTCTCTCCCCCGAATCCCCGTCCCCCCAGCCCGCCGGCAGTTTGAACACCAGTCTGATTAACACATTAACATGTCTTTTGTTTCATCTCTCTAGCGCTGGCCCCAAAGGAGACAACATCTACGAGTGGAGGTCGACCATCCTGGGACCCCCAGGCTCCGTGTATGAGGGAGGCGTTTTCTTCCTGGACATCGCCTTCACACCAGACTACCCATTCAAACCCCCCAAGGTCAGCAGCCAGAGGACATACTATTTTTTTAATATTTGGATGTTTGAGTAGATAACCAAGTATCGGTTTCCTGCATAGGGGCCCGGAAAAGTGTGAAGAGTGGATGATTTAATAATATGGCAGAATTGAAAGATTGAACAGACTCAGTGCTGTGTTTTTTGTTTTTTGTGCAGAATAGTTGGCAGGTACAGATTTTATGGTCATGTTGACTGTTTTCACCTTCAGATAGAGCAACATTAGTATTCATTCTGAGTCACGTTTCTGGCCACTTGATGATCTTTTCCCTTATTCTCTCTCATTGAAGCTGAGAAATACATCTGCATCTGATGCTGCTAAATGCTCCAATGTGCTCCCCAGCTAGCTTATAACTTAATCTGCCTGCCTATTTGGTGCTGGGCTGGTAGTTTGTCTTTGTTGAAAACAGCTGTGTGCTCCAAAATGAAAATGACACTGATGAGTGTGCTGATAGTGAACCAAAACAGGAGAGTTGCAGTCCAGAAAACCAAAACACTGAAGTGAAAGATGCTGAAATACTCCTTCGGTTCTTAGGTTGAGGAAGGATTCACAGTGGGTTCAGGTAGTCAGAAATCATCAATAAATTGTAGACTTCCAATGACAATTTCCAGACAGGCTGTATGTTTGAACGTCAGTGTTCCTCTGGACATTAAACAGACTTCACCTTTTCGGCGGCCTGTTGCAAAGTTTGTTGTTTAATTGAGCCCATGTGTGTATAGAGCACGTTGATGACGACACACAAAGTGTAGTTGCCTTTTCCTCTTTTCTTCTTGCTCTACATTTATTGAGTGAAATTGCGAAAATCTGTCCAAATACATGAACTGATATGAAAAACAAAAACAGCCCTCATTACGCATGAGTCCTCCTGTGGGCTCTTCCCAGCCCTTGCCTAACTGAGACGGAGTATTTCCAGTTAGTAAGAATTTCACAATCACATGTTGTAAGCTAAATGTGTGAGAAGACAACTCCGGACGTTGGGATTCGAACAAGAAAACTGCTTTTCTTTATTTGGGGCATGGTCATCCAAAAAGGGCTCAAAATGTCCATGTGAAAGAAAAAGAAAGACTGGTACCGCATTTTTAAGAAGGCATGGACTGCAAAATATTTATTTACAGAAGTTAAGGGAAAAGCTGTGTGTTTAGTTTAGTTTGTGGTGCACAGGCTTGCTGTGTTCAAGGAATAAAATTTAAACCAGCACTATCCTCCGTTCACCTCAGATCTTCAGCCAGATTTCAGTGCACTTGTGAAGCCCAAAACAGACTTGATTTTTCTCGCTGAATTAGAAAAGTGAACAAAAAGACGTCTAACGCATTCGTTGCTTTTTGTATTTTAACAACCATTCAGTGTTTCTGAGTTCTCAGTCTGTGTTAAAAATAAAATGAAATACTTGATGTAATTTTTGTTTTCCTGTTTATGACTTGTATTTTTGACTTATTCCACAATTTCTTATCTTTATTATAACAGAATGTCCTTATTCTTTTGATTACTAGTAGCATCACGAGAATTATATAGTTTACTGCTCTTTACAGGTAGAGAAAATTAATATCGAACACAGTTAAGTTCAGCTTATTGTTCAGGTTATTCAGGTTTCTCATGTGGCCCTTTGGAAAAAATTATCGCCCATCCCCACCTCAAACCGTTTTTATATCAACAATTTACTTGTGAACTTGTTGACAGGTTGGGGTCGGGGTCAGGGCGCAGCGGGGCAACTGGATTGTTCTCCACACCCCAATAGTTTGATAACAGCGTTTTTTTGTCACTGTGTTTTATTATTTAGAAAACAGCTTTCCCCCCCTACATTTCATTAAGTTTTCTGAATAATAAGATACAGACGGATGTCTCGGTAACGCTCGGTGGCGTCATCACAGACCTCATGTGCTTCTTAATCCTTCAGGGTTGTGATGACTGACTGATGACCTCTGATACTGACGACCTTTTTTAGTTCACAGTCAGCATATTGTTGTTGGGAGATGACAGGGAGTTTGAAAGAAAACGCTGAACACACAGATTCTTTTGAGTTCAAGGTAATTTCCAGAAAGCCAGCGTTGTTGAAAATACACAGATACAAATTGTGTAATTTGATTTAAAAATAAAAAACCAGTTTAAGAAAATTATTACATCAAATTAGTGGAGCAGACTTTATCATATTAGTGTAATTGTTCTGTCTTCTATTTCTTTTGAGATACCTTTACATCTTTGTCTGAGCTTTTCTACACTTTTGTTTTCTAAAGAATCATCATGATTTGAGCTTAATATCTGGGTCGTGCCGTGTCCTGACCTGTTCGCTGCTCAGCCTCTGAAGCACTCCTCTTCCTGTGTGATGTGCCGCCGTCTGCAGAGCACTCTGAGCCTCATGAGTGGATGTCATTGAACACGCAGACCCGTCAGAGCCAATCTTCCTTTAGTTTGCGCTGCACCCCATTACCCTTTCACTTGGCCTTCATTTTCTCTCCTCTCTCTGTTATGCACACCCATGCCCATGCTCGCTCGCCCCCTTTTCCCTCGTTCTTGTCCTTTGTGCTGTGTAACCACCAGCTCTGTGTTTGACAGCAGACTCAAACAAATCCACAGGCTCCGTCCCAGCTTTCTGTTGCCATAGGGGCTCGAGGGTTTCCGCCCTCTCCAATACCTCCTACCCCTCAGACACACTGATCTGCAGCCAAACCCCCCTCCTGCACACACTCACTCACACACACACACACACACATCAAGCCCTTCGGCCTGTAGCTGCCATACACTCCCTCACTATAGAAACGCTCCAGTGGAGCTCAGTTGCAGAATGCACTCAGACCTCAGGTTTGGGAATTTGGATCCAGAACCCGACTTGCTTTTTAAAAAATCTGAAAAAGAGAAACAAGAGCTGACAAGTTTGCCAGGTGTGTGTGTTTCAATCTCTGAACTGAGGCCAGGAGAGGAGCACTGCGTCTGCAGAGGGGATGGTTATTTATAACGTCCTGCACTATTTCATTTTTGGGAATGCCAAGGCTCATTAGAGATTTCCTCCGGAGGGTCGGGTTCAGGAGGGCCAGATGTTGGTGATTGGTCCTGACATTTGACACCAATGTCTGCCTCGCTGCTCCAAACAGATGTCAAGCTCACATCCAAGCTGAGACAAACCAAACACAGAGTCCCAAGTTGGTTGTTTGCTTGTTCAGGGGGGTTTAAGATAAGCAAAGTTTGGGCAGAAATCAAGGAAACATCAGTCTGCTTTTTGTGAGTCATGTTATGGGCTTTTTACTCCAACAGGTAAAGAAATAAACACATACTCGCACGCTGGGGTCCAATTTCAAAGTGACAACAAAACTGTTATTGTTTGTTGTTGTGCTCTGATTTTACACCATGCTGCCCTCTGTTGGTCATTCTGATTCAGTTGAGAATTTATCATGAGAATTGCAAATAGGAGGTGTTACCCTCTGGCTACATGGTGTAAATGCTGTTTTAATGTCATCAATAAAACCTAGAAACCAAAATACAATATGCTCCACTTAATGCAGTCATACTGTCCTCCTGGATACTCTGTATATTTGAGCATCCAGCAGTGACATACGGCGTGAAACAGCCCTCAGTGGAGCAGTCAGACAGGCCCATTATACCGGTACTGATGCTGATACATCAGTGTTGATATGAATAAGAGAGACAAAGGAGGTGAAAGGCCCACTGCAGCTTTTAAACGTCCTCCCTGTCCGTCCAATTATTACACTCAGTTAAAACAAGCTTCACAACCTGGCAGACTGCACAGCAAATTATCTTCCTTTCAGGGTTTAAAACTCATCTCCTTGAGACGAATTATGCCATCCATGTTTTTACTTCATCTGTTGCTAACATGCTTTTATTGGGGGGTTTTAACAGCTCACTTGTTGCCCTCTGCTCAGCTGTTTCTTTTATCTGCAGCGTCTGTAAAGTCTTTATACTGCTGAAATGTTGCTGTACGCCTCAAAAGAAGCAGGTTTAACTGTTGAACTTGTGGTTGCTTAGAGTGGTGGCAGTTAGGGAATAAAATTAAAACCCATTTCATTTTATTTTTTTGTTTATTTTATGTTTCTCTGAAAAAGAACATGCGGAAATTACCCAAACCTAAAAACAGTGCATCAAAAACTTTTCCCTTAACTGTTAATTGGAGCTGCATTATAGCCATCCATGGATGCTGGTGTTTGTTGAGATACACCTGAAAGATTTCCTGTATAAAAGACTTAATGAGAGAATTTAGTGTCAGGTGCTAATAGAATTTAATTGTTTAAAATTGTTCTTTAAAATGTCAGAAAGGTATTCAGTAGCTTCCTTTTCTGACCAGTCTGACCCAGAAATATTCACTTCAATGACTAACTAGTATCCAATATTCACATTTAACAATCAGAAATGAGGATTTTTTTAAATTAAGTCACTCTTCTTGTATTTCACAAGTAACAACAATCTGTTTCTGATCGTCTGTTTTTCTAAACTTCAGTATTTCTGTGCTTGCAGGTCACATTTCGTACGAGGATCTATCACTGCAACATCAACAGTCAGGGTGTGATCTGTCTGGACATCCTGAAGGACAACTGGAGCCCCGCCCTCACCATCTCCAAGGTGCTGCTGTCCATCTGCTCCCTGCTCACAGACTGCAACCCAGGTAACACCAGTTTCTTAATGCATTGCCCATTTCACCTTTATAGTATGCTAATTATTATGAGGCCTTTGTGTGGGTTAAGAAGGTGCTGGAGGGGCTTGAGGGGCTCTTTTTCATTTCGTTAGCGGTTGTTACAATCACAGTTTTCTTTCTCTTTTTTAGCTGTACTGTTTATTTTTACTCAAGGCCAAACTCTGAGTTGACAGACTGTAAAAATTATGTTTTCAGACTAGTAACGGCGTATTAAGTAAGCCATGACCAATTCAAACCCTCATTGTTTCCCAGTGCCGTCAAACGCTGACAGATGTTTGGCACAGTCCGTGGCCTCAAGTTGTAAATAATAGAACCACATTTTCACAGCAGAAAAGAGCAATTGAGCTGCTCGGAGAGGAGATCCACGATGACTGACGCAAAAATTAATGTTATCACGCAAGATACAATAAAAATAACAACACTTGTGATTTGTACTCACTCTCTCGAAGCTTTGTCTGACATTATAAAGCAGTTACAAGTGTGGACGGGTGGGAGGGGGAGGTAGGGCGGAGGAAAAAAACGAGTGTTAAAAGCTAGACAACAGACCTGGCGAAGGAATAATTGGGTCAAGATGTAAGATGGGCGTTTTGTGCTGTCTTACATGCAGCAATTTTAAGTTCAGTGTGATTTATGTGAGCATCATGGACGCCGGCCAAGTACAGGGAATTAACTTGCAGTGTGGCGGTTTTGTAGTCATTTAAAGTCTTTGCACAGCTCCTTCCCCCCCCCCCTTGATTCGTGCAGCCTGTGCTGCTCCTGGAGGGCTTTGTCTTTGTTTTCATATGATTAACTGGTTATTGATAAAGCTAAATTTGAAACCGTTTAATCGAGTCTGTTGAAGGCCACCACACCATAATAAAGTGAATGCTGAGTCCCCCCCCCTTCAGGATAAAAACTCCTCACAGTTTGGAAGCTACAGTCAATAAGATAACGTGAATCTGGTAGATTACTGCAACTAAAGATGGAATCAATTCCACTTCACATCGTAAAGGATAAGTCACATTATAAAGTACAGTGTTCACAGAGTATCTACAGGCCACATACAGGTCAAATTTTGGTTTTCATTCAGGCAACCAGGGTTTCAAATCCTGGTTTGGAAACAGTTTCTTTGTTTTTCACTCAACATTCATTATGCTGCCGTGCACTCTTATATTTCATAGAGCGTGGCTTAAGTGCTGATTTGACCTTTACATAGAAACTGCAGTGCTTAATGTTACATTTAACACCTTAAATTATCTAAAATAAGTAGGGCTGTCAATCGAGTAAAAAAAATTAACTAACTAACACAATTTTCTGTAATTAATCGCAATTAATCACATTTTTTCTACTTAAGACTATAGCGGATATTTATTCATGAAAAATCTTTAAATTAATGTAGAATCAACACAAAGAAAGTATATTTCAATTCAAAGGCTATTTTAATGGCTTTTTAAAATGAAACTTTC
>JAPZDV010000025.1:3592375-3602819 GCA_029814665.1 Acanthurus lineatus | reverse complement strand
TGACTTAAGTTTAAAGTTAAGACGCAACCGTAATTAAAAAAAACAACGTTAATTACTTTTTTTTTTTTAATGCCTCAAATGTTTTAAATTAATCTCCAAAATTAACGCGTTAACTTTGACAGCACTAAAAATAAGATATAATTGCATTAATTTGTTTTGTTTTTTTGCACAAATCAAAAAAAAGCTGCCTCTTGGCGTGTTGTAACAGAGCTGAAAGAAATTCAATACTTTACCCTTCGTAAACATCTCTCTCTCACTCATCCTCCCTTTCACAGTTGTTAACATAATCTCTTTTTACGAGTCTGTGTTTGCAGTAGAAACAGGTTGTGATGATTTTACATCCCCTCTCTTTCAGCCGACCCTCTGGTGGGAAGCATCGCCACACAGTACCTGACCAACAGAACAGAGCATGACAGAATAGCCAAACAATGGACGAAGAGATACGCCACATAGACTCTCCACCACTAACCGCCCCCCTCCCTCCGTCACCTCCCCCCAACCCTTCACTGTACCTCTCTCTACCTCTCGCTCTCACCCAGTCTGTCAAAGCACATTCACTAAGTGCAACGGTATATCTACCTTCCTATCATCACCCTCCTCCTCCTCCTCTTCCTCCTCCTCTTCTCCTTCATTACCTTTTCTGTGTAAAAACAAAAAAAAAAACAAACAAACAAAAAAATTAAACAAGACAAAAAAATGTCCTTTTGTTCCTTGTTGACTTGAAAGCTTCTTTTTTATACAAAGAGTAGATTGGGATTTTTATTTTCCAATATCTGAATGTTGGAAGTATTGTATTGGAGAAAAAAAAAACACAGAATATTGTAATTATTATTATGCATTGTCCTCCAGCTATACAGTATGTATTCTCATTTTTTTTCTTAGTGGCACCTGGAACAAACATGCAGAATATATGCTTTTTACTTTGTTTTCCTTGTTCTTTTTTTTGTTTTTTTTCTGGTTTTTGTTTTGTTTCTTTTTTGTATTTGTCATCAATATGTTATCTGCATGGAACAGGAAGGTTTTGCTTCAACGGATCCTTTTTAACTTCCTCTGATTTTGTTTGTACTGTATGTATTTTTTCAAAGGCTTTTGAGGCAGACCACAAAAGTATAGGTCTGCCTGTGAAAGAGGCAGGACTTGTATATTTACTGGCTACCCGCCACCTCTGCAATTGCAGAGTGGTTTGTTGTGCACTTGTATTACTGAAGCACCCAATAAAACACACTGTGGTTGGCTTGTGAGAAAACGCTCGGCTCTGTCTGGGATTTGTGTTCGACTGCAGCTTCTTCTGTATGTTCTCAGTGACCCTCCATTCATTCATTCATTCATTCATTCATTCATCCACTCTAAACTCAGGCCTGTTTTTATCTGTCACACACATACAAACCTGATTATAAAATTTACAGCCCGAAACATCAAATAAAGTTCTTATCAGATATCTGAAATGGTTGGGCGTGACTCATTATGGCTCTTGCTATGTCTTGTAGCTTTTTTTTATCACGGCTATCGAGGAGGTTTGATGTTTTCATTGGGTAGCTTCGCTGTCTGCAGGACGTGTCAGAACTCATGAATGGGTCTCTGTGGAGAAATCTTCAGGCAACGATCCAAATCTGGTATGTCTTGTTATTTAAGCTTTGATTTTTTAACTCTGGGAGTTTGTTTACAGGATAAATCAAATAAGTGTTGGGAAATTAACTCATTTAAATACTCTTGCCGCTGTAATTAGAGCAGCTTTTGACGTGTGTTCACACACATTAAAGTTGGTAATTGTTTTCTTCTCAGCCATGCGAAGCAGCGTGACTCCATACCGCAGAACTTAATGGCACTTTCTCATTGTTCTCATGTATATTCTGTTTACTGCTCTTTAACAAACATTAGCATGCTAACAGCCTTTTTATTCTTACATAAGTAACGGATCTGAACACTTTCTCTTGTGCTGTTGCTCAATACAGACTATATTGTCAATCCAAGGTGTCATATTGGTTGTTATTGTACAGTGAGGCTATATTAATTAACACACTGGTCACGTTAGACCGTCTAACATGGACTGTGACTGTTTTTTACACTTTAAGCTAAAAAAAAAACATCTTAAAGTGGTACAGTTGGTTAAAAAAAGGGGACATTTCTTATCTTTGATATTAAACGTACACATGCTACATAATACTCGTATGTGCCGGCTCTCCGATGCAACTCATCATGGCAGTGAAGGTTTTAAAAAATATCTCAGATCTGTTTGAGATTCACTTAATTATGACTGGATCTGTTTGATAAAGGTTAATGGGATTTAATATGTGTCATAGAAGAATGAAGTTCTGCCTGTTGAGAGGATTCAGTCTCTCATAGAGGGAATAAGTAAAGTGCCAGAATAAAAATCAGATTTTTGTTTTTTTTTTGAAGGGTAGATAAACTTTGGTAAAGTAATATCCAAAGGATTCAAAACAGAAGGAGAGAACATGCTGAGAAAACCTTTGATGTATTACTTCAGGTTGACAAATCATTGCACAACATGCTTTGGCATTTCATCATTTCGGCATTATAAATGATTCATAAAACAAAAGCTTTTTTAAGCAAAAGGACCAATTCAGCTCTTGACTTGCTCTGTTGTTGTTTTTTTTACAGATTCTGTAATCCAGTTAGGATCCTGGTGCAACTAAAAGTGCAGAAAAACCTACTTTTCATTTTAACGAACGTTCTGATTGGCCGGTTTTATGCATAAATAATAAGGATGCTTATTAGCCTGCGAGACAGTAGCCAGCAGGCTGCTTGCCAATCTGGCTAAAGCCTTCATTCCCGCATTAATGGGGGGCTGAAATAACAACACCAGATATAGATTTGCCAAAGATTTGAGGAGACGATTAGGTCAGAGTGTTACAGTAATGAATTTGTCTGAATTAATTATAGTTTTTCTGAATTATACAGCTATATCATGTTGTTCCTCCATGACTCCTTAAGGTGTGTGTGAGGTAATGTTGGGTGAAAAACTGAGTGAAAATTAAACACGACTTCAAAAAGACCTTAAAAGATTCGCACATGATGTTACTGTCAAAATATTTGACAAAGTGGTGTTCACAATTTGACAAGATTACCCTGCTGACCTTTTAAAACCCCCACATCTGCCACCAGATAACAGAACATAATGTACCGCACAGCTCTCATTTAAGCTGTGGGGGCATTTTCTTCACCTTGCAAAAGCTCTTTAATATGTAGTTTATTGGTAATTGATTCAGATGCAGTCAGAATAAGATTTATAAAATGTGATGGATGCAGAAATAGCAATACAAACTACCCACGTTATACACTTATAGCTGTGAAAAAGGGGGCCTTTTTAGGCTGCTATGTGTGAATATATCCAGCTTGCTCCCCTGTTATAACACCTTGTTAGTCATGAGTAAGAATAGATGTGGTCAGTTTCAGTGATTTTTTTTTTTTTCAGTTTCTGTGGCCGGTGATGCAAGAATTTAGTCATCACAAAAGCTCTTTAAGATGAATCCCTCGAATATAATAAACAACACACTCTTTCAATATCAGTGAAACTCTAAAAAAAAGGGCTACTGTCACTGCATTTGTGGCCAAGTGTGCTTAATCACCTCAGAAATAAGACCACTGTTTCTTAAATGTACAGCTTTTGTAGATATATTGTTTTTATTATTAGTTTTATTGTTGTTTTTTTTAAATGTTAGGTTCAATGTCTTGAAGTTTGACCTCTCGTTTTGACCAAAATGTGGCAGCCATCAAACTGTCATCAAGGCAATATGTGTTGCAATAAAGTGAAATAAATTTAAATGTGTTATTTATGAGCTAACCTGTGCAAAAAAACCCTGGAAATGATGTAGGCTGTCCGGTTTCCAGAGTAGGACCGGTGCCGTTCAGCCCACTGCAGCCGCGGTAGGCTACTTCCGTTCCGCAGAGGGCGACAGGCACCAGCCAGCCAAGACTGTGGCGGAGGTCCAGACACAATAGACTGGGTAAGTTTTAATAGTTGACAAAATTGTTGATTTAAAGTCGATATTTTAACGAGTGGTCAAAGTATACGGATCGGTGTGTTGTCCGTGAACGTTTCCAGGTGAAGTCGAAGGTCAGTTTGTTGGTACACAAGCCCGAAAAGACGAGCAAACAACCGAGACGGCAGCGGTTAGTTGGTCGCACTGAAAAGGGGCTCCGGCTATGTGCTGGAGCGGAGCGGTTCCTGGCTGTCGTCTGACGCGTTAAGTGTTTCGTTGTCACATTCAGTCTTTAATTAAAAAAAAAAATCAGCTTCGCTCTAAATAAACAAAAACAACAGCGCCATGTTTAATAACCGAGACAACCGACGTGTGCGTTTATATCACGGTTACCCGGCTGTCGGTTCACTTGAGAAGGGATGCTAAGCAAGCTGCCCCCCCTTCAAACACGCTGCTCCAAGAAGTAGTCCGAGCCCTGAAGTCGCTGGGCCCGAGTATTCGTTGCCATTTAGAGTTGTAGGGGGGGTGGGGACCGTTTACAGGTAGCATGAGTTATGTGCCTGATCGGGGTGGGTCGTCGGTGCCGTGTCAATCCAACTAAATACCTTTATTAACCTGAATTTCGTTATTTTCGCAGCGGTTTTATCGCGGAAATTACGGGGGAGAAAAGGTTAACTTGAGCGCGTGCGGGTGTGAACTGTGCTCGTAGCTAGCTGGTTTGGCTAACGGCAGTTTGTTAGCAGTCACGGAAACGTTAGCTAACGTTAAAATAAATCTATATTTATATATAATATGATATAAATAAACAACACTGGAGCTAACAGCTTCGTTTGCTACCCCACATCCCCTCCCACATCCATTGCTACACGGTGTGTGTGAGCGACCACCTCGGTACTCACGGTTAGTAACGACTTTACATAATGTAACGTTACTCATCTTTAACAGTTACGTTCACACTGTTTTTCTTCAAGTTCCTATAAAAAATAAAAAGGTGTCTTTTCTCACAATAACACGGTAACTTAAGTTAAAAAAATGCAACACAAACAAGTTGATATGTTTACACTTGGAGCCAGTGTGGCAGGTAATCTGAAGATCCTTGTGAAAACACGGCTTGTGAATTATGTAATCTGTCATCTATTGTGGCATTTGGAGGGCAAAATACTCTCTGCTTCGGGTCAGAGTAACGTAGAAACTGGAAATCATTCAGAAATTACTCCACCTCTTGCAGCTTTGATCACATTTTAACCCCAAAGCACCGTTATTCTGCACGGTTTGGGTCATATAAAAGGTGTAATGTAAGACATTAGGGGTTTTGAGGGGGGGCTTGTCGACCCGGATCATCCTCTGTGTGAAAGGAGTGAACCGGTATTGTGCACGCACCCCGCGGGAGCGAGCACAGCTACCACCGCAACTTCCACATAATCCCCGTGGCGATGAATAAAGTAAATAAAAACCGGTTACGTTACTGTTTACTGTTCGGATATGTAATCCATTACAAGAAATCATCATGATGGACATTTGGAGTCATTAATGTTTTTATTAGACCCAGCAGAAGTTGCGTTCACGATTTGTCTGAAATCTGACAACTTCTCAGGGCAAAAATCCTCATCTTTGTCAAAAAATATACAGAGTTATAATGCTTTCTCATGTGTGCGTCCCACTATTTAAAAGAAAATAAACAGGAAATGTCTTCATATTGTGGAGGACGAATGCAGCCGCCATATAACAGTGACAGTAAACAAGTGTTATTGTTTATAAAATGCTACCCGGGGCTTATGTTATACCTCACTCTTGACGGTGACGCTGCTAATTACTCATCACGCTTTAATGCCTCTGTAAGTTCTGCAAGACTGGCACAGTATCTCTGATCACACACTCTGCGGCCTCATTATGACAGTGTTATTGGTTTCAGTGTGAAAAAAAACAAAACAAAACAAAACAAAGGCAGCTCAAAAAGAGTCTTATTTGCAGCTGTATTGTGTGTGTGATCTCTGTGCAAAAAAAAAAAACAAACAAAAAAAAGGTCTATTGTCTCGCTTTTTCTCGCCTCAGGTCCCGGCTCTTCTCCAATCCAAACCGGTATGTCGGATGAGGATTCCCGTGCCAGCACCAGCTCTTCCTCGTCACCGCCTTCCTCCAGCCAAACCAGACAGAGGGACACGCTTTGCAAAAAGAAACGGGAGAGCAAAGCCAGCATGAGCAAGACCTCCAAGCTGCTTTCCACCAGCGCCAAAAGGTGAAAATAAACCCCCCGATCACACACTGACGAATCACTTATAAGAGTCTAATTAAAGCTCAGGGTTTATTTCACCATTAGTTGTTCTTTCCAATATTTTTTATTTAATCTATTTTCTGTCCGGTAGTATTTTGAGATTTCTCTTGGGAAGGAAAGTGCGTGACAGAGGACCATTTTTAACAATAATACTAACAACTGTGGTTGCATTCGAGCTGTATTCTTGCCTGGATAAAACCACAACAGTAGGCAAGTGTGACACTAAATTGAGATACTACTTAAATGCTTTCAAGCGCTTCCTTCTCGTATCATTGTTCAGCAGTCATCGAGGGGGGAAATCCATCATGGAAGAGAACACATGCTAATTTTGCTTCAAACAAACAAAAGGCTCTAAAAAAACTGTAACGTACACAGTCAGAAGATCTGCTGTGTTTGGAGTGAGCGACTCACAGCTTCCTTTTTTTCTCGTCTGAAAACGAAATAAATGCCTCTCACGGTCTTAGTCATGTTATATCTGACTTTCACAATCATTGTTGCCCCAGTTTTACACAAGAAACCAGTAGTAGAAACTGTATTGTGCATAAAGTAATGCGAAATGCGGCTCAAATTTCGTAATAATGCACCTGAAGATTACATAATGTGCCTTTGGATGATCCTTTTTTTATTATTATTCTCTAATTACTGACTTTCATTTCAGAGCTTCTTTGTAATCATATGCATTTTTTCTTGTTTGCAGGATTCAGAAAGAGCTGGCTGATATCACACTGGACCCTCCGCCAAACTGCAGGTAGGTTTCATTCTTTGCCATAAGTCTGTTATGGCCATAAGTCCATGCAGTGGTTTACTCATTAGGTAGACACTTAAGTCATATAAAAAACAATAAAGAAGGGCTGGTTACATAAGTCACTGTGCATCAAGCGAAGTAATAAGACTGCAGTGCTTACATTTTAGTCCAGTCAGAGCTGCTGAATCGTCTCGTACCTTTTAATGCACCTTTAAATTTGTTATAAAGAATAAATATATAAAACCATCTTTAGGAAAGCATGGCACACATCGTTGATGTAAGATGAGAGATTAATCTTAAACCGAAAGTAAACATTTCAAAGGAAACATTAATTTGGAGCTAAAACAACTGATCAATTTCAATTATCAGTCCAGTCATTCTTCAAGCATAAACGCAAACATTGCCATTAATCTCTGAACGTTTGAGGATTTGAACAGTTCGTTAAGTATCACTGCATTTTCCACAATTTAATGACATTCAAGAGACTAAATTGATTGTAAATTAAACGACTGATGAATTGTTAGAGATAGAAATTGAGAACCGGTGCTAAAATGACCAGTTCATGGGATTCATACGCCTCCGGGCTTATTGATTCCTCTTACCAATATTGTCATGTTGTTCTGACAGTCGCACACTGCGAATTAATGACATTACACTACAACTTGCAACAAGAAGGAGTGACGGTGGAGAGAAATTTAGGAAGAAGCTGATCAAAGCCAAGTTTCATTTCACAAAGAACCATATCAGCGGTTCCAGTTGTAATTTCTGTAAAATGATCGTTGATCAGTGGTTAGATAAGAGTGTAAACACCAGCAACTTGCTTAAACAGCTTCCCATGCACTGTTGTGTGTTTAACACCCTTTTTTTCACACATGTAACCGTCCTCTAACGGAGCAGCACACGAGTCACTGAGGAGTCATATGTTATAATAACTGTAACAGCCATTTATTCTTGTGTTTGTTTATTAATTTATGTTTTGTTGCAATACATGTTTATACTGTGGGTGGCACTGACAAGAGGAGGCAAAAAGGTTTTGACTGTTCTGCTGAGGCGAGGCGAAGTTGACTGCTAATGGGAGCAGTATATGAAAATATGCTACCTAATCGTTATGCCGGTTTGCTTATTCGATGAGGAAATAAACGGAGTAAAAGCAACTGAAATATGTTATAATAACGTTGGCTTGACACAGGCAGGCTGAGCTTTTTTATTTTCATTAAAAAATCCTAAATATAAATGATTACTTTTATAGATGATAGACGGACTTGTGAGATATTAAAAAAAAGGAAATTGATGCTGAAAAACTGTGTAAAAAAATTAACAGAAACTGTAGGAGATTGCTAAAGAATCAGACTAAAGAGCAGTATTGATACAGCATCAATAAGATCAATAAGATTTTATCAGTTTCCCATCACAGTGATCATTAAGTTTAGTTGCAGCTAAAAAATCACTCTGAGGTTCGGCCGATCCCTCTGCAGCTAACTGTAGTGTTGTGGTTTGAAAGACAAGCCTTTAAACAGGATAGTCCTGGTTTGAGCTGCCATTGCAGCAGTCACACACACACACACACACACACACAGAGTCCTGAGGCTCATCACTGAAGCCCTCTGTGCTCCCGGCAGCTGAGCCCGACCTCTGACCTTTCTGAGAAAGTAGAAAAGAAAACAGGAATCTCTACCTCCATAGCTCAGGAGATCAAACAAGCCACCTGAGGCCACAGACCATCCCAACACGAACGCTGTCTGGATATTTGTTTCTAACTGGAGGAAAACAAGTCGGTGTTTATTCACAGCCATAAAACCAGACCGTTTGTTACTGCAGCCTCTTTTCTTCAGACTTGACAAATACAGACTCATGTATAAAACAACAGTTTCTCCGGCTGATTGTGGGCAATAAAACCAGCTTCTCTTTCCTTCTCTACCTGCCTTCTTTCAGGCAACCAGCCGTCATGTGAAAGTCAGTCTGTTCATTAAATCAAGCTGTTTCTTTGCTGCAGGGAAGCGCTGTTACGTTTTATTAAAACCTGACTCGCATCTGAAACATTTATGTCCATTTCTTGTAAGTCGGGAAACAGAAACAGTGAGAGCTGTTAAAATGCTCCGTAGGTCCTGTTAAACATGTCGTAAATTTCCATCTTACAACCTGATAAGTTTCATTAAGACACTGACTGACATTCAGAAGATGATTTACGCCTCGGACTCCGTCGTCATTGAAGCGTGAAGATGTTCTTGGTGAAATTAACGATTATAAATTGTGAATTAAGGATGGATGACTTGAGCTGAAAGTTCTGACACTGAAAGACAAAAAAAAACCAAAACAAGTTCCAGCGGCAGACCTTTGTCATTCAGACGAACTCATAACGGACCGACTAATTACAACAACAAAGTGTGACGGCTTAAAACACAACCTGCCCCAGGACACGCTGGATTACAAGCCACGTTTAATGGAGTACCTCGTATTTTACAACACTCCAGCTTAACTTGGTATTTAGGGGAAGTAGCTGTTTAGCATTTCATTGATATTAATGAAAGTGAACTCGTGATTGGTTTCATTATTTGACAATCACTTGTTTATCGCACAGATGATGTAAATCCTCCGTTGTCGAGTCACAGTCACGGTGTTGGTATTTGTTGTTTGATTGACTTTTCCGTGCGTAAAATTGGAGCTGCGGCTAATCGTTTTGTTTATTATCGATGGATCTGCTAATTGATTTCTCAATTTATTCATCAGACAGTGGTTAAAAAAAAACATTATAATTACCAAGAAATCCAAAGTGAGTTCTTCAGATTTCTTATTTGGTTTAACCAGCAGTTCAAACCCCAAAGATAATTGGTTATTTTTTAATTAACAAGATGGGTTTATTATTTAAAAAAGAACTGATTTTATTATCTCAGAGAGCTTGTTTTACAGTGAGTTTCATCGGAAGTTTTTATTTTTTATGTTCAGTTCTGCTGCTGCTGCTGCCACTCGAGATGTCGAAGCTGTTTGACTGTTTTAAGTTTTCGTCTTAAAGTCGTTTCATTGAGCAGACGTGAGTGACAGCTGCCCATATCGGTTAAAATACGCAAAGAAAGTCTGTTCCAGTTTTCGTGGCTGTCATAACTGCATCTGATGTAGCTCAAACGACATAAATCTAATGTGATATCAAGACTAACTGATCCCGGATCAGATCCCTGCAACAGTTAATAATTAATCATCAATTCAGATAAAAGTAAACTGGTGTTTTGAGGCCGAGTTGGAGTGTGTGTGTGTTTGAAGGAATGTGTTTATATCTGTAAAATCAACCACTTGGAAGTCTAAAACATTCATGTGGTGGAAGTTTTTATCTGTTGAATTTCCAGTCAGACACATATCGGCCCAAACTGCGCTCTCTGGATTAATTTTTTTCTGGTCATAGCTGGTCGTCTGCCAAACGTTGGCAGTTAACATTGATTAAAAAAAAAAAAAAAAAGAACAGCAAAGCACCACAACGCGGCCCCCCCACACCCC
>JAPZDV010000025.1:3574398-3584746 GCA_029814665.1 Acanthurus lineatus | reverse complement strand
ATTTGTCAACTGCTGTGGGCACCTGTGAGATGAAGTGAAAACTGATCGTGAGTGACGATACAGTAAGACAATGTTTTAATTATGTAAAATATGTCTTGATTGGGAAGTGAAACGTGTTTTAAAGAAATACTGTTGATTGCATGCGATATATGAAGACAGGAAAGTACAAAAAGATGGAGTAAAGCAAGAAAAATGTGAAATATCGCAGGACTTATCCTTTAAAGAATGGCTGAATTCAGTTTGTCTTTTACTTGACTGGCTTAAAGTTTCCCTTTTTTAAAGAGACACCTGAGCAAGAGAGCAGCTTAAAAACATGTTGCAACAAAAACAAACAAACACTCACAAACCTGAGGATATATTTAAACACTTCTCTGCTTCTAAGTCAAAATATTAATACTTTAAAACTGCCTTTCATTGTTCAGCTCTTGAAAAAAACGTGATGTCTGAGCTCTTCAGGATATTTTGTCCTGCCAAGAGTGAATCATCCCACTGAGGCCTGAACTCTGGTCAGACAGCTGAATCTGCTTCATAAATACACTCTCTCACATGGTTTATTTTTACTGAAAAAAGAGTCTTTGGCTCCCTTTTAATAAATTTACTGTGATGTAGTCTTTTCCAACAACCCAATACATTATTTTTGAGAACACAAGTGGCCAAAGTCAATATGACTTTGTCTCAAAAACAGCTGGTTTTGAGACAAAGTGTGATATTGAATCCTGATTTTGATCAACTTAACTGTTCTGGCCAGTTATTGTGAATAAATGATCGACATTTTAGGGACAGTGTGTAGCTTAGAGGTGAGATTTACAGCAGCATTGAGAGGAGAGTGTTTTATGATACAGTAAACACAAGAAAAACACTGCAATTAAATTGATTTTAAAAGAAGTTAATGTCAAGTACATGCTTGTCAGGGCTATTAGCTGCCTCTTGTACCAAAAGCAGGTCAGGGTAAAATGCTTGTGGTTAGCCTCGTTCTGTCTGCACTGTGGTTTCCTATGCGATGCAGTTAGTAGGGTTATGAGTATTTTGCAAGTCAGAAGATGGAGATTATAAAATGGGGCCCATCTTAGTAAATGTCAAACATGATTAAAGCCTTTTCGAGTGGTTTTAATATCAAAATACTTCTAATTTTTCTCTCCCAGTTAAACCACTGAGAGATTCTCAAAATGTTTCCAAGCAAATGTGATTTAGGACAATTATTCAAAGCATCCATTAAAGACAAAGACTGTCTTATTAGAGCAACAGATAATAGTTCACTTTATGAGTAAATGTTCAAAAAATACCAGCTTCTCAGTCCAGTTTAACCAAAGTACATTGACATCTGTGTACGTTTTTTTTATCTGCAAATCATCATATCATGACTGCCGGGGTAATTAGGGGACTTCCATGGGGTTCAACCGAATGACAACTACAATTTCACTTTCACCTCACTTCTACGAAATAAGTCTAACGATCGGTTGTAGAAATATTTTTGTTTTCCTGCTAACGGACGTCCTGTAGGTGGGTGTCATCTGTAGACTTATGAGAATCCACCTCCCTCTCTGATTGGTTAAAGTGAGGAGTCAAACGCAGTAACATAACACAGTCATTTCAGTCTGCACACAGTCAAAGTAAGAGGGCTGTTTGAGTTTGAAATTATGGAAATAATTAGTTATGCTCGCTCATGTTGAATTACTGGGAAATGTTAGCATGTACGCTTTCATGCATAAGTCAATAAAAGTGGGAATAAAATTGTGGCTTAAGTGGTTGTAAACAAAAAATAAACATGTGGTAACCAAAGTCAACAACCTGAGATAAGAAAATGCTACACTAGGTGTGTACTGATAAGGTTTCACATGCCATCACCAGCTTTTTATATTTGTCCACACACACAACATGCAATAATGACACATGTTTTTGTGCAAATGTGGACAAAAGCGTTCTTTGAGTTGGTTTTATTTTATTGTGAGTTTGCAATAAAATACATACAATATAATAAAATACATATAATACATATGTTTATGTAATATAATACATAAACACCCCATAAAGCTTGTTAGGCTTTATGGCAGCGCCCTGGTTGGCTGCGGCCGCTTTGGCTCTGATAACACAACCAATACACAATCAACTTCGCCATCCAGATTGGTGTGTTTTGCACCAATAGCTCAGCTCAAGTCAGTCTAACTGATTTGGTTTCGCTTACACAGGCCTGTCATAAAACATAGCTTGACACTGGTCACATTTACAGTATAATGGAGTTCATACAAATTCCTGTGAGTTTAAAAACACAGTATGAGTCAAAAGAGGGTGTTGATATTTGTCATTTTTGAGGTTTTGCGATGGTGTGCCAGACTGCATGTGTTATGTACAGGGTACACGAAACATGAACACATAATTAAAAACAATAACAGCATTTTAAATCTTTAGTTACACTTAAAATTTGGTTTTTGTGTCTGAACATAGACATACAGCCACACATAAACAGGGACAGAAATGCATAGATAAACATCAAAAACATGCATAATCACTGTGTAGGAGGGCTCTTGTCTAAGAACCTTAATATGTGTTTTAATGGCCTATTTGAGTACTTATAGAGTGCTTTTTTAATTTTTTTTAGTCTCAAAAATGTGTAATTTTATATTTAGATCATATAGTTTGAATAAATACATGAATTAAAAGTACATTTGTTCATAATACTCTGGAGTACCTGATAAAGTTGCATAAAAAATGTACAAATTCAGTCCTGCACCTGTAGCAAATGTACTTCTTATAAAATGCTTCTTTGTGGTGTTATTTTTTAAAAAAGCTTTAGTTTCCGTCTCCTGCAGCTTGGCAGCATCTAAACAACTTTTTAAAAAAAAAAAAAAACAGCAAACGTAATCAACAACAACAACAAAAAAAAACACACTCATATAAGGACTACGGGACGGACGGAACGCACGCGGCATGTCCACACTTTCCTCGCGCTTCACCCCCTTTCACGTTGTGCTGTGCAACGTGACCGCTCTGTTACCATTCCTCGGTTACGTCGTTGCAACGCGCTTGGCTCCGCCCCTTTTTGTGCACTGAAAGTGTGTCACTGGGTTAAAGTGGCTCGAGCGGCCGGGCTTAGGGGCGTGGCCGACAAATGGGTCACATGGGCGAGCCCACTATTGAGAACATTTAGTTCTCTTGACTAAACCGCAGTCACACACACGCACGGAGGGAGTCCCGCACACTCGGACGTATTAGTTCGGACTTTTTTCCCTCAGTCGAAAGTGTCGGACCCCGCAGCTTGTTTGAAGAAAAGTCTTAATATGAGCTTCATTTCCGTGCAACTCGAAGTCGCTCACGATTGTCAAGTTTAGTCTCAATCGTGGGGTTTTTTTTGTTGCGACTGAGGTAGAAGTCGTGATAGAGTTTATTTTTACTTAAAAGTCAGTCGGAGATTGTCTTTATATTCCTCGATCGGAGATGCCTGAGGACGTCGGAACAGCCAAACCTGGTAAGAAAACAATGTTTTATATGATGTTTGTCGTTAAAAAATATAATAAAAGTGGAAAAGATTGCACGGTTGCTATGTTTTCCTTGCATGCACCGAGCAGAGATTTTGACATTTGCTGCAGTGACCGAGTTAAACATTTGTCCTCCAAATGAATCTACTTGATCCTTAAAACCGATTTTCAAACATTATCACATCAACTTTTACAGTTCCTGTATTGGGGGTATGTTGCTTGTGGAGAGCGACACAATTAAATGTTACCAAGTTAAAATAATGCTATAAAACTGTATTTGTTTCTTAAAAATCGTGTATACATCACGGTGATTATAAAGTAATAGATCTGGACAAATGGTAAGTATTTTTTTAAAAGGGGTTATCGTTATAATTAAATGAATGGTGACCTGAGACTGAACGTTTCGGTGTTTTTTTCCGTCCCTCTGGTGCAGGATCATTAACGTTAACTGTGTCAGTTCACAAACATACATTTTTAGAAATTATTTCACTAAGTTATCGTGTGTTAAAACTGTATTTTAATCGTGTTACCGTGTTTTATTTTACAAAAAAATGGGGTTAGGAGTGCCAGTGCGACGCTGCGTCAATGCTACATTTACATTTGACACAACAACAGTGTTTATCTTCCCCGGTCTCGCTCACATGGACAGCGTAACCTAGCCATGTGCCTCTGTGTACACGCTCTCCTGGAACACTCCTCTGATTGGTCGAGGGGCGTTCCTTTCCTCAAGCATGCTTGAACGGGT
Source organism: Acanthurus lineatus (assembly GCA_029814665.1). Classification (NCBI taxonomy): domain Eukaryota; kingdom Metazoa; phylum Chordata; class Actinopteri; order Acanthuriformes; family Acanthuridae; genus Acanthurus; species Acanthurus lineatus. The sequence goes on along the minus strand of JAPZDV010000025.1, from coordinate 3,580,528 downwards.
CTCTCATCTGATTGGTCGGTGCGCAGCCCGTGACGCAGCACGTTGCATAATCCGTGCTGTACACAGCAGTGCCGGCGCGAGGCTCTGCTGCGAGGTACACGTGAGTTCGAGGGCGACAGCAGCTACTGACCTACTTTTTTTTTTCTTCTTCGTCTTCTCCTTCCTGCTCGCGCTCCGCTTTCACAGACATTCATGACAGGTCCACGTGTGGGTGGGCCGTGAAAGGGAACAGTCATGGTCGGGGTTAGGTAATCATGTGCTGTTGCCTGTAAATCACACATTGTTTTCGAGTAAATACAGTAAAAAAAAAAAACAAAAAAAACAACAACATTGAAACTTTTTCGCACGAATATTCCAGAAAAGAAACACAGATGTTTGGTGTACTTTTTTTTTTTTTTTTTTTTTGGTTAAATGGAAATTGACTCAGCGTGTTTTTCTATTTTAAAAACCTTGCACCGCCCTACTTTAAAGTGACTCATGTTAACACACCAGAGCAGTTTACTGTCACAGTTTGCTGCCTTGCCAAAAGGCACTTAGATAGAAATAAAAAAAAAAACTAAAAAAGTGTTATGAAATAAATATGATATAATTTTAAAAATGAACACGTGTGACTCTTAAAACTACCTCATTCCGCACTTGGTGTGTCTCAATTTTTTTAATTTTTAAAAGCACTTCCTCATTGTCATTTAATGGCTTGCAGGCTGTTTCTGGTCAAGCTGTTGATCCACCAACTTTATTAATTTCTGCCAGCCCTTTTCTGGCTAAACATGTCATTACATAACCAAGTGGTGGATGCTTTCCCTTTGCATTCTTTTGTTCCTTCAGCTGTTATGCTGCCCTAGTGCTTCAGTGACCCTGTCTGGTGGTAACACACTCCCATAGCATCCCAGGCATGTTATGTAACGTGTTATCCAACCAGCAAGCACTGGAGGTGATAAAGCAGGTCAATCACAGCAGCACACAAACCAACCAGGAAGCAAAGACAAAGGCGTGTTAGAGCCACCTGTTGCTACTGTACTGTCAAGAGTTTTTAATCTGGCATTTTCTCCTTTTTTAATTTTTCACTTTTTATTATTATTACAGTCGAAACTTAAAAATCCTGTCATCATCTGTGGCTCCTTCCAACTTTGGCAAGCTCATTGTTCTGTTGAAACATTTGATGAAGTGTAAAGGTTGATGTGGTTTTTGGTTGACATAGTGATTTCACAATTCCAGAAATAGCTTCCTGCAGTATGATGACTCTAAATATCTACATTGCCATCATAATATTCAATCAAAAAAGCCTACAAAAAGGGGTATTGCATATACTGTGTATGTAACTGCATCATTAGCCATTAGAGTAAAAGCACAACCTCTTTCTCTAACACACCGCTGTCCCTCTCTCTACAGGCGGGGTCATTGCCTACATTTCCTCAGGCTCTGCCTCCAGCCCAGAGTCCTGCATGAGCACCAGCCCCAGCAGCAGCAGCAGCGGCTACCTGTCAACATCACCAACTCCTTCCCGCCCCTCGCTGCCCAGCAGGGCCGTGGGCATGGTGGTGGATATCTCTCCACCTGGAAAGAACCAGCGCAGTCATGGTACGGAGAAGACCGGGCGCTCGTCAACATCTGCCAAGAGCAGCATTACCAGTAAGCAAAACATCCACATCTTCACATTATTAAAATATAATAGTATTTAAGAAGGTTTTGCATATCTTAACTGGTGCACATTAATCACTTTCTTTTGTTGCTTTCTTGCAGAAATCAACGGCATGGTGCTGTTGTGCAAGGTGTGTGGTGATGTGGCCTCTGGCTTCCATTATGGCGTCCATGCCTGCGAGGGCTGCAAGGTGAGACAAGTTCCTGCAACGGAGGGTTGCCTCTCTGCAGGTTTGATTAAAAGTCTCCTCGTGACTGCACATGCACCCATGACTAACGCTTTCCATGGGGGTTTTTTGTTCCATAGGGCTTCTTCAGGCGAAGCATCCAGCAGAACATCCAGTACAAGAAGTGTCTTAAGATGGAAAACTGCACCATCATGAGGATCAACAGGAACCGCTGCCAGCAGTGTCGGTTCAAGAAGTGTCTGGCTGTCGGCATGTCCAGAGACGGTGAGCAGGGTGTTTTCTTTACTCTCAGCCTGCCCTCTTTTGTTATCGTACATTTAATAGATAAGAGATAAAAGATAAGATAAGATAAGATATTCCTTTATTAGTCCCATAATGAGGAAATTTGCATTGTTGCAGCAGCAAGTGGACAGTAAAAGACAGAATGTTAAAAGGAGCAAAAAGAATAAGAACAATAAATAATAAGTACAAAATAAGAACAAGAAATTGTTTTGTAAATCTGATTTTATTCAATGTATAGCTGTTTTTTCTTTGCTTCTCCTTATTTGATGTTGTTAATCTGAAAACAATCTAATAGCTGTCATTTTCCTCCCTCAGCTGTCAGATTTGGTCGCATCCCAAAGCGGGAAAAGCAGAGGATGCTGCTGGAGATGCAGAACGCCATGAACAACATGATGAGCAACAACAGCCAGCTGCACAGCATGCTGCACGGCCACCAGAGCCCGTCGCTGCCCATGGAGGCCATAAACAGCGACGCCAGCTCCATATCCTCCTCTTCCTCCTCTTCTGCTTCCAACTCCCCATCGTGCTCCAACCCCTCCTCCCCACAGTGCAACCAGGATTCAGAGTCAGTGGTTTCCATGGACACCAACTCCAGCTCCGCCTCCTCCTGCGCGTCGGACAGCGGCGAGGACGAGGCCGTCGTAACGGTGAGCAGGCAGCACCAAGATGCCTTCACGTTCAGCCAGCAGAGGTCACAGAGACAGGGCCACGCCTCGCCCTCGCCGGTCGCCCCGGAGACGGGATGCGAAAGCCGCATGGAGGAGCAACAGGAGCGATGGAACTCCTGGAACAACAACGTGGTGGTGGGGGGACACCAGCAAAGCTCTTACAGTAACAGCCAACACGTCACCAACACTGTTTACAGGGAGGAGAGGGGAGTTTACCAGCAACAGCCTCAGCATCAGCAGCTCAACAGCGCCCCTAGCTGCGAACCATCAGAAGACAGCCAAAGACAACATGAGTACAACACACAAACTGCCTCAAGTGGTTACAGTGGACCAACCAACGGTGTGAAAAACAGAGCACACCTGGTGAGTGACTGATCTTTTTCCAGGCTTTAAATTCATATTTCTCTTTTTTTAAACTGAAAAACAGAGTTAGACTTTTGATCTCCCTCCCTGACTGACCCTCTGCTGGTGTTTTCCCAGGTGTGTCCAATGAACACAACACCGTACGTGGACCCCCGCAAGCCGAGCCAGGAGATCTGGGAGGAGTTCTCCATGAGCTTCACCCCCGCCGTGCGAGAGGTGGTCGACTTCGCCAAGAGGATCCCGGGCTTCCGCGACCTCCCCGAACACGACCAAGTCAGCCTGCTGAAAGCTGGAACTTTTGAGGTAAGAAAGCAGACAAACAAACAAACAAACAAACACGAGCACCTCGTGTTATTTTGTGCTCACTTTGAAGTCGAACATGGCGTCCTCGTCTAAAAGCCTGAAAACAGGATCCACTGTGGCTTTCCCAAACAGAGCACACTGGCAGCCGTGTGCACCGGCTAATTTTAACTCTGATATCAGTTAGAAAGAAAATGAAAGAAACTTCCTAAGTTCTCTTTATATGGGATGGAGACTGTGTGACATTATGTTCTTTTGTGGGAAGCTTAGATAAACTTTCTGTAGCTGTTTCTGCTCAGATTGTTCTGTGCAGACCCGAGTGTGTGATGCTTGAACACACAGTTATTATCATGTTCTGCTCCTAAAGCACGAACTGTAGATACTGTGAACCTCTGAGTGGAGTTTTCTTCAGGATGACGCAAAGAAAGAAAGTTCTGGATTAGCAACACGTCAGGAACTGTGCCATTCTGCATTTGAATTAGATTTTTAAAAGTTAAAGGGTAGATTAGTTGTAAGAGAGAAACTCAAGTTTGTCATAAAATGTCAGAGTCCTGTTTACCTGCACAAGTCAAAACCTTGAATTAAAACTCCTCTCGCCTTCCCTCTCTTGTCTCCCAGGTGCTGATGGTGCGATTCGCCTCTCTGTTTAACATGGTCGAGCGTACGGTGACCTTCCTGAGCGGAAAGCGCTACAGCCTCGACACGCTTCGGTCGCTGGGCGCCGGCGAGCTGCTCAACTCCATGTGCGAGTTCAGCGAGAAGCTGGCGGCGCTGCGGCTCGACTCGGACGAAATGAGCCTCTTCACTGCCGTGGTGCTCGTCTCAGCCGGTAAGAACGCTTCAGCCTGATTATTCTGTCAATAAAAGACTTGAAGTTCAACCATGAGCTCCAAAACAAATGGCTTTAAAACAAGTGTAAGGTCTTTTCTGTCCTCAAGCATTAACCGTTTTCCTTTTTTGTTGTGGTTCAGATCGCTCGGGCATCCAGGACCTGAACGCAGTCGAGGCCCTTCAGGACAAACTGATCCGAGCGCTGCGAAACCTGGTGGTGCAGAACCACGGCGAGGAGTCGGCCACCACCTTCACCAAGCTGCTGCTCAAGCTTCCCGAGCTGCGATCGCTCAACAATATGCACTCAGAAGAACTGCTCTCCTTCAAGGTTCACCCATGAAAGCTTCCTGAGGGGAGGGGGGCTACACCTGTGCCCCCCACCTAATCCACACACCTCCACCAGGACCTGCCTCTTACTGCCCCCACGCCCTCTGTATTCGACCAACCCAGTTGTGTGTTTGTTTCTAGAATGTATTCAAAGTTCTTCTTTTTATTCTATTTTTGTTAAATAGACCATGTGGGGTCCGAAGAGAGAAGAATATAAAACTGTACTGTATTTATAGACGAGACAGCTTATGCTTGTTGCACAGAAACACGCACAAAGTGTGCACGTGTGTCAGAGGTTCTTAGTTTCGCAAAGTTGGCGGCGCTTTTCTATTTTCAGAGAAAGAAGAGTAAAACTTAACTGGCTTTACAAAGCGATACAGAGCAGAAACCAACCGGTCGATCCGAAAGCCATTTTAATTCCAAAGTGTTTTCTCTGACGAGCGGCTGAATGTGAGAGACTATATAAACCTTACATACCGCATGTTTGTTTGGTCCAATGTTTTGACTGAAACACGTCAGCGAGAAAGGCAAGCTATCAGAAGACGTATCGAAGAATGTGTGACGATCGCTGCTAATGCATGGCTGTACTTAATGCGAACAATTATTACTTGGATCTTCTCCCCTTGCCTCAGAAAGCATCAGTTCTTTGTTTTTTTCGTGTATAGTTGTATTTTTTTCTTTTCTTGTAATTTAATTTGTTTTTTTTAAACTCGTATAAGTCCATGTCAGCTGCCTGCACATTGCCTGGTGATTTCTGGGGGAGTTGATGACGCAGTTTTCAGCAACACTACATTTCGTGTTCTGGAGCGAAAATAAAAAAACCAAGTAACAAGAGTCCACAAATACTGTGACACAGCATCTTTTAGAGACAACATGTTAACAGTCACACCCGAGTGTTTTTTCTGTTTCCCCGCTTTCTGGTTTTTATCTGCAATTTGTTTTTTTGTTTGTTTGGGTTTTTTTTTTTTTTTAAATCAAACCTTGTGTGCTGTCGGCACAGCACTGAATTGACGCTTGTTTTTGTTATCCATTTTGTTGAAATATCAGTTTCTTTGACTGGCAACACTGCCATATGTAAATAACTATATAAATATATATAAATATATATATAAATATATAAATATCTGATGAACATAGTATATAAATATGATATAGTATGAATAAATACAAGTGAGGAAAAAAATCTGTCTGGTTGGTGTTTTTATTGTTGTCCAAGTCTTTTGAATGGAAAAAAAAAGCTACTGAAAGGTCAACATTATTGAGTGGACAGAGAAGCAGTTGCTGTCATTCACCACCAGGTGGAGCTATTTGCCAACAACTTCTTTACATTTAAAAAGTGCCTTTCTGGTGAAATCTGTTTGTATTTGCACACTGTTGCGTCATATTGATCCATTGATCCACACTAACATGACAGAGTAACTTCTAACACGTGCAGGCATCCATGTGAAACACTTTCAGTATTGATGTTGTCTGACTCATCCAGCTGTGATAACCCTAAACCGAATTATAGATAGGTGGATCAATAGAGGTGAA
>JAPZDV010000025.1:3547986-3565429 GCA_029814665.1 Acanthurus lineatus | reverse complement strand
ATGGCTTAAGCAATCAAACAAGCACTCAAACACTCAAACTTTATGTGTTTAACACCCTTCAGTCAGGGGAGTGCAATAAAAGTGCTTTACAGATGGTGCAAATGAAAATAGTGACACAGTTTGTGGGAAATGACATTGGACATAAAATTAATAAAACATAATTAATAAAATTGGTTAAAAACAGTACAATATATAAATATGACAACAAATGAAGTAGATAAGAGGGGGGCAAAGGTATTTTAGAGCATGAATACCAAAAATATGTAGTCAAATGGAAACCATTCATAAAACAAGTCCAGGCTAAGAAAATATATGTTATCATGACTTTCACAGCTATCAGCACTTTTATAGCCTGGGATACGATGATGAAATGCTTTAAAAACAAGTAAAAGATTATTAAAAAATATATATAAAAATTTACAGAAAAAACATAAAAATGTACTTAAAAACAGAACATAAAAATAAGTGTAGTACAACACACCTCCATACTGCATCATTGTCCATAATTCATATTTATTCAGTGACTGTCATTCATATGATTGAAGCTGGTTTCATTTCAACTGGAAATTTGAGATTACCACTTATCACTTATGGATGGCTTCATCCATTATAGTTGCTATTTATTTTAACCCTCTATTTAACATTAATAACAGCATGATGCAGTTTTAAGCAGTTGTAAGTGTCATTTCAAACAACTATACAGAGGCATCCATAAATACAGGTTGTTATAAAAACCCATAATGAATGTCAATGTAGAAAGACCCACAGACAGGGGGTTTAAAGTGAGGGGGCTAATCCTTATACTCTTTTAAAGGAGCTTTTCGTTTTAACCAAACTGGGGGTCAGGGATCACAGCAGAAAGCAGGGTACTGTGCGTGAGAAGTACGGAGCATTGCGTGACAGTGTGGTGGTCTGTTTTTGGGACGGGCTGGTCAGTTTGGGGTTACCACGGGTTCACCGGACGGTCACCGGCGCAGGAGGTCAGAGGAGAGCCAGACTGTTGCTCCTCGGATTCTTCGCTCACGTAAAGGTGTAGAGAAGGTACGGCCACGACAAATGTGAAAATACTCCATTACAATTCACATCCATGCATTTAATTTTTTAAAAATTCACAAGTTTAAGTGCAGGTTTATAAATTTTTAAATCGGATATATGTAAGAGTGAGAAGAATGATGTGTCCCTATGAAATATGAGGTAAGCAAATTAAAAATGTATAAAGGAAAAACTCTTATATATTAAAAATACCTCAAAAATACCTCAATATGTACACATTAAAACTTCAAAAAGTGCTATATCTGTCATATATTTTGTTGAGTTATAATCTTATATTATCCCAGATGTTTGGACGTAGAGAGATGCCAATCTGTTTAAGGTAAATGTGTGTTGCATTTTTTCCCCAGTCGCTAACTTAATAGTGAGGAAGTCATCAAACGTGACCAAATGTAAGGTTAATCCAACTTTAACACATTACCCCGTCTGTGAATATTTCTGTCTGTGTCAGTCACAGAGATTTACATCCAAAATGGAGGCTGTTTAACAATGAAAAAACAACCCCGTGATTCCACGCTGCTGCATGATGTATTTAAACATAATTAATAAGTCTTTTGTTACCTTGGTTTTCATTGAGAGACTTTTAATGACAGAAATTACATAAGTTGAAGTACAATTCTTGAAAAATGTACTTGTTACATTGCTTCTCAGACTTCACTTCATTGACATAAAAGATTCCAAAAAGGACAAAACTTTCTGGGAAAAAAATCAACATTAATCAATTTTTTGCACTTTTTGAGTCACTGTTAATATTTTAACCAGGAAAAGATAAAAACAAAGATTTTTCAACAATCTTTACACCTCAACTTTTAAATGCTTTAACAGTTGGATATATACTAATGCAGGGAGGAAGCAAAAAGTACAAGTTCTTGTAGTAAATTACATAAAAAAATTACCCCAAGCCACAGTTAACTGTGGATTAAATCGATTTGTCAGCAAAAGAAAAAAAATCAATAACTAATTTGATAATCAGTCAACAGTAACAGCCTTTTTAAAGGAAAAGATGCTGCAGAAAAGCACAAATATAAGTACTGGATGCTTTTTTTTGGTCTTATTTGCAAGGGCCAAAACAGATAATTCATCTGTTGAATTTTGATTTATTAGCCTCCTGCTTAGCTACACAAAATAAAGTTAAGTACAAAAAAGAGCTAAGGCTTTTCTTCTCCATATGAGAATAACCAAAAATAACATTTAGCATCATGTGGCATCCATAAATAATTAAAAATCTCTTAAAATTTGTACTATTTTACTCAGCCACATCATGGTTCTTCACTGAAGTTGCTTTTTAAACTTTCTTCTGTTTCTCTGAGGCTCCAAAATGTTTTACAAACCTAATATTTTTTCTTAAATTAAATGCAAAACAACATATTGTCGCATTCATCAAATAGAACCATCTAAATTGGGTTGGGGGCAACCACTTCCCCTCTTCCCCCTGAGGAAATCACTTACACCGCCCCACCACACACACTTTCTGTTTCTTCCCCCTCCCTCTCTCTCCCTCTCATCAGTCAGCTGGGCTTGTGGCATGCTCCTGCATTGTTTCGTATTGGGGGAGCGCTCGGGCTGACGGGGGTGTCCTCGCTTGACCCGCTGATTCCAGGTTCATCCGGAGGCCACGGGTTCAAGGGGATGTAGATGAGCAATTTTTCTCGTTTTGTCCCCTTTTCAAAACGTCTTTTTTTTTTTTTTTTTCGTTTTCTGTCAACGTCGGAGCGGCGGAGGTGATCAGAGAGCCGGCGGGGAGGCTGAACGAACCCCACAGACCGGAGCAGAACTCCTGTCAGGAGACGTTCAAAAAGTGGGAGGACTGACCGTTGTGATTGATTCATGTGTGAATGATACATTCAGCCGGAAAAAACGGAGGTTAAAGCTGTGCCACAATAGGTGCAGCTGTGTGTATTATCATTACGGAGAATACCACTCTGTGATTTTTCAAGAAAATCAAGTCTCGCAGAGGCACACAGCTTATTAATTAAACAGTCATATCAGATCAGCGCTCAGCACAAGTTGATATCCGAAACTCAGGTATTGGTGTCAGGATTGAAGGAGTAGGATGGCTGCATCCCTGTGAATGAAAGGGGGTGGGATGCCCCCTTTGTTGGAGCCTCAGAGTCAGATTAAGGCTGATAAGATCAGTGTAGATTTACAGAAAAACCAGGGAACAGTGAAGTAGTGCCAAATGAAACTGAACTGCCTGAGTGTTTCTGCAATCTCTAAGGATGAACACAGCCTGGAATGAACATGAAATTAAACTGTTTCGTGTTTATTTTTTCCCATTTTTATGTATACTCACATCACTTTTCTATAGGATATAATTTATATTGTGTATAACTAGTTGTGTAATCTTGACACTCAGCTTTTGGTCTAATGTCTCGCTCGAAGCTAGTGGCCCCTAGTGGCTGAAAACAATAATGCAAAATTGATCCCACGTCATCTACTGGTGCTTTTAACATGCTTTTGATTTTAACTTGCTTGTCTGATCAATTAATTCTTTTATGAACAGATATCTACAATAATAACAGTTTTATGATGATCTTATTTATATTTCAATTTAGTAATTATTTGGCTTACATTCTCCTCAAGTGTTAATAAAGGTTGGGTGAAATAAAGATATGTTTGAAAGGTGTCTGTATGGTAAGGCAATAGTAATCATAAAGGAAATGTAAACAAGCCATTAAAACAGCAGGTTGTCCATCATTTGGGAGCACGAATGTTACGTTAAAGCTTCGTTAACAGAGTGTTCACAATGCGGATAACAACAAGCTCACAACCAAAAAAGACTTAAAACTGTTGTGCTCATGATGTAAAATCTTTAATTTTAGCAGGTTGTCATAATTCAAATTAAAGTATAAATTTCAAATAAAAGGTAACTGTCCTATAATACATGAATCCATTGTAAAATTGCCAAAACCAGAAAAAATGTACGATAAAATTCTGCACAGCCCAAGGTGATATAAACAGATTCCTGTGTTATTTAACCAACAGTCCCGAGGTTTTCCATTAACACTGTCATGTGGCCGTCATGAAATCATGTGCTCAGTCAGAGTTACTATTGTGAATAAAACTCTGAGTTTAAACCTTTCAATGGCAGCATTTTTACGTTTCCTTGCTGGGCTTGTTTATGAGCTATGTACGCTGTGTATTGTGTGTTTGCAGCGGTGGGAAGTCAGAGCTCCAGCTCCAGCTCCGAAGACCTGTTCGCCAGCCCCCCCTCCCCGCTGCCTCCTCCTCGCACTTACAAGCCCTGTTTTGTGTGTCAAGACAAGTCCTCGGGCTACCACTATGGCGTCAGCGCCTGCGAGGGCTGCAAGGTAACACGTCAGGCCTGCGATCCCCTTTACAAAGTGCTTTTCACTGAGAGAAATCAGCCCTGTTCTGCTCCAGTTAAGTCAAAACCACAGCATGCTTTGCTCTAAAAGAGGACATTGTTTTATTTTGGGGTTTAACCTTTTAACTTAACTGACTTCAAAGCTCACAAGAAAGATAAAAAAAGGAAGTAATTATGTAAATATGTAACCCTATTTTCACTTTTTTTAAATCTGGGCTTACATTTCAATTTTTAAACAGAAGTCCTGTTTTCGTAGTTAAAGATGTTGAATTCACTAATTTACCCTTTATCTGCTGTTTGTTCACCAGCACAGGATTAAAAGGTAAAGAATAAAGATGTAATAGTCAAATGATAATTTTGTAAATATGCAAAACCCAACACAATGAAAATGGTCAGACAACGACATAAGAAAATAACCAATGAATTTATTTTTGGAAGTCCTCTTTTGTCTTTTTCTTTTGTTGTAAATATGCTGACTTCTTGTTCGCTCAAATGTAATCAAAAATAGTGGTCTTAAGTTTCAACAAATTCAATTCTATCACACCAAACCAACAAAAAACAAATGAAAATATTCACTATGAAAGGTTTCACAATAACCTTATAATGAATAAATAAATCAGAAAAAACTAATTGGTGTACACCTTGCCTCATTCAAACTAACTGTAATTTTACCGTAAATAGAAATTTACAGAAAACCACAAATAACAATGAATGCACGTTTTTTTAGAAACCACACTTATTGAAATAAAATACCTATGTCCTTTGTTATAAGCATTTTTAGTAGACCCCTACGAATATATTGTTGAATAATGATGTAAAATGTTCTGCAGTAGGTCTGTTCGTCAGATAGTGATTGAGGTGTTTAAACACTGGTTACAGGTCCTGAACTCCGTGCTTATAAACCTCATGTGTGTGTGAAACATAACGGTGATAAACTTCTAAATAGCTTCCTCTGATTTGTGTAATATCACAATTCCCTTGGCCTCTACAGGGCTTCTTCCGCCGCAGCGTGCAGAAAAACATGGTGTACACCTGCCACAGAGACAGAAACTGCATCATTAACAAGATCACCAGGAACCGCTGTCAGTCCTGCCGGCTGCAGAAGTGCTTCGCCGTGGGAATGTCCAAGGAGTGTAAGTGTCTGATCCACTCTGATTCAGCTCGCATGAGACTCTTCAAACGTCCCCTTGTGCTAAAAATAAAGATGAGACGTGTGGCAGAACTTTGTCAGACTCCAAAATTAGACCTTCAGTGTCCATAAAAGGATTTATCTTCTCTTACAACATCTAGAGAGAATTAATAAATAGCTAATAGATTAGATAATGGAAGTGGACAGTGATCACTTGTTAAAAGAGGAACAGCATGCAACAGTAAATGCGACTTTAAGCACGCTGCATGCAGAATTCTTACCGATGCAAAATGTCAAACCACAACAATTTGCATGTTTGTGGTGAAAACAAGAATGTTTCTAAAAAGAGTTCAGGGGGAAAAAACCCTTTAAAATGTTGGTTTTCAAACGAGTCCCTGTTGCAGCACTCCAGCGCCTTGACTTGTGTGTGTGTGTGTGTGTGTGAGTGTGTGTGATACCCAGAAGTGCAGTGACCTAGATAACAGTGTGTGTTATGTGGAGGGAGCCAAGGGCAGCGATAGGGCGGCAGAGAAGGATCCACCCATCCACATGTTCTCAGTGTTTGCTGCTCCGCTCACACACACACTCTCTCTCTCACACACACACACACACACACACATACACACACACATATTACATAAATACATCACATGTAGCAGACAGACGGATGCTATGTAACTGCTGACTGCTGCAGTTAGTGAGTAATACGATCTCACTTCAATGTTTACACAATGACGGCTGGATGTAGGGCATTTGGAGAGGGGAGGTGGTGGTTGTGGGGGGGTGGGGGGGTGGTAGGCAGAGACGGGGAGGTGTTGCATAATACCGCGCTCCTCTGACATGTGCGTGGCTGCCTGAGCCGAGTCAGTAGGCCGCACTAAAGACGTGTTGACACGGTTACCGTAGTGATTATGAAAGGCTAACCTGGTTAGCTTGCTTCACGTGCTCCCCGGGGTGACACAGGATCCACACAGCTCGCTGCCAGCTCTCTTTAATGAGAACTACTTTCTAACCAGGGAAACCGGTCCACTGAAAGGCCTGCCGAACTGTTTACAAGTTATTTTCTGCATGCTTTTAAACCAACACTGTAGCACCCTTCACCTCCATGGTATTTTGTTGAAAGAATTTGTGTTATTGGTCTTAAAATCTCAGCAAACAAACAAAATCTGCACTTCATGACCCTGTACTTAAACCCCTTAAATTAAAACCTCCCTGATTGCTCAACTGTGCTAATTGACACAGTTGCAGGTTTATTTAAAGGAAGAATTTAGCAGCACAAATGCCATAAATAACATCTACAGGAGCTTGTGTAAAACAATATGGACTTATAAGCTGTAATGATACTGCAGCTATTGTGGAAATTTTTTTTTACTCTTTTGAAGAAGATAAAACAACTTTTTGGACAAATTTGCAGAACCAGAGTCTGAGATTCAAGTTTGTAGCTGGTTGTATCACTTGGCAGAGGCAGAGCATTGCTAAGAGGTGGACTGTCAGTTTCTATGGTGCAGCTCTGACTGGAAAACTGTGAGTGCAAAGGATGAGTTTAAAGGTATCAGAGCTGGAGAATAAAAGCTGTTCTTAAGTTTTTTGGTACAGCAGACTAAAGGACAGTTGGATCTCTTGCCAGATGGCAGCAGTCTGTGGCTGGTTGGGTGTTTTTCTTTAATGTCCTTTCGGCTCTGTGCAGGCTCCTCAACTCTTTAATACCACTGATGCTCAGTAAATTGCTGTAGAGCCGTTGTGTCCTGGTTTCTGCACATCCATGTTTGTTTGTGATGTTTCTAGTCAGAATCCTTTTCTTCGCTCCTCTGTAAAGGTTGACAGGAATTTGGCATTGGCCTTCTGCTGTCTTAAGTTTCCTTAAGAAGTTATCTCTGGGCCTCAGGACTCTTCATGTCACTTCTCTGTGCTTGTAATCAAACCTTAAAGTTATGAATGGAGCCACTGAGCAACAGAAACTTTTTGACACTGTAATCTTTCATCATAGTACAACAGGCGATAAGAGTTTCTTCGGTTATCTGTTTTAAAACGGGTGCCATCATTTGAACTTTTTGAATTGCTTTAACCGTTTCCTAAACATCTTATCAGCTGCGTCTTTCCTTTTCACAGCAGTGAGAAACGACAGAAACCGGAGGAAGGGGAAGAAGGAAGCGGTGAAGATGACCATCATGGAGACGTACGAACTGACGGCCGAGCTCGGCTTGATGGTGGAGAAGATCTGCAGGGCTCACAGAGAGACGTTTCCCTCCCTCTGCCAGCTGGGAAAATACACAACAGTGAGTCACGACATGAGACCTGACGGTTAAATAATATTCTTGCAGAGAGAGAAAACAGCCTGCAGAGGAGGAGTTCAAAGCCGTCCTCTCCATCCAGCGGTTCATTTCATTCAGATATGCATTCTTAGGGTGAAAGTTGATGGAAAATTTTAATTTACAAGTTTTTTTTATTGTAGCTGTTAGTAGAAACATAAAACATGGTAGAAATTCACATGTAAGTAAGTTTTTAAACCACAAACAATGACTTTTGAACAAACCAGCCCTGTAAATACAAAACAAGTAGTTAGAAGCCAAGCTGTTCTTCAAAAAAAAACTGAAATCCTGGGATTTAATTATTATTTAACATCAGTATTTTTGTTATTACACAAACAGTTTATGAACTCAGGAGATCAGTATTCAACAACGGACGAGATTACATGCTGAAGGAAATCAACAAAAAGTTTGCCACAACTGTAAACTTGATCTTCTTGGTCTGTAATTTCCAAATTATTTCTCAGGACAGTTCATGAAAAATAATAACATGGTTGAACATTAAGTGTAGAGTAAATGAAGGACAAGATATAGAAGTTGTGCTGGATTTAGTCAGTGAATAGTTGAGCACCTGAATATTTGAATGAAATCAAACTCATTCAAGTTCTGGGGCAAAAATATGAGCAGAGGGAATGAAAATCTACACAAACAGCTTCTGAATTATCAACCAGAACCAAAACAAACAGACGGGCGGTCGTCCCCAGAGCTTCACTCGGACCCGCTAATCAGCAGAGAGCTCAGGAAACGAAAGGAGCACACCATGTTCCTCATTTAAACTGTGACTCAGATACACCACCGGCAGGAACGACTGCACATGCCTTCATGACAAAAAGTTTCCGGTGTTGCACAATACAGTAATCCAACTAGTATCAAGTTTCTGGGTGTGCCCTTTTTCAAAAAATACATGAATGCATGTAAAGGTCACGTGTTTGTGGTTTGATAAGCGATGCCTCGAGGCAAAATCAGGAAATAAAGAGGCGAATAACAAACTGACTGAAATGTTGTTCAGTTTTAAAAAGAGAAGAGCCTCCTCGTTTGAGTTTAATCAGTAAACTTCTGACTCTCAAACACAGAAATCGAATCTACTTAAAAAATAAAAAATCAGCCTTTGAAATATTATCATAAATACTTTGTGTAGGGATTATAGTTAAGGTTCCTCCCTGCTGACGATAACTATGGGTGTGTTTGTTTTCCTGTTTCCTTCTGTCTGTTCTTTTCCTGTGAATGGGAGGAGTTTATTGGAAGAGTTTCTTAAAATTGATCAACAATGCAATTTAAACTCGAAGATGAATTGATTAGAATTTAAAGGTTAAAGGTCAACAGTGAGGGTCACTGTGTCCTCACAAGATAAGGTTTTGGCGAGAACTCAGGTGTTTATCAGCCAACACTGGAAGAAAAATCACACAAATATCCCAAAGTAATGAGATTTTTATATCCTTGAGGTCAAAGGTCAACTTCCTATGACATCAAAATGTTCTGCAGAAACTCTTCTTTAATATGTCAAAGTTGTATTTACAGCTTGTTTTGCTTTTCCACTGCTGATTTGTTGCCATCAGTTATAATTCAGTTAAGTGCAGATGGATTTAAACACTTTTAATGGGGTTTTTCTGTAACCTGTAACAGAAGAATTTCTTTAAAAAAACAGACATCTGATAGATATTCATCATTGTCTCTCCACCGTCCAGAACTCCAGTTCAGACCACAGGATCCAGCTGGACCTCGGCCTGTGGGACAAGTTCAGCGAGCTCGCCACCAAGTGCATCATCAAGGTGGTGGAGTTCGCCAAGCGAGTGCCGGGTTTCACCGGCCTGACCATCTCAGACCAGATCACTCTGCTGAAAACTGCCTGCCTGGACATCCTGGTACGTCTGGGAGACTCATATAATAACTTCTACTGCTTCTAATTCAGACACAGAAAACCTGAAGCCACACGAGATCTTTGTAAAGTGAATTGCACACAGCTTCACACCGTCTGTGGGTCTGATCTCACACTGCCAGCCAACATTTATGCAGAAGACGAACTGACAGACGGGCTGGCAGACAGACGGCAGCCCTCAGGCGAAGTGTTTCACATGTTTTATTCTCCTTCATCCTCCCTCCTCCGTCTCCACTGTCATTCACCGCCACATCTGTCCGTCATCATCACCACCAGGACCTGATCGTTCGCTCTGCTGCTCTCCGGCAGCGTCAGGAGAGAGCAGAGTAACATCAACAACTCTGCTGCATTTCGTTTTAACATATTTTCCACTGATGAGTCATTCTGGGATTTTAGTTTGCCAAGTTCTCCTCATTTGGGTCATGTTCGTCACTCTGGCACCACGTAAACCCAGAATATAAGAACAGTCCAGTGGTCCATGCACAGCATTACTGAACGTTTCTTTATGGAGATAAACAGTTTTATTTAAAGGTAAAGAAACACAAACCTGGCTCAGGAAAGAGTGCTGCTCTGAAATCCTTTCTGAATAAACAAACCACAGCCAGCGCAAGAGGTCATTTAAATTTTTCTCAGATTTTTTCCACTACCTCTGTTCCATGTTACAACAATTCATGCTACAGTGTCATGATCGAAACCGTTATATCATGACCTGATTTGTGATTCACTATTGAACATACATATATATAATAATTTTTCTCTTTCTTCTTCCCTATTCTTCCTCCATCTGGGTTTCTTTCATCCAGATCTTGAGGATTTGTACTCGCTACACTCCAGACCAGGACACCATGACCTTTTCCGACGGGCTGACCTTAACTCGCACTCAGATCCACAACGCCGGATTCGGGCCGCTGACGGATCAAGTTTTCACGTTTGCAGGCCAGCTGCTTCCACTGCAGATGGACGAGACGGAGAGCGGCCTCCTCAGCGCCATCTGTCTCGTTTCTGGAGGTACTGAAGCTCAGGAGTAAATAAAGTAACAGAAACCGACTAATGAACAGTTGTTTGCAGGGGAAAGGGAGAAACTTTTCTTGTTCTGCTTCTAGAATGGAAAAAGTCTGAAATGTTGATATTAAATTTTTTTTTTTTTGTGAACAGACCGACAGGACCTGGAGGAGCCTTCAAAGGTGGAGGTGCTGCAGGAGCCGCTGCTGGAGGCGCTCAAGATTTACTCCCGCAAACGGCGACCCAGCATGCCTCTCATGTTCCCCAAGGCCCTCATGAAGATCACCGACCTGCGCAGCATCAGTGCTAAAGGTCAGAAAACAATTAAACACCGTCTAACATCATGAAGCTCTCCATGAAGTTCTTCATCTGTCATTCATTATTTGAATGTAATAACTACAACAAGTACTTGCAGAATCAGGTGTCTCATGTAAACAAACCAGGACTAGATGCTGTTGAATGTGTGTCATGACTGAGTTTTGTTCATAATGTAACTGTTTGACATTTTAGCATTTACTTTCATGCTGTTGTCACCAATTTTAAACACAGAAGCTGCTGTTTTTTCTGCAACCTTTATCTTATTTTTTTGTTTTTATAGCTATTATCACCCCCAGCCATTAAAACATTTTAATTAAGTATATAATAACTGAGATGCAGGTACACAGCAGACAGCCATGTCAACAAATTCGCAAGAGAGCGATGAAACAGCCAGCAGCATTAGCAGACTCGTAACATTAAATAGTCAGGAGACGTCAACTCAGGGTGCGTAGGTTTGCACAAGCGGCAAATACTTATCTCCAGCATCTCTGCTAGAGAGGAAACCAAGTCACACAGGTCGTAAACTCCAGAGAAATACTAACAGCAAACAACAAATGCTGCAAACACGAGCAGCAGCAGGGTATCGTGTGTTTCTGTAGAATTTGCAAACAATAAATGCAGCAGCAGCAAAAGAGCAAGCAGAGCCTTCACAGCATAAACAGGCCACTTAATTAGATAATAGATAATAACAATAGGTAGCTAATCAAGCGAGTAGGTGGATAACAAGTGAAGGTGTTTTTCTAAAGTAGTTTAAAAGCTTCAAAGCATTTCTTAGATTTCAGAGATGATCAGGAAAAGATTAAAAAATACACATAAAAATCAGTTCATGCAAAAGTCTGCAACCTTTAAAAGATACCTTGAAATCAAAAACAGTCTCTTTATATAGAGAGACAAGGAGTCCCGCCTCTTTTCAAGCTAAGTTTAGGCTGAGCTGAGTTGGGTCTTAATCTGTAGTTTTGTGTCTGGGTTACTAGAAGTAGCTCTGAAGTTTTGTGGTTTTTGGAGCCAACTTCAGAAAAAATGTGTTAAAGGAGGTGATGACCCCCGTTGCAGCACCTTATCTAATAACATAAATGTGTTTTTCGTCCATTTCCACAGGAGCTGAGAGGGTGGTGACACTGAAGATGGAGATCCCGGGCTCCATGCCTCCTCTGATCGAGGAGATGCTGGAGGATCTGCAGAACCTGGAGAAACACCAGAAGAAACAGTCGGAGGGGAGCAAAGTGGAGCAACAAACACACACTCACACACACACCGTCTCCTCACAGCACATGAACTCCTCTGACTTCCTGCTGTGAGCCACCTGAAGATCATCTTCCACCATCTTCACTACATGAGAAACACTAACGATGTGAACTACAGCAGTCCAGAGGTTTACTAGAGTCTTACCTCAGTTTGTGGTTGGAGATCTGCCACTGCAGACGATTACACTGTTTAAAAAAAAGAGCTAACTTCTGCTTCAAAGGGGAAAAAGGAGGATGATGCAGTAATGTTATGTGATATTTTAATCCCTCCTTAATCACTGGAAATCACTCAAACTTTGCAGCGTCAGGTTTTTGCTCTATTTATATTTGCATGAGAAATCACATGGATTCATTTTTACCTCAGTAAATAACAACATCTATTAGCATTAGCGTAGCATAGTAAGCGTATGGATTTAACTCACTTCCTAAAGTTTACTGTTTGTACACACAAGTTATTGTTTCTATATGTGTAAAAAAGGAAGTTCTGGACTAACTGAACATATTTGAAGAAAAAAAAGAAAAGGGAAATGTAAATGCAGAAACTTGAAGTTTTTTTTTCCTCATAAAGTTGAATGTTCATAACTGACATTAACAGAGTAAACAAATGTATATGTTGCTGAGCTTGTAAACAAATAGAAAGGACAGACAAAAACATATAAGAAGTGAATAAGTGGTATATTATGTTACATATATAAGCAATATTTTACATTTTTGGAAAAGCGTTCAGTGGATAATATGAAGCCGCAGCAGCTGATTGGCTGAGTTTGGCTAAAGTTGTGTGTTCACTTCTTCTTTTTCATTCCTTTGGATATAACCATGCTTGCTAGCTGCTTCCAGTCTTTTTGCTAAGCTAAGCTAAGCTAAGCTAAGTGGCTGCTGTCTCAGGCTTTATGTTACACAGACAGACATAAGAGTTTTATCAGTCTTCTTAAATTTCATTGGAAAGCTGCTAGACGGTTGTGCAGTAAGAAATATAGAGTTTTTTCACCGTAATTAAGCTAATACATAACTCTTTTTTTCTGTTTTTGTCTCAAATATTTACAGACGTGGTTAAGCCTGGATGTAAGGTTTAAGTTTCAGTATTGATACTGAAAAAGATATCCTTTTTTTTTTTTTCAAATACTTTACTTTGATGAGTTTGTATAAAAATATTTTCTACGAAACAAGTTTAAGTTTTAAGCCAGTTTTTAAAATGCAACAGTGTTTGATATCATCATAACAGAGATAAACGTACATGACTTTTACTCATATAACATATTGTAGAAATGATACTAATCATTTTTTAAAAAAACTAAGAGATAAAAATGTGTTTTGTTCTCTCATCAGAAGGAAAAGGATTATAAGAAAAGTGGTGCATAAGCTGATTGTTGAAACAGAAGGATGTTGTGATCTGCTGTGATAAGCAAGCGGCCCGTTTCCTGTAACAACTCATGTGCCTGAACTAAATGTGCCAACATCTTTCATACATACATGGGAATTTTACATTTTTTTGTAAATGTATCGACCGTTAAAAGATCTCTTTTCGTACGGTTCATGTTGGTCTATTAAAGTCTTGTGTACTGGATCCGATCGAGTTGTTTCATGTTTCCACTCGAGCTGTTTGTCTCTGTTATCTCTGAGCTGATGCAGCGTCACACACACGTCTGAAGTCGAGAAGCTGAAAGGTTGTTTGAGGACGGCTCGTCTTTCAACAGAAGGCCCATGCTGCCCCCTGTGGTTTCTGTGAGGCATTGCACCGTGTCACAGTCGGTCAAGGTTGCATCAACTTTAACCATCAGTTTATCTGTTCAGTGGTGAATAAATTTCAGATTTACAGAGTGTGAAAGTAATTTTACTACTGCTTTGATAATAGATTACTTATTTCTCTTTGCATGTTGTTGATTTACTCTGCTAAGATCTAAAAAGTCACCAGTATGAACGGATAGTTTCTGGCTGTGAATACAAGGCCAGAGATGCAGTTTCTATTAACAAATATAAACAAATGTTAACATTGTGCAGCTGCAGAGCAAGAAAATAAAATGAAACTTAAAATGTGAATTAAACACGTAACTGAGAGAAAGTAACAATTGATCTACACAGAAATGGAAAGCAAGTTAAGCTTATTTACTTGAGTCCATCTTTTAAAATATTTTACTTCAGTATTTCCAAGTTATGCTGCTTTTCTACGTCTAATCCATTTCAGGGGAAAATACAATTTACTTCAGCACATTTATTGGACAGCTGTAACTTTTCAGATGTAGATATTACCTAAGAGCCTGATAAGAGGAACTGGTGAGTAACTATAAATAGCGTGATAAAAAAGAGGGCGGTGTAGTGTTAAGATTAGGTAATAAGGTATGATCATTGCATATCAGTTAACTCCTTGTTTCTTGCACTTGTTCACTTGCACTACTGCTGCTACTAATGATAATAATTATTATTATAATGACAAGAGGAGGAAGAACAAACTTTATTTGTGTACCATTCATTCAAGATATGCAGCTTAAAGTGTTTGAAAACAAGGAAATTTCATGCAACAAGCCTTTTTTTAAACAAATATGTAGAATAAACGAAAAATAAAAGATAGAGACTGTAAAATGAGATAATGTTAAAATTAAAAAATGCCAGTAGAGATGAGATAAAAACTGATTAAAAAGATCTCATTGGAATAAAAATAAACCCAGTTAATTATATAAGTTGATTATAAAATGCACAAAAAAACCCAAAAAGTTGGGTAAGTCATGGTTGGATAAAGGTTAATTTGAAAAAAATAAGACTTTCTTTTATCTTTTATGAGTTTTAGGAAGATTAACTCCACTGATATCTGGAGGTTTTTTGCTCCACAGCTTCGGGCCCAAACTCACAAAAGTTGCATTATGTTTCAGGAGTTCATGAGTTTTTATCAGCTCCACCGGAAAAAGCCTCCAAACTTCTCAGATGACTTCTTTTAAATAACAGACCCAAAGACCCAAAGAGGTCAAATCATCCAACCCATCAGACAAACAGCGGAGATAAGAGAAAAGTCAAAAAGAAAGCAAGGAGACATTTTTCTGCAGAGCAAATACTTACTTTTTTTTCTAATAATAATGAAGTTATTTAGTTGAGTTATTTTAGAACATTCAAACAAACAGTCTGGACAAAATAAACAGCTGCACATTGATTGCTTAAATAGTGTTTATTTAGTTTATCATTTAAAACAGAAACAGATGAAACTGACTAATCACTTTCTGATCAAAATATAGAG
Organism: Acanthurus lineatus; assembly: GCA_029814665.1. Classification (NCBI taxonomy): domain Eukaryota; kingdom Metazoa; phylum Chordata; class Actinopteri; order Acanthuriformes; family Acanthuridae; genus Acanthurus; species Acanthurus lineatus. The sequence continues at coordinate 3,549,953 of JAPZDV010000025.1, read as the reverse complement.
GAAAGTGTCCCTTCAGCTGTTCTTTGCCCTTCAAAATGACACTAAAATGTGAAATAAATTACAATATTATATATGTTTCATATGTAAATTACATTAAACATCAGACAAAGTGCATGTTAATGTAGTTCAAGTAGCAAAAAGTGGAATAAAAACAGAAATAATGGTTCGTTTCCACTGTGTGACTAAGCTGCAGGAAGACACTGCGATTTGTTTGATGAATCAGACTGAAGCTCGTGTTTCTTATCAGCTCTTTGAAGAAAATGAGTAAATGTGGTGTTGCAGCTTTGGCCCGCGGCCGTTTCAAACTCATGTGACCCACACGCCTGAAAAACCGCCGAGTCTGACCCTGAGAAGTTAAAGTGCTCGACTCTGACAAACCTGAAATAACAAAAAGCTTCACACGAAGCTGAACGCTGCAGATGAAAAAGCTTCAGACGGTGATGAAGGATCAGAGGTTTCACAGCTCCAGTTCACTTCATATGAGCCAAAGTGACAGAAATACAGCTCAGTGTACATAGATTAAAATATCTTTGGAGATTTATAGCCACCACAAAGCTATACAAATAATCAATGCCTGAGAAACGAAGGGTCGTATGATGCAGCGCTGCTTTTATTAGCCGATTGATAAATTAACTAAAAAATAATTTAGGTGTTTTTCTTTGGTTTGTGGAAGATTTAGGTGAGTCTTATTAGTCAGGGAAGAAAATATAGTAAGCAGACATGATGCTGCTTCATAGTGGAGCATTTGTATTATTACAGCTATGTACAACAAGGTGGAAAAACTAAAGATGATGATAAACAAACACAAAAAGCTTACAGACAGACTTACTGAAGAAGTTAATTAGGGGACCAACTACAGCTGTTAGATTTGGGAAAAGTCAGCTAGTTTTGGTTCTCTTCATGTGGATTTTACATTTATTTACATTTAGTGGAAATAATTTGAGTGCTGCATGTGATAAGCAACCTCTTTAAATAATCAATATATAATTTAAGTCATTTCTAATTTAGCAAAATTCAAATATTTCCCAGTTCCAGCTTACAGTCATTTGTCAGGATTTGTTGTTGTATAACTGGATTTTTTTGTTTTTAAAATTGTTTTTCAAAGACGATCAATTTTCTCACAACAAGTTGGACTTTTTTAGCATTTCCAGGCAGTTTATGGACCAAAGGATCAGTTTATTGATAAAGTAAGTGCCTGACTAATCAATAAGGTCAATAACTGTTAGTCACAGCCCTCATGTGGACACATTAACGCGTTACAGCGGCCTTATCTCAACACGAACAAGGCCAAGCTATCAGTCGCTTAAATGCAAACAAATGTATGTGTTTACTCAAGATTTTCATATCTTATATGTTTAAATATTGTAAGTTATGTACAAAGGATGGATTTTAACTGAGCTTAATCACATTCAAGTGTACATACAGTTTTTTTGTGAACTTAGGTTGAAGTTTTTCAACCCTGAAGTAAGTTTGTGTTTTTTTCCAGCAGCTTCAGTGACAACTGAGGATAAAAATGGACGATGGTCACTTGTTTCCTTGTTCATTTCTTTTCTCTGTGATCCTAAAATCAACACAAAACACATGAAAAGTGTAAATTTCTCTCAACCATCGTTAACAGCACTCAGTATAATAATATTAAACCTCCAACAGAAACCAGAAATCAGTAACACATGGCAGAGGAAATACAAGTATATTAAGTATTTCAGTCAGAGTTGAAGGCGCTGAATTTCTCACCGAAGAGAAACTACAGCAACAAACAGTGACATTCATGCTCTTCATGAAAACACATCACAGTTTTACACACCTGCTGTGTTCTGCTTCATAATAGCTGTTCTCCTCCAGAAGTTCCTCTACGATCCCCTGAAAATGAAGATTCAAGAAATAACTTCAGTTGTAGCAGACAGAAATGACCACAAGGTGGAAAACTTAAGATTTTTCATTCAAAATTAGACTCGTGATGCAGCGGA
>JAPZDV010000025.1:3524294-3542902 GCA_029814665.1 Acanthurus lineatus | reverse complement strand
CAAAACAAAAGTAATTTGTATTTATTGTAAATGTAAAAGGGCAGGGTAAAAAATTTGCAATTAATTTGCGATTAATCACACGTTAACTCAGAACACTAATGCGATTAATCGCGATTAAAAATTTTAATCGACTGACAGCCCTAGTAATAATCAATAAAAATTTTTAAAAAGTTGAGTTTCTCACTGGAGGTTTATAAAAGTTGTCACCTGTATGAAAATATTCCATATTCTTTCTTCTGTGAACTGCTGCTGTTTCTCCCTCAGAGAGTTCAGATGCTGAGCGAGCGGCGCTCCTTCGATCAGCTCCATCACAACGTACAGCCTGTCGCCTGAAATCAAAACCACGATTAGATGCTTTCGCTTTGATTCCTACCTTCCTTACAGCAGCTGAGGGCTGAAAGGATCTGCAAAAAATAATTTATCTCACCTTCCACAAACGTCTTGTAATATTTAACGATGTTTGGATGAGTCATCTGGAGAAAAGAAACACGTTAGTGACATAAAACATGGCCGCACTTTCTCCATTATTGACTTCAGTGATTGAGATTGAAACTTCGTGCCTGTTCTTTGATGATCGTGAGCTCTGAGATGATTTTCTCCACATTACTGTCTCTGGACTTCTTGTCTTTGCCGAACGCCGGGTTGTGGAGGTTCACCTCCTTCAGAGCCAGGAAGTTCTGGCCGCTCTGCTTTCTCACCTGTTGACAAGAACATTCACTGAAACAACTTGATGTGGACCGGATGAAGCTTGTTATAGTTCTTATGTAGAAGCAACACTGATCCAAACCAACACTGTTACCTTGAAGACGCTCCCGAAGGCCCCGGTGCCCAGATGGTCCAGTATGGAGAAACCACTGATGACTCTCAGAGGAGGTCGGTTCTGGTCCACAGCCTCGATGTTCTCTCTCAGCCCGTCCAGTTCCTCCTCCTGCATTACAGAAACACAAAGCACTTCATCCGTTATCCAGGTACAGAACACTTCTTGTAAGTCTGCATTGTTTCATTTTTATTATTTATTACGTCTCTTTTTTTAATTTAACCGTCCAAAAACCAGCTGAACAAACAGACGGATCCATTTGGAAGCTGCTCTCTTACAGTGTAAAGTGAAACTCTGGTTCGCAGTCCCTCGTAGGCCGAGAGATCCCGCACGTAATGTCCAACATCAATAAACAACTCAAAGAGGTCTGTGGGAAAGAGTCTGAAACGGATAAAACATTATATAACAGCACCGGAGAACATTTGGAGAGTTTTTTTCACCCCAAAATAAAATTAAAATAAGATGTCTGCCTGTAGCCAAACTATATGTTTTATGCCCATAATATAAGTTGCAACATCACCTCTTAAACAGATGTCTGTTTCTTTCCACGCTGAAGAGAAAGCGGAGGGTTCGAAACGCATAGCACTGCAACGACACGGATGTTTTACTTTCTAGCTTTACCATCTTAATTTACATCATAATGTATTTCTGTACATATATGATGACATTTACCTGTAGAGAAGTGACCTTTGTTTGAGAGTTTTGTGGTAAAATCAGCTTTGTGATTATAAAAACCCCATTTTCCTAAGAGAAGAAAGAAGAATTAATTCAGCATTTTATGTATAATAACCAGACATAATGTGTGAGTCAGGACTTTTCCTTGCCTGCACAATGTGATGAGCAGATGTGTCATCCAGACTGAGCTCAGTCAGGACTGTAAGACAGGCTGGAAAAGGGATTAAAGAGGAGATGAGTTCATTCAAGAGTTCTTACCTGTAATCATAAAGACTTAGACGGCTGAGACGTTAATGACACGAAGAGAACAGAGGCCGACACCGATGCCTTCAGACGGTAAAATCCAACGTGTCTGCAGATTTCAGTGTGTTTCTCTGCACACATTTATGGTTTTTTAGCCCATTTTTTTTCATAATGGTGTTAGTCAGATACTCAGAAACAGAATATTTACAACTATTTCCTCCATAATTATAGATAAAGTTAGTCAAAGCTCAGCAGTCTGGATTCTTGCTTCAGAAAAGATCTGTTTACATTCTCAGTTAGTGGCAAAACTACCAAGCAGCTGTGTGAACGAGTAAAACTTTAGTGGCCTTTTTTACAACCTGACATCATTAGCAGCACAAAACCTCACTGGCTGATCCCTGACTCGTGAGAATCTGTGCAGCAAATGCAACGTCGCATGTGCAGTGTGTGCCGACCTGACTGCAGGGCCTCGGTGTTCTCCACCTCCTCCTGCGGGCTCAGCTCCTCTCTGACGTGCTGCCTTTGGATGCGACCGGCTGCGTTGGCGCTGGAGAGCGTCTCGATGGACGAGCGGTCAGAGACGTACTGCCTGTCGCTGAGAGTTAAGAGTTATTTCTTTACTTTAGGTAGTTACTGTACTAAATACAGTGTGTTTTTGCCTGAAAACAAAGTGTGAGAGCTTAAACGTGTGATGCTGGTTACTCAGTCGTGATTGAATCCTCCTGCATCTTTAAACTGCAGCTGTTAAAATACTTAGAGGTTCCTCTGACTGTGTTTCAGGCGGGTGTGAAGCTTTTGTTTCACAGGAGACGAAAGCCAGAAAAGCTGAGCAATTTGCTAGTCAGCATCTTGCAGATACATCATGGTACGTTTTGTGTTAAATCAAATATTTTGAGGTACTTCAGGAGTGTAGCTTTGTACTTCCATAAAGTTGGGAGACTCACATGAGACAGATTAAAAAAAAAGAAGTATGGTTAAAGCTGATGCTGAAGAGGCTGAGATATGCCGACTTTTTTTCTTTAATCTGTCTCTTGTGAGTCTTCCAGCTTCGTGAAAGTGCAACATTAATCTCTTAAATGACTTGTTAAAGTGACAAATCGCTTCGGCCTGGACAGATTCGTACCTGTTCCAGTTTCCACGAGTGAATTTTCAGGGAGAGAAATGTACAGATGTGTGATGCAGAATGAAGAAGCTCTTATTAATCTTAAATACAGCTCTGAAATACATATTCTAATTCATATGACATATTAAAATACATTTAATTTGCTTTAATTGCTGGCATTCAGAAAACCTGCTGAGCAGCCGGAGGAGCTGCTGCACGCCGCCCCAGCTCCGGATCTCCGTCCTGGTGTCGGGATCCTCGCAGAGCTGGACGAGGACCCAGGCGACGCTCCACAGCAGCTTCAGGTGCTGAGCGTACAGCAGGCTCAGCAGCACAGGTAGACCCTCCAGCTGCCTCACCTGGTCCCTCACCTGCCACACCGGCGACAGGAGCCTCAGTAGCTCGGCACTCATTCTGGAGAAAAACATCAGGCTCGGCTCAGCTTCCATGTTTCTACTGTGCATTTTGTTGATTTATTGTTTGAATACTTCAGGGGCTGTGGGAATTAGGACTTACAGTTTATGCAAAAGGGGTCATATGTTCAATGTGTCTGTGTACTTTCAGATAAGACGACATGAGACAAGATAAGCTGAGAGGGGACGAAATGCAGCAACCTGATTTATTGGTCTGGTTATTTAAGAAGAGGAATGAAGATCTCCAAACTTTATCTGACGGAGACAAATCCACTAAAAATAAAAACCTCTAACCTCTTTGACAGCAGGTCATATTCCTGCAGTATTACAAGTAGATTCTCCACTATCGGCAGCTCTCCGATCTCCTCCTTGCATTCTGGGCTGCAGAAAGAAAAAAATTGGCTTTCAGCAGATGAAATTAGATATGAAATTAGTGTATTTAATAAAATGTTTTCTTACCTCTCAGCCAAAGTGGTGAGAGCCAGCAGGGCTCCGAGCAGCACACTGCTGTCGGTGGTGGAGAGCAGCTTCACCAGGGTCTGGAAACGGTTCATCACAACAAACGTAATTAGAAACCAATAATATTATTTCAATTAGAAATGTAAAAGATTTTGCGATAAAGGCTGAGAGTTAAAACACCAGAGGCCACCATGCAATATGAAAAATGTGACTTAATGGTGTCTTTCATCTCACAAAGACATTTCAGCTGTCAACAAGGGTTTTAATTTCAACACTGCTGGTATTTGTTTTAGAATAAATGCACTCTGGTAACACCTGTTAGCACTCAAAAAGAACAAAACTCCCAAAACTGACAGCAGGACTTTTTTTTTTTAATAAATTGCATTGCAACCTGTGCATTAAATTACAAAAACGTCTTGTGTAATTTAATGACTAATGTTAAAACTATTGTGAAGGTCAGAGATGACTCAACACATTAAGGGGACTGACTTCCTCTTATTAGGTTTAGTTTAGACACAAATATGTTTTAGCAGCACATGATCGCAGATAAACTTATCCGAAATTATCACTTGCCCTGTGGGCGCCGCTCTCGATGACCCAGACCCTCTGATTTTCCACAGCGGCCAGTTTCTGAAACATGTCTGCAATCAGAACAATCAGCAAAGACAGCGTTGATGATGACGGTGCGTTCAAGGCTCAAACTATCTTCACGTTGTCTCCAGATTACTCACAGGTCATCGTGACCAGCTTCTGCACAGCAAACGCCTGATCGCCACATGACACGTACACGGCAGAAACACACTCCATATACTAAAAGAGAGAGGATGATATGAGATCAGTGTGGATAAAACACAAAACAAAAGTAAGGAAATACTAGAAAGCTTTTACCCTGGCAAGTAAACTGATGCCTTGGAGCTTATGGAAGATTTTCTAGGAAAAAAAAAGAAAAAAAAGGCATTTATGCAGTGAAGTTTTCATAGAAAACATAAAAAAACACTAAAAAAATGTCCCAGTTGCACCTGATGGTGGGGATCTCTGATCAATAACCGCAGGCAGATCAGGACTCTCAGGACAGACTCGGGCAGTGCATGTTCAAGCCATTCACTGGCAAAAAAAAAAGCAAATATTCTCATTCACATCAGCTTCATGTGAGCCAAAAGAAATGTTTAAAGAAAATTCTGTGATATTGTACCTGCAGAGTCGATTCTTGACCAAAGACACAAAGATGTCGGAGAACAGCTGGTGCAGCGGGTGTCTGCTGAAACATCTCTGGTCTCTGTATGTGATGCTGAAAAATAAATACAGCCATAATAATAAGATCCAAAATGGCACAGAGTGTATTTTATTCATTAAAGAAACAGTTAATCTCATAATGAGTTCATTAACTTCTGTGACTCTTTCCTCTAAGAACAACTTCAAAATGCAAAAAAAGGCCCTGAATTTATCTCGAGGGACTTATACAACATAATATAGGATCCTTCGTGGGTGTGTGAGGTCAATATTCTTCTAATTCTCACCTGTGTTTTCTCACCTACCGTTTTCTTGTCACATTTTGTATAAGGCTGAATATCAGACAGAAATGTATTTATGGCACAGAACATCAAAAAACTGTCATGAAGAGAAAGCATCCAACATTTGTCAAGACCTTGTTTGATTATCTTCTTATCACACAAATCCTGGTTTAAATCAAAAGGCTGCCATTATCAGTCTGTTAAAGTTAAAAAATCTTTTACATCTGTTCATCTTAGACAATTTTTACATTTAAAAACTTTTATTGACTGAAAATATTAAGAGTAATTAAGGTGAAGGGACAAAAAATATTGTTTTGTATCATTGCATCTGCAGTGTTTTGAGCTGCTCCAAACAAACACACTATACTAATGAGTATTAGTGCAGAAAACGTCTGAAGTAAGGGATTAAATCCAGATTTTTTTGATGCATGGTGCAAATATTGAGTTATATAGAAATTGATAGATGAACTTTGGACATAGTCATGTTAAAATTACTGGTTTAAATAGGATTTTTACATGCAACTATTACAGCAAAGTCACTCTGCCACCAAAAACTTTATGTAAGTTTCAGATTATATGTAGAAAAAGTGTCAGAAAACCTGAATTTTTCCAGCTCAGCGGCCTCACAGGCACCAGTGGAGTCGCTCTCATTGCTGTGTCTGCTGGTATCTCTTGCAGGATGTGGGCCTTGTGACCTGCTGCCTCCACCGCCGCGTGCTTTACTGTGACTCAACACCGCCACCTGCAACACAAAGAGTCTCAAACTGCCAAAATGTACACAGACCTGCAGAAATATGAGCCGCTTTGTGTCCTTATCACAATGTCTAGACACACCGCCTCAGTGCAGCGTCATTTGTTGTTGTTGTTCACCTCTTGTCTGGAGCTGCTTTTGACAAGCAGGGACTGAAGCCTCCTCAGATCATGAGATGCCCTACAAATTTAAAAAAAAAGGCTTATCAGGTGATTTGTTTTTGGAATAATCAGGAAAATTCACTTTAAATGTTCTATCAGACTGTTAAATAACTGTGAGGAGGACATGACCCAGCTTACTTAATCTGGATCCCTCTGGATTTATGTGGCAGTTTTTCTCCTTGTCTCCCTTTTTTAACTGGATTGGACATTTTCAGTTTTGTCCTTTATTTCCATGAGTGACCTGTGGATCAACTACAGACATTTAAGGCACAATTGTGACAGCTAGCTTTCTGAAAATCCTGCAGAAGAAACACGGTTAGCTTTTAAGATAACAGGGCTTGCTAGATCATTTATGTGTGGAAAAAAATGAACCTGTTGAACTGAATTGGCCTTGTTTGTCAGGTGAACTGGTACTTTAAAATAGACAAGTCAAAGGTCTCTTACCCTTTCTTCAACAAGCAGTGAACTGTTGCTTTGGACGAGGATGAATTTTGCTTCATTCAGTATCCTTGTTCGGGAATAAAGGCGACATAATCTTAATTCTTGAAACAGCAGACGACCTTATATTATCAAATAAAGGTATAAATTCTCGGTTTTACTGCAAAACATGTACGCAGAGTTATAGTCTTGGTCGCCATGGATACAACAGACGCTATTGGCATTCCGTCACCGGAGTATTTTGACACCGAAATACCGTTAAACAACATGAAACACAACAACATCAACAAAAATTAACATTAGAATTTTATTTAATTAAATTGCCTTTAAAATTGCAATTTGTTAAAGTGTTTTGGTCTCTTAAATTTATTCATTTAAGTAATACTACCAAAAAAAAATTATAGACCCATCCTTATTTAATTAAACTGTGCAATCAAGATGACAGAGAGGGAAGTGTAATTACATTAAGGTGTTTAAAAAGAAGTGTCCCAAATGGAAAAAAATAGCTAAAAGGGTTAGTTATCGCGAGAAAACACAGGGACTCAAAGAAATTAACGGTTATCGCGAGACTCGAGTGTTCCTCCCTTTGTGATTCACGTAGAATTTACGTCATCTTTACGGCGTAGATTCTGTGAGCGCGCTGTGCGTTGCGTGCCTCATCGTGCGTAGCTCAAGCAAAATCAGCGAGAAGGGGAATGTCGGCTTGTGAATGATCGGTTTTTGAGGCGGCAGGGAGCGTTCAACGTTATGGGTGAGACTGCTGCAGTCAGGCACTGTCACGACTTACTTAGAAACACACTCTGTGAACTCCAACTTTAATGACTTGTGTTTGATTTAATTCTATAGTTGAACAAATTGGCTTTGCCGCTATTTAGCTTCTGCAGTTGTCTGAGCAACCAACGCCCAGTCGTCCGCCTCCAGTTGGATTGGGTGCTAGCTAGTTAGCTAGTTGTTAGCTTTGGTTTCGTTAGCAGCCTGCATGATCTAACGGGAGTGTCATTTCCTGCCTTAAGCTCTCAAGCAAAGTATTTTTAATATATATTTCTATGTGAATTTTAAGCGATCATGATAAACCACTTCAACAAACTGGTTTTGAAGACACCCTGTTACTTTAAAGCTTATCCTCACATAGCAGCAATTTGACTATCTAACGCTAGCTAACGTTAACTCAGTGTCGTACGTTGGATTAACAGCTCTCGTTTAGGCTAACTTGTTTGAACCCAGGGGGAAAAATAATTTTATGTTACTGCAAGTGAGCTGTGGTTGCTTTACAAATGTCTCTTTCCGTGAGATAACGTATAAGAGTCCCTCATTATTGCAGTACAGTCATTGTATGTAGCATTACCTTTGTACGTAAGGTATCTTGTCAAAATGCGTGTAAAAATGGGGTGAAGTACCACCTTTTGGTGTATGTGATCTTGATATGGGGACTGTATCAGCTTATGATCGATCATTTGATTTGACTGCTATGATTTCAGCATCTAGGTTAGAAAGTCAAAGCCAAACAAGGAAGATGGGTCACAGTTAGGGATAGGGAGGTTACGGCTGCCATCTAATCTGGATTACAGTGGATCTAGTACCTCAGGGTTCATGTTTTGACTGTTTCTTTAAGATTATTGGCTTCACACAGTGATCTCTTGGGCAGAATACCAATACTGGTGTTATATAATATCTGTGCTTCCCCCAAAATAGGACAATTAATTGTTTTCTGCTGAGGAGAACCGTTTAAAATCTGCACTAGCAAAACTGTAGTTTAGTCATCCACCTGTAACCACTTCCTTTATCAGAGCAGACAGGCATATCCGGAAAGAGACGAGACAGCTGTCATTTTAAAAGTGTCAGTTAATAACGTTTTCTTCCTCAGCGTTTAGGTGTAAACTTTCCATCATGTGTGATGAAAAATAATGCCATATGATGGTTCACAAACTGAAGCCGTACAATGCTGCTAATATTTCACTGTAGGCAAATAAGCATATTAAGTCACAGCATCACACATTAGACATGTGGGCTGTTGTAGGCAGGAGATGCTCCACAGGCGAGCAGAAAAAGCTGCAACAGTGAAATGACATTGCTTTATGGTGGTGCTGACATTAAAGGAGCAAGTGGAGTGGAATATGCACCAAACTAGCCAACTGTCTGTTATGGTGCAGTACCCCAGATCATGAATCATTTTGCCCCAGGCTTCTCCGCTTGGGAAACTGACTCTGCAGACAAAATGTTTGATTCTCTGTTGCTTTTTTGTGTGTGTGTGTGTGTTCTCTCCCTTTGCTTTCTGACCCTGGGGACACTCACCATGCACATTGGGACCACATTGCATTGATCTGCACAAAACAGCTGTAAGTATTGAAATTATCTCCATGCCTCTGCGAAGATATAACATGCAACATTTCCACTTGAAAATGTCTTAAAATGAATACACAAATGTTTCTTGCATTGCTAAAAACAAGAGAAATCTTTCATTTTATTCAAAGTAAAGGTGTGTTTCATTTGATTTCCTGTCACACACCCGTCACACAAGATGTGAGTGAGGAAGGAAGTTAGTGAACGTGATTATGCCTATAGAGAATAAATCTCTTCCATGTACATTTCTGACTCATTCAGGTCAGATTGATCTGATTGATTGAACAGTAATCGTGGTTACTTAACTATGTTGCAAGATGTGATCAAACAACATCTCTCTTTATAATTAACAATCTCTTTATAATAATCTCTTTTTAATTTTTGACATAAATTGCATACTGTGCATTTAAATAAGGATGTCATTTTCAACCGTTACATATTGACAAGCATCTTTCAGCCCTCAGGAATGTAAATTTGAATTTTACCCAAGATCTCACAATCTCCAGTACACCAACCATTTCCTGTAAAATTACAATTTTTTAAGGAAATCAACATGAGGCGTGACACATCTAGAAAATTTTAATTGGATTCCTTGATGATCAAATGGTGATTTGATAATGTGTATTTTTGACTCAGTGTAAGTGAGAGATATGTTACTTTAACTCAAACTGGAATAAGCAGATGCAGACTAAATATCCAAAGGTTGTGAATCGGTGGCGTGAAAATGTTTCGTCATACTTTGAATCAATTTAAGGGGAAATTAGGGTTCAGGTGGTTAGAAGTTTAGGAGTGTATTTAGTTCTTGTAGTGTGAGAATTTGAGGATTAAAATTTTTATTTTACTGTCTTACAGCAACAAAAGAATCTTGAAGGATATGTTGGCTTTGCAAGCCTCCCCAACCAAGTGTACAGGAAGTCTGTCAAGAGGGGCTTTGAGTTCACCCTGATGGTTGTTGGTAAGAACACATGCTGCTGTGTTTGCCCCTTGCTTTATATGAATCGTTTCATTGTATTTATTGCAGTTGGCATTTACTGTCCTTTGCTGTGGTTTGTTTTTTTAAAAGAGCGAGAGAAATTGTGTGTGAGTGTGTGCTCAGCCATATTTATTCCCTAAGGGACATGCTCCCAGCTTTGTACAATTAATTGCAGAGTCAGAGAGGAGGGAACTATTGCCTTGCTGTTATTTGAATTAATCTTGATGTCAGATCCTTGACAACGTCTCCCAGAACAGAAACATGTGGGATGGATTTATCTAGAGCTGCACTCAGCGAATCAGAAATGCAGACATTCTTTTAAAATGCTTGGATGTGGTAGTTGACACGGGGCCAAGGTCCTCCTTGGCTGATCAGTCCCTGTTTGGAGGGAAAATGTTTCCTCGGGTCAAAACCATTTCCTGTGGTGGGACCAACAGAATTCGTACCCAGCATGCCTCTAAGAATAGCGCATGTCCCGTTGCGTTCACAGCACTGCGATTCTGCAGGCTTTAAGCTCACCATAACGTTTGGATGGTGTGCAGTCTTTTCATTGCTGTCATTATATTTTGTCATTAGAACATCCTCCTAACAACGAGGCACTCGAGCTTTGCTTGCTCCTGTTCTCTGCAGTGGCCTTTTTAAAAGCTGCCAGATTGTGACCAAGTGGTCCTCCGGGCTCATGCTAATGTTTTGATGTGTTTGTGAAAATTGCTTCATTTCTGAAGTAACTTTAGAAAAGGTATTATTGACATTACATCTTAGGAAAGTAGCCAAGTTTCTTGCAATTAAATCCTTATAATTCATTTTTGACAAATGTTAATATATAGCTCTTTTGCATTGACACAAACACAGACAATACTCAGCCTTTCTTGGCTCTGATGAGCTTTCGGCCCACATCTCCCTGCCGTGCAACGCAGTGCGTCACCAGTATGGTGTGAGAGAGGAAAGGAGGATGAAAGATTAAGGAAGGGAAGGAGAGAGATGGGACTGGCATTCCCAGAAGTGACTGGCATTACTTCCTCATGCCTCATAGAGCAAAATGACCCTACAACTTGTTCAAGCCACATTGAAGATCCGCCGATTTCAAATGCCTGTTATCACTTTATATTGTTGTAAATTTAACAAGGGCGTAGATGCCACACATAAAATGCATCACAAACAAAATGCTTCAGTACAAACTCCACTCATTCCCCTTTTGGCTGCTGCTCTGGTGTAAATGGTGGCTCGTTAAATATTGACTTGTGGCCATCGGCCAAGACAGGCAGTGTCGCTGGTCATTTCCACTAATGATCCTTTTCATTGGGAGCTTGGAAACTGGGCACACAATGGCCAGCCAAGCTTGAGAAGCCTCCCGGACCACGCAGCCAGTCAGCTGCACATAACAAGAGCCATTGTCCATGTTGTTTCCTTAGACTTTTAACTGTTAACCCAGATAGATTAATGTCTTAAATAAATGTCAGACTCATCCTTGAATAGCTGCGTGACCTTTGATTGTGTTTTGGATGTCAACAGTGATCTTTGTGTAGATAAAATACAAGGCGTTGTGTTTAGTGATAGGAATGTGTTTTTATACCCTTTTTTTGTTTGTTTGTTTTGTTTTTTTCTCCTAAAAAAAGCAAAGCGTGACCATGTATCAAACTTTCTAACTAAAACAGGAGGAGTTACAGTTCAGTGTTCCTGAAATACTGATTTACTTTCTGCTTTGGCTTTTCTCAGGTGAATCAGGGTTGGGCAAATCCACGTTGATCAACTCATTGTTCCTCACAGACCTTTATTCAGCAGAGTATCCTGGACCTTCACATCGAATCAAAAAGACCGTGCAGGTATATTTTTACAAATAAAAAATTCTCTCTTAGCTGAGATGTTGCATGTGGTGTAAAAAACACATCCACAGTGTTAGCATGTGCACTGAAGAAAAAACATACAGAGGGTAAATTTTTGTAGCAATAAGTGGATCAAATATGAGATTTGAAAAACGGCACAGTCAAATAAACAACACAGAAACCCTGTTATGATTAAACCGCCACAGCATTAGATTTTTTAACCCACCTAGAGCTTTGGCAGCCATCCAGACTGTCATTTTAATGCGTTATTTGAACATTTGACCTCAGAACAAACAAAACCAATTCTCTAGCATCTCATAGCACATCTGCGTTAATGACATAATTGCCTACTCATCTTTTTTTTAGTGTGCTGTCAGCTATGTAGCTCCAAGTAGATTAACTGCCTGAGAGTCCTGTAAGATGAATATAGTAGCACTGAACTCCTTGGCATGCAAGTTCACTTTTAGAGCAGCAAATGGACCATTAAAAGAAGTGATTTACAGTATTACAGCGCCAGAGAACTTCCTCTGTTTAATATTATCTGCATCTCTCTTGCCATATATAGGTCACATGCAAGCTGATCAACAAATAACAGAAATAAAAACCCTGAAGTTAAACATCTGAAGACATCTGAATAGTGTTTTGAGAGGAGAAAGTATCTGTAACTTTTAAATGTAGTTTCATATGACTCTCTTATCTGATCCAGCTCTGTTGAGTTGAGTTGTAAAAAAATATCATATCATCTGGCTGCGATGAGGTTTGATTGACTCTTTAATAGCTGCAGTTAAACCATAGTTTCTCTCGGTGGTTTAAACAAGTCAGACTCACTGTCAGCTCCTGCCATAAATGCCATCTTCCCTAATTACACAACGTTGTCCTGAAGCCTGAGTGCCTCAAGTGCTGCACTTAATCTGTCTGGCTCCTGACTGATGGCATTTCTTTCTCCAGATGCTTTGCTTCTCTGGTTTCTCAACATAGTTAGCTAATAGCATAGCGTGAGATGGCGTGTTGCTACACGATTCAAGTGTTTTCCGTGTGAAATACATGAGCTGTGATGCCATCAGCTTACAGTATTAATGATTTTACACCCCTGTTTTCCATACTGTGATTTCATTCTTTTATTTTTGAAGCAGTTTGTCTTCTAATGCAGAGTTTTTTGGCAGATATGAACACAGTGTGTTCCTTCATTCTTTCTCCTGTGTTAGGTCGAGCAGTCCAAAGTTTTAGTAAAGGAAGGTGGCGTCCAGCTGCTGCTCACAATAGTTGACACCCCAGGGTTTGGAGATGCTGTCGACAACAGCAACTGGTGAGGATTGCCAGACCTTCAGCTCATCATAGATAATATTGCTTCATTTATAATCCTCAGCAACTCTCTGACATTCCTAACCCAGAGGATATTACTGGGTCTTTGTGGGGATTTGTTTTTTTAATGGAGGCTGTCATTTTTTTATTCTGCAGCTGGCAGCCAATCATCGACCACATAGACAGCAAGTTTGAGGACTACCTGAACTCAGAATCCAGAGTGAATAGACGACAGATGCCTGACAGCCGAATCCACTGCTGCCTGTATTTCATCGCCCCCTCGGGACATGGGTGAGTCTAAAAAAACAAATTCAGTACACATTTGCTGTGTTTTTATTGTGTTTTTTTGTGGATGCTTTTGTTCAGAGCAACTTGCACCCTTCATGCTGTTAGTAAGAACCAACCCAGTGTGAATCAAACTTGTCACTTTGTCGTTTCCTCTTTCTTTACAAATAAAGGGAGTGGAAGTGAAGGAAGAATAGTTTTGGAGTAAGGAAAAGGTTTGAAGGGGAAACAGTGAGAGGAAATGAATAGAAAACGTAGTTAAAGGATGGAAATGAGAGGTCAGGAGAGTTACAGAGGTCAGAGAAACAGATATATGGCTGGAAGTTAAGGTTGCTGGTTCAAATCCCTGTGCGGTCTGAAAAATCAAGGGAAGGCCATGTGATAAAGCGCCTCCTAAATTAGCATTTTTAACAAAGCATCAGACTCCCTCCTGCTTCTGGTTCAGCTCTGTGGTCTTATCTGACAGCTCCTGAGTGTGTGCAGTAAATGTGTGTGTCCTCTTACTCCGTCTTATACAGCTATTCCCCCCCAGGCCGTTGTTGTAAAGGATCATGTGAGACTGAGTCAGCCCATCTTGCAAAATAAGGGTTAAAACTTGAGGCTTCTCAAGGGAAGAAAAGGAGGGGAGGGGGGCATGAGCGCACTGGAAAAATGTCCTGCAGATGATGCTGGTCGCCAAATGCTCCATAATGACGCGACTGTGTGGCTTTTTTTTTAATTGTAACGTTTATTAGTCCCACCAGCTCTTCTCTCTTGCTAGGTGACAGCTCAGATTCTCTCATCTTGTTTCTAGAAGCAGCGTACGTGTTTTGCATGATTCACAACTGAGTCAAAGAGAAGGAAGTGTGGGTGAAGTGAAACTTTAAAAAACTTAAGAGGTTTCTGACGTCAAAGGTGCGAGGAAGAAGGCACATTCACACTTTCTTAAATAAATTAAAACATACCATAATGTGCTCTGCTGCTCATACTGTGATTAATGACTTAGTTTGTATTTATATATATATATGTATGCAGCTCCACTTCTGCTCTTTGTCTCAAACAGGTAGCAAAATATGCACTGTGTGTTATTGCTTCATTACGTGTTGAATAACTGAGTCTCGTGTCCTTTTTGGCATTCATGCATTAGTACTGTAACAGTGTAAGAGCTTGCATGCCTGCTTGCATGACAGGCTAGTTAATAACTTATTTGGAGAGCTGGGTCTTGGAGATTGATAACATTTTGTTAATAACAGACAGACAAACTTGCCAGAGCTAATTTAAATGCATCAGTTCTGGACACATTTGCGCTGATGTGTCCATGATATAAAGCCAAAATCCAGATTGACTCTTTCCAGGAATTTAACGAGCTGCTTCAACCGTGGAACAAAGCCAACAGCAAAAATCTTCCTCCCACACATGATCATGTTTTTTATTCAGAGAATGTACAGAGAGGAGAGACAATTCACAGATGGGTCTGTTGTCAATGTCTTCATGAGAGAGATTTAGGAGGTGTGAACTGAGGGGCTGAGAGAGCTGGTCTGCTCTGAAATAAGATTTTACCCAAATATATCAACAGAATACACCAGGGGTGATTCCCTGCCATGAAATAAAGGCTCAAAGCTCATTTATATGCATTTATGGGCTTAAAATTATGCTAATATGACAGCTTGCCCTTAGTCAAAGTCGAGGCTCTTGACCTTTAAATAAAAGACAAAAGGAGCTTATGCTGCTTGTTTCTGAATGGCAGGAAAGTGTTGTGTTTGTGTCTGCTGTGTGGAGAAACCCCATTTGTGTTCATGCAAATGTTCACCGTGAGCTCACATGCCCTCAAAGCTGTTGACCGTGACTTACTGTAAACACTGAAGAAGCCTCTGTCCTCCTTTTCTCCATGTTTGTTTTTTTTTTCTCTCGTGTCCTTCCTCGGTCATTCTTTCTCTGTGAGACATTGTGTTTGTACAAGCCCGTCCTCTGTACCCACACAAGCAGTACGTTAGCCTTGAGGATGGGCAGCGTATGTTCGCTCTCTCTTCCTCGCACACACACACACACACACACACCGACACACACACACGGAAGAGCATCCCCTCACAGCACCAGCTGACGGCTCTCACACAGAATCACAATGACCTCCAGCACTGAGAGACAATCTGGACATTGAGCTCCCAGCTGAACTCTGCTGACTGATTTTTTTTGAGGGTGGTGATTAATGAAGGAAAAGAAAACCCACATCAGTCTCTGTTTAAATAATAACACGTCCTTCTTCATGCTCCAGTTGAGCAATTACTTAATTACTCAATTACTAATATTAAAATAAGCTTAAATTTCTCAGCTTTGAGGTTATCAGATGTGAGGATTTGCTGTTTCTCTTTGTCACATATCAAAGTGAACTGAGCTAAAAACTTTAGGAAGTTACCACTCTTGAATTTTTTTTTTTCCATTGGCTGAGATTTTAACAGACAGATGATTTATTAACAAAATCAACGCTTTATTTTATAATGAAAACAATCACGAGTTTCAGCCCAATTAGTAAATTTTTGTGTGAAATCGTTTATTTCAATGCAGAATAAGAATATAACAACATTTTACAATAAACAATACAAAAATATATTTATACAGATAATTAAAGCAATCAGTATCACTAATTAATAACACTCATGCTGACTTTTGAATTCTCATACAAGTTAAGAAGTTGAACCTTTTTGTTCACTGTTTGTGTGCTGATATGTTTCATGTAGAGCTAAAGCGATTAGCCGTTAATCTATCATTTGATCAACAAATAATCATCATCAGATTCTGCTTTATGGCCGATTGAAACTCAGAGGGATATTTTCACAGAGCCCTCAAAGAATGGAAAAAGAGATAACGATAAAATGCAAAGCTATAACTCAGTAATTCAGCCATGTCAGATGTTATTTACTCAGCTCAAAGGCAGCCAAGAATAGCAAAGCTTTCTCACGACTAAAAGGTCATTTTCTTAGACATTACAAACACGAGTCAGACGTCACAGAAACTTTTCTATATTTGGTTTAGCTCTACTTCTCATTGTGCTATCTGAAGAAACCTGACCAAGAAACCGTGAACAAAAAGTAAATCCAAAAGCCAGTCAACCTCAAAAATGCTAATTTGCTCCTTTAATGACAAAGTAGAAAAAGATTGATTGAGACTGAGTCATTTTTTTGGCTTTCAGAGCTTCAAATTAGGTTTTAGAGTGAAGCTCAGAATGTTTATCATCATATTTTATGAAGTCAACACCCTAAAAAATGAAAATTAAAAAAACCCTCCAATAAAATCCTGAATAAAACTCTTTTAAACTGATTGTCTTGAATGAATATAACTTATAGGTTTTGTCCCCCTGCAAATAGACTTGCATGCGTATATATTAGAGCTCTGATACAGCCGCCTCTCTTTCTGCTGTGACCACTCTGTGGTCTCACTCAGTGTCCCTCCCACTGTGGTTTCTGATGCTTTCACATCATAAATAACAGTCCATCAGCACTGCAGGCTGCCACAGGACACATGCACAGACTGGAGCTGCTTTGATTACTGAGCAGAACTGCTGCGTTTTAAAAGCGGCAGCTCAGCTGAAGTTGCAGCTAAAATCATCATCCTTCCACGCTGAAGTTGCACAAAAAACCACAATCTTATGATCTAAGGAATGTGAGTCAGAGGTCACAGATCAATGTTACAAATAAAGCCAAAGAATTTCATACTTAAATGCTTTCATACAACACTAGCTAAAGTAAAAGATGTAAAAGCTACAAGGTGATTTAAAGTAACTGCTTGCAGAACTGCATGTAATGCTTTATCTTTATCTCCGTGCAGACTGAAGCCCCTGGACATCGAGTTCATGAAGCGGTTGCATGAGAAAGTCAATGTCATCCCACTGATCGCCAAAGCAGACACCCTCACTCCAGAAGAATGCCAACAGTTCAAGAAACAGGTCAGCAGTTTCCACAGCTGCTCGCTGCTGCCGAAAAAATATCAGAGAGCAGTTTTGGGTCTTGTTTTGTTTTTTTTTTTTTTAACTGCGGTCATCGGTATGTTGGCAGAAAATGTGCACCGTGAAGCAAACTCTGATAAAAAAAGACCCTCTTTGGTGTTAAAAGTGTTTGTACAACAACATCCTGCTCCGTGTGGAAGGTGTTTGCTATCGACACATAAATATAAATAACAAAGGAAAGCTTGATAAGTCGTTCCTGCAAAGATTAGTGCACTGAACAGTTTCATTTTTGCAGTGTGACTTTCTTAGTTAAGTTTGACTTAATTCAGGTAATATTAAGACATTTAGTTTTAAAGTTTTTTGACATCTTCTTAATCAAGTGAGGCTAAAACTGGAAACTTGAATTGAATGTATCATTAAACTATAACAAAGAATAATTAGCGCCTCATGTCAGGTACTTAAGTTACTTCAACCTAAGTGACTGAAATACTGATGTTATATTTTCAGATTAGACACGAACAAACAAAACAACTTTTCTCAAAGAGTACAGAAAGTTTATTAAAATAATGTTTTTGTGGTTCAGCATCAGTCCGAGTTGTACAACAGTTTTGTTGAGTCGTTTCCAGTTCTGCTCTGTTTTTGTCAGAAGTTGCTCAAAGATCTTTGTTTCCTGCCAGATCATGAGAGAAATCCAAGAGCACAAAATCAAGATCTACGAGTTCCCAGAGACAGATGATGAGGAAGAGAACAGGCTGGTGAAGAAGATCAAGGTAGTGTAATGTTACCTAACACATCAAATCACATAGTGTTCCTGTTTTGTTTTTTTTTACAAACCCCCCCCCACACACACACACACATAAACTTGTGTTATTGATGCCAAATGTTGGTCTTTTGCCAGGACAAGTTGCCGCTGGCTGTTGTAGGAAGCAACACCATCATCGAGGTGAACAGCAAGAGGGTCAGAGGGAGACAATACCCCTGGGGGGTGGCAGAAGGTATGATGGTAGTTACTACAGTGAGAAATGTGTATGAGGCTTAATTCAGTCAAAAAAATGGAAGTGAATGAGACTTTCAAACACTGAGCTACTGATAGAGACAGTAAGAGGCTTTAAATTGTGTCAAATCGAATGTAAAAATCAGGATAAGAACGTTTTGTGCTTCAACATTTACGCAAAGTTCTTGAGTCGTAACAGTAAATCTTCTCATTACTCATGTTTCCCTGTATTGTTACATGACTCAAGATGTTGCTTCGTGTCTGAGCTACAAACAAGATGACAATTTAAGCTCTGACTGACTTCTCATTTTCCCTTTCAGTTGAAAACAGTGATCACTGTGACTTCACCATCCTCAGAGATATGCTCATCAGGTACTGACAAACACAAAGAGAATAAGAAAC
>JAPZDV010000025.1:3492484-3503660 GCA_029814665.1 Acanthurus lineatus | reverse complement strand
GAAACTTCTGTTAAAATTGAAAACCTTAATATAAAACAGGTTATATATTTATGTGTTTGTTAGAGGCAGACGGATGATGGACCATCAAAATTCATCAGTATTTGAACATCACAGATACAGTAATGTATTTATACTTAAAAAGGCAGCATGTAAATGTCAAATAGACCTTTAATTCTTCATATTTAGTGTATTTTTTACAGTTAATTTTGCATCATAACTTGTGGTGTAATTTACTTTCACTGTCACAACCTTTGATTCCTACCTGTTTAGTTCTTTTATTAGTTCATTTGTTGTGACATCTTTTAAACTTGTTCACACAACCATGTAAAACTGTAAAATGGCGTTTTCATTTAAAAAATGTATCTGTACGTACCTTTGTCCCCATTGGCCCCACAGGACCGACTGCACCTAGCTGCCCTCTGGAGCCCCTGTCCCCTTTGTTTCCCTGCCAAAATAAAACAAAAACTTCTTCCAAACAATCCTGTGAATCATGAATTTTATCATGATGATGTGAAGATGATCCAGAAACCATATAAACATCAGCTATGACAAACATCTGTTACCTTCTCTCCAGGTGTGCCTTTGCCAGGAGCCCCGTCAGGTCCCCTGGGCCCCGGTAACCCGACGTCACCCTGCAATCATTAGAAGAAAGTCAGTGAAGCAGCAGACTGGTGAGAATCCTTAGAAATATATTCAAATGGAGAAGACTTGTTTAGTTTCCGATGCCACCTTTTGTCCCGGGGCTCCGTCTTCTCACGGCTGACCTGGGATACCCTGTAAGCCCTCGGATCCCGGGTCTCCCTGAGAGAAGGAAAATAAAGCTTTGAAGTTATGCAGGTTGATGGAGAATGAAGTAAACTTATGAGCAAATGCCTAAAAGCAAAAATGGAATCACCAACTTGTATAAAGACACTCTAAAATCCCACAAAATGGTTCAGGCAGTTGCTCTGACCTTTAACCTTCCAGCTTCATGTCAGTGATTCATTAAAGCTTGTTTCTTATAATTTATGTCATTAGTCTGAACAAGAGCTTGATGCTTACCAGCTATGAGAAGAACTTCCATCATTATCCATGCTATATGTTGATTTTTTGATCCACAGAGAAAATAAAATGACCAGTGTTTATGCTAAGCTAAGCTAAGCTAACTGGCTGCTCCTTTTTGATTAATCTTTATTTACAGATATTAGAACGATATCGGTCTTCTAGTTTGAAAAGATAAAGGGAATGCACATATTTTCTCAAATATCAAACTCTCTCTCTTAAGGAAAATATTCTACACTGTTGTAAATGAGTAGTTTTGTAGTGTTTTGACAGGAACAGCACACTTACCTTCGGTCCTGGTTCTCCCAAACCTCTCTCACCTGGCTGGCCTGCTTCACCTGGGACTCCCTGATTCCCCTGCAGGTACCATTCACACAGACAGAATAAACAGTGTTACCATTAAGAAAATCAACAAGCAAAATTAATATTGTATTTAGGAAAACTGGCTTATTTGAAAATTAAAAAGAGGATAATTTTGCATTGGAAAAAAAGGTAAATAAATGTTTTTAATTTTTCTTATTGATAAAAAAATCCCCTGAAAAGACCAAAACTGTTTGCTCCAACTTTGTCTGTGTCACTTATCTCCAAGTAAATCACTTCCAGCTAAAGACATGTCAGGTAATAAAATATAAAACTAATTAAAAAAACAAAAAATCTTTAATTTTTTAATCTTTTCTCACCTTTGGTCCTGGTATTCCAATACCTGGAAGTCCTCTGGGACCTGCAGGTCCGACTGGGCCGATGTCACCCTGCATGAAAGAAGACTTGAGTTAAATATGAATCAACATATCGAATAAAAGCAGGTGAGGGACGCCATTTAAGTTTCTGTATTACGTGTTTTGTTTTTGTTCTTCTTACCTTTTCTCCTTGAAGTCCTAAACCAGGAGGACCTATTGGACCTGTAAGCCCAGGCGGCCCCAAGCTGCCCTGAGAAAAGACGTTTACTGTACATTAATTTCATGAAGGCATTAAAGAAAAACAGTAATCAGAGATTCGCCTCCGTGTCTGAGACATAGAAAAACACTCGCAGCGCAGTAAACGTTGCTGTTTCAGTAGAAAGTTTCTTCAAGTTAAGAAAACATCTAAGAACATCATCTACCTTGTCACCTTTGGCCCCGGTACCAGAGGGTCCACGATTTCCCCTGGGACCCTCGTGACCTCGATCGCCCTGAAACACAGGTGAGGATTATGAGCTCATAATGTCCTCATGTTTGCAAGATGTTTTAAATTAGATGTTAAGGTTTATGATGTAAATTCTCTGGATTAATACATAAAGCTTCTCAATATAAGTCACGGTTACAAACTTGACCCACCTTCGGCCCCGGAAATCCCTCTCCTGGAGGTCCAGGGTTTCCTTGTGCCCCTGGAGGTCCTGGAGGACCCTGGAACGAGCAAACATCTTTCAGTAAAAAAATGCGAAGGCCTTTAAAAAAAGTTAGCAAAGAATCAAAGAAGGGGGTCAGTGATTTTCTACACAAGAGCAGTTTTGCATGTTGGTGCACCAGGTGGCAGCAGGGGGCTGAAAATGATAAATAAACCTTTAATCCAAGGAAACCTTTCTATTGACAATTTGGCTAGTGTGTAATGTTTCAATCTAATCTCCTCCCTTGAGAAAAAAGTTTGTATTGTGATTCTAATTTTCAATTTTCACCTTCCTAAATTTACAATATTTACTTGACAAGGATCTCAAATTTAGCAAAGCGATGAAAATAATATTTGTGCATCAAGGAGCTACAAAGAATTGATTTTTTTTCGTTGTTGTTGTTGATTCTAGTGGCCCGATACTGACAGCTTTACAGTTATTGTTTATTTAAATTATTTACTGGACACTCACCCAAGATGCTGTGCTGCATTAAATGAGCTAAAAAGCCAAGAACTGTATGAGATTTTTATGAAATCACACTCAAAATAAAATAATATAATTTTTCATGCTCACTGGCAGTCCAGGTTCTCCAACCCCAACTGGACCTGTTGGACCTGGTCTTCCCTGAATGCCCTTTTCACCCTGAAAGCATCAAACAGCACCAGTTAAAAGCTTTCAGAAATAAACATTCATCATTTTCTAGCAATTTAATAAAGAGTGATGATATTTGTCCCATCTGTGGTGCAAATTCAGGTTTGTTAGTCTCTTACTTTTAGAGAAAACAAACTTTCTAAAATGATCTTATCAGGAATTCGCAGTTCAAAATGTCCTAAAATGTTGTGTAACTTTTCTGAAGAATGAATTAAAAGGACAACAAAGATTAAATGACCAAAGGAAGAAATTATCTTTATGAGTTGTTTGTGAGTTTTCAAATCCACAAACTTAAACTTCAACTGGCGTTACGGAGGATAACCGTCCATCTTCACCTCCCTAAGGATGCATTTTAGCATACATTGGTTTAAAGAGAGTTTAAAGATGTTTTTATTTGCATTCAATTATTTTTAAAAAATTGCCTTAGCTCCTGGGAATCCGATACCGATGTCCCCCGGTGGTCCAGAAGCACCGCTGGGTCCTCTGTCCCCCTGTGGAAAGTCAAGTTTGGAAATTTATATGATTTAGTTCTTCAAACAAGTTAAAAGGATGTGAAATAAAATGAGAAACTCAACTGAGACCAAGAATATACGCAAACTAACGTGCGTCCACGTCCAGTCTTCACATTTCTAAATAACACTGATATAAAATCATCAGCATCAACAGTTTTAAAGGAAAATATTCATAGCATATCTTTATTAAGGAAAACCAAATGGCCTTTATTTGTGGCTTCAAAGAAATAAATACCAGCCCTTTGTGCCCTCTGTAAAACTTTTGAATAATAACCGAACTTTCTCCTGGAAGTGCTATAAATCAAATAACATTTGCTGCATATAAAGACATCCTTGTTGCAAAGCAGCAGGACAGCTGGCATCAGCATCTTATTGGCCCTCAGGCATAAACTTTAAAAGGTCACGCTTATATCGCCTGAGTTTTTGCTGAAAAAAATGCTATCTGACATTACAAATGTTGTGTGGGAATGTGGCTCTGCATGTGAATGAAGGAATATTCGATATTTCTGAGAAAAAAACCCACTTAATTTCTAAATTATTTCAAATAAGCTAATCTTTGGTTGACCAGATCATCATTCTTTTACTGACAGAAAGCTCTGTATCTTCACGATGTTGATGGAAGGAAGTTTAGATTAAAATATGAAGATGCTGCATTTCTAAAAAAAAAAAAAAGTCTTTAAACCTCAAAGGATTAATTAACTATTTTGGGGAGTATGAGTGAGAGGAATTGCATGTTTTCCATATTTCTTGGAAAACAGGAGATGCGACCTCACTTTACAGGACTACCAGTGGTGCACAGAAGCTCTCAGTGGTTGGATAAACAGGATACGAGGGAATATTTCCAGCAGTAAACTCCATTTTATACCACAAATGGTCATTTTTCATTTCTGTTTCTATTCATATAAAACACAGTATAAAAAGGGGATAGAGCTTCTGGGTCTTAAAAGTAAAGCCAATGCAAAAGTGCCTTAAAACTGCGTTCTTTCTACAGGCCAGCAGGGGGCAGCTCCATCAATTTTTAAAGAAAAAGAAGTTTGTACTGTATGTAAACTAATGGAAAAAGGACAATATAACTTGAAGTATTATCTCAGTCAAAAAAAAAATCAGATAAGATTACTGCAAAAATTGCTAGTTTCAAGTTTTCTTTAACACAGCTTGATGTTATTTTTGTAAATCCTGGTTCCTTTTAGATGATAAAGGAGGGTACAGTGTACGTCATGGCCTCCATGTGATTGACAGGGACCAGGATGGAGGCATAGCGATTCCTTATTAATTATTTATTACTTAGTAAGTCTTAACAGTGTTACGGAGTTAAGCTAACTGTTTTCTCCCCTTCTAATTGTATAATTTTTCAACAAATGGGGATGAGAAGGCAAATGCAGTATTATGAGTTACAAGAAATCGCTCCAAATAATATCCAATGTACCAATGAAAAGACTTACATTCAATTGATGAAACTAAAATAACACTTTAAGGTAAAACTGAAGCTTAAATGAAACTTTAAGGGCAGAAATGACAGAACACAAAGGTCAGAAATTCACAAAACTTAAATGCATCTTGGGGTCTTCGAGAAACTTACTTTAGGCCCTGGGGGGCCCTCAGCTCCCATGTCTCCAGGCGACCCGACCGCACCCTGAAAAACACATTTAAAATCTTATTTAATGCATCAATACAACATGTATATATGCTTTTTTCACATTAATATCAGACTGCACAGTATCCATTATTTTTACCAAAATAACTGAGGTGACTTTCTTTGTTTTGGGACAAAAAAAACTTTGAATCCAGCAGCACAAAACGCTTGAATTCATTCTGCCGTTAATTTATCCATCTTAATTTAACCTCGAGCTCCCACGTTGTATGACCGAACCGCAGGTCAAACCAACCCAACACCGACGAACACAAATACAACAGGATTAAAATCAACAGTCATGGCTTTCATGTCCTTCGATTCTCAGGGCGAGCTCTCAAAATAACAAGGTTATACTGACACTGTGCCAGTAGCACAGAGGAGGAAGAGTTGTGCTGGGCGGCCAGGTCCCTGCACTAATCCCACCACACAAAGTCTGTTCCTGCAAAAGAATAATATCCTGCAAGCCTGGATTCACTGCTTTGGATAGCCACATTGGTATCAGGATTAGCCATAATCCAATATTCACATTCCATTAGTGCAGAGATGAATAAGAGACAAATTCCACTTCCATTTTTCATATTGGAGAGTGAAAGGAATGTCTGATGTTGACGTAAAGTGATGTCTGTATCAATGTGAACAGCAGCCGGCAAACTGTGTGTTCATGGGCGTGAAGGATGGAAATGGAAATTTAGTCACAACAAAAATCATAAAAATTACTTCTGAATTGGAAAAAAGTGTTCATGTGTCAAACAGTGAATCTATTTCATGAACCTAATAATAAGATGCTAAGAAAACTAGCCCACTGAGGTTCCTCAAAGTTAAATTATTTAAACAAGAGTCTACAATCATGCTAACAAGTCTGTGAGGCTACTGATACGCAAAGACGCTTCAAGCAAAATGCTAACACATACAGGCTAACAATGTCCCTATGAACATGCTAACACGCTTTTAGCATAACACCTACATCAACATGCTAAAAACTCATTGTGACATGCTAATAAGCTGATGTTTGGCTAAATGCTAACATCACAAGATTTCCATTTCCACTATGACATTTCTAACAAGCTGACGTCAGCTAGTTCAGTATTAACATACTAATATGCTCATGTCGACAATGCTAAAATGGTGATGTTTAGCCAAATTTGACAATACACTAACATGCTAACTATGACGATGACAACATGTTGATGTTAACTTAATGATGACATCAATATACTAATATGCTAATTAAGACAGTGCTGATGTGCTGAAGTTTAGCATAATAACATTGCTAACATTAACACTTACATGCTAAATACTAACTTTAACATGCTAATATGTGATACAAAGAGCTAACATGCTAATGTTTAGCTGAATGCCAACTATTACTATCCCAATACGCTAATTTGAACTAAATGCCATTATTAACGTGCTTTTAGGCTCATTATCACAGTGTTTACATGCAGCTGTATGGCAAATATATCGCCTACTATGTCGACTGTCTTAGTTTAGCATGCTAACATTTGGTAAATAGCATCGCACATGAGGTGGGCTACCACTGCGGCTGATTAATGTCATTAGTTTAAACCCAAGTATTTGACATATAATTAATGTTTCATGTCAAATGATGTCTTTACTCAATGATGGAGTTACATGAAAGAGTTAAGGGTTTCCTTATTATTATTTTGATAGATACCTGAGGAAATATACTTTGTAAACAGTTAACGTTAGCTCATAAAACGTGCCATAAATAACAAAAATTGGGATTTTTTTTACAAAATTTGAAATTAATCTGCAAAACTTCTATTTTGTTTAGAATGATCAAAAAAGCAATAAGTGTTTATAGTCTACCTGTTCTCCTTTCAGTCCTCTCAAGCCCAGAGGCCCCTGGGGTCCCTAAAAAGACATTTAAATTAATTACAGGGACAAAGTAAACAAAATAGGATGAAATAGTGAAGTTAATAAAGTTCATACGGTGTCACCCTTTTCCCCAGGAGCGCCACAGTCTCCTCTCTCCCCCTGAAAGACCAAACACAATATTATATTCCTTATTTCTAAATAGTTTAATAGAAACATTGATTAGCATGTTGCTGAAGCCAAATGTCACCCACCTTGTTGCCCTTATAACCCGGTCGACCCTGTAAAAGTGATATAGTTTTAAAATCTGCATCTCATGTGACGGAAAGCATTTTATTTAATGGTTAAAGAGAATTTATTTTTACCTCTGGACCGTCACGTCCAGGTACACCATTCAGGCCAGGCTCTCCCTGATACAAAGAGAGCAAACTTACAGTGAGATGTATTAAAATAGGCAACAAAATAGTTAAATATCCTCTTTGTGTCACCACTCACCCTCGCTCCTTTTAAACCAGGAAGCCCTCTGAAGCCTGGGTCCCCTTTTCTACCCTGGAATTAGCAATAAGTCACTCATAAGTCTGGGCGAGATGCTTAAAGACAAAAGTTTGCAAGGAATATTTGTGAAATGCAGAGTGACACTGATTGATTGTTGCAGATGGTGTTTTATTGATGACAAAATACTCACCGGACTCCCCGGCGGGCCCCTCTCTCCTCTTTCACACAAACATATTTCAGTCCGTGGACACTGACAGGGAGAGAAATACGAAATTAATGCTAGATTTTTAAAAAACTAATTGTAGGAGTGAACTGGAGTTAATTGAAAGACTTACCGATTCAAATGCGACTGCGCTCTGGATGGAAAAAGTGAGATAAAACATGTCAGTAACAGTTGAGTTACAGGTTCATTATCATGGAAAATATCAGTTTATTCATTTTTAGTGGAGCCTTGGTACGTTCATGTTAGACATGTCGTCCCTCAACACTATTTTACTTGTGAGCTAAAAGTGTAAATGAATAATATCACACATTTCTGAGACAGGCCCTGACATTTCTGTGTGTGTGTGGAAAATGCAAAGCAGGAGGGAAAGCCCCTCATGCAGACACAAACTCTACTGAGATGTGAACCCACTGTGAGGACAACAAGTGCAGAAATAGGAGGTGGGGGTGAGGAGGGGGGGGATATAAACCCGTCTGCATGCTGCCGTCACTGTGAAAGGCTGCTGGATGTGCAGGAAAACATCCAGTGTCTGTCGGCTATGTGCAGGACTGAGGAGAAACCAACAGCAGACAGAACAGCTGTTGATGTCGGGGATTGTTGCATCTTTAACCAAAAAATGAAAGAGAATCGTCCAAGTCAGACGGAGTAAAAACAGTATTTAGTTGTGATTAAAGTGATATTTTCACATGATTCAATTTGTGGCTTAAACTGTAGTTTTCAGTGCGTCCAAGAAATATTTCAACATACCCACCAAGATTCAAGGCCTCTGTGATGGTAACTGAATTGAAAATGCTACAAACTAATAATAAAAAATGCGTCTTTTAAGTTTTAAATTTTAATTTTTCAAACATATCATGATATTAATAGATAAAATAATATAGCAGTCTGGGTCAGTTTATTATTTTCTCACTTAGTCTTTGTGCAATTATCATTTTTAATCAAAAGTAGATCCGGTTTCACATACAGGAAGTCTTTTGAGATCGATGTGCAGTAGCTGTTCTCCCATTGGTTCATAAACAAATGTAAAAAACACAAAGACCACATACGGGAAAAATATATATATATGTAATAAACACTCCATATTGAATAGGTTTGTCGAATTGTTAATTGTTATTCGAGATATTTGTAGCTGCCAATCAAGTGAATGGCGAGGAAAATTTCAAACCCCTCCTGTTCGTCACAAAGGCATTAAATCTTTGTGGGTTGATTGTAATATTTTTTTGGACACACTGAAAACTACATATTGAATCTTGTAAAAATGTCACTTTAAAGGCTGCTGACTATGAAACTTTAGTGATTGAGAATCACTTCAGTGTCATCTATCTAATAGTCTACAAAGCAGCTCCTAACCTCTTTGGCGAGTCTCTCCCTGGATTAAAGCTTTGTCCACTTAAAACTCCTCAAGTGTTATAACCTGCCCTTAGATATTTAATGAGGAAATGTTGCACACTATAAGTTTAAAACCTGAAGAGCTGGACTCACCTTTGGGATAAAACCCTGTAGTTTCTCCTGCCAACACAGGTGCCATCTTAACTGAGGTCATTCCTCTTAAAAACCCGACACTCACCATCTCTTTGAGCAGCTGCTCCTCCAGCTGTGGGTTGAGAAGACTTTGGACAAACTGCTGAGCTGGTGTGCTGGCGACGGCGCGGAGCTTGGCGTTGTTCTGACTCTCCTGGGCGATTTCTGATAAACCTACGACGAAGAACTTTATGCCGTGACCTTTGGCCTCGGCCGATGCAGCAATCACATCGGGGTTGCGAGGATGGTCGACCCCGTCGGTCATCAGCACCACAACCCTGACGCTGTCCTCCTGCGTTTCCTGCACCAGCAGCTGCGAGGCGTTGGTGATGGCGTAGGTGGTGTAGGTGCCGTGGCCGATGTAGTTCATGGTGCTGACTTTACTGTGGAACATGTCCAGGTCTTTCCAGGCTGAGAATCGGTGCTCTATGGACACGGAGCTGCTGTACTGAAGTGCAGCCATCCGCACCTTCAGCGTCCAGCCGGCCATCTGCATCATCGCGAGGCGGGTGCTGAATTTCAACACGAAGGCCTTCTGTTTCTCAAAAAGGAATATTTTTGCACTTTCTGAGCTGTCCAGGATGAAAGCCACCTCCAGTGAACATGGCAGACCTGTGGGAGAAGGAAACCAATAAAAACATCAGCCAAATGTGGAGATTCACAATTCTGCAGATCTGGAGCAGATTTTAACTGTGTAGTCCATTTAGCAGAAGGGAAATCCTGTGTAATATTATTAATAGAACTGCAAGAGGGGTATTAGCAGGGTGTCGTCCATATACTGGTGTGTATCCTATGTATCGAACTTGTTGCAATATGCAGTAATATTTAAACTATTTCAAGATTTGTTGATTTGTTTGAACGCTGAGTATCTTCTGGCTTTAGGTCATTGGTCTGCTAAACCAGAAGAACTTTTTTTAAAAAAACTTTTTATACACTGGCAATTAATTCATTGATTTAAAAAATATCAGTATTTGAATATATCCTGAAAATAGTTGTTCATAGCCCTAACACGTGCTGCTGTCAGGCAGTGTTTTTTTTTGGATGCTACCACTAGAAGTCACTAAAACTCAAAATTTCAGGTCATACACTTAATGCAAAAAAAACTACAAAGATGCACTGAATCATCCCTGAGTTTAAATCTCACTTTAATGCAAAAGCATCCGAATAATTTTAAGGACTCTCTGAAACACGGAGCAGCACCCTTCCTAAGAGCTGACCTGTCTTTAAAGCATTTACTCGCTGGTAGAGCTAAGAGTCTCCTTTTCAGTGCAGCGCTCAGTGTGCAAGCAGTTAGTTGTAAACATGTCTACATGGGAATAATGGATGGTGAGAATTTGAAAACATTAGCTTTAAATGTCATGAGAATGCAGTTCATCAAATGTTAGTCAAGTGATAAACGACTGCATTTATTTAGTGCTTTTATTCAAACCATCCACACACACTGATGGCAGCCAGCTACCATGCAGAGCGCTGGTGGCTGGGGTTTCCCAAGAAGGGATTTCCCATGAAGAAACATTTCAACATACCGACAGGAGGAGCTTGGGGATGACTTCTAGATTTTTGTGTTTAATGGCTGGCGAAAAAATAAGGTTTGAAGAACTTTAGTTGTAGGCTTGAACTTGGATTTTACACCAAAGACTTGAGACTTCAAGTTTGATGAGATGACAACTACAAAGCCAGCTATCATCCCTGATTTATTAAGTATTTATTGTTTAACTGTGTTTTTCTCCTTCATTATCCAAACTCTCCTACAAATGATGTGATTTTCACTCTGATTGTATGAATCCTGAGCTGTGCACATTGCTGACTAAATCTGTGATCTTCCTACCAGGAGTCTTTTTTTTTTTGCTCCCACAGAATAGCATGACAGACCTCCCACACCAACATGTGGATACTTCATA
>JAPZDV010000025.1:3460453-3492384 GCA_029814665.1 Acanthurus lineatus | reverse complement strand
TTTATTGTTTAACTGTGTTTTTCTACTTCATTATCCAAACTCTACTACAAATGATGTGATTTTCACTATGATTGTATGAATCCTGAGCTGTGCACATTGCTGACTAAATCTGTGATCTTCCTACCAGGAGTCTTTTTTTTTTTTGCTCCCACAGAATAGCATGACAGACCTCCCACACCAACATGTGGATACTTCATATAAAGAATTACCATTTCCTCCATCATCACGCAGCCTGTAGTTGTTCCTGCGTCCTGTCTTCCTCCTCTGGCCTGTGGCCTCGTGCAGGAAAGCCAACAGCAGAAGGCAGAGCGCCACTCCTCTCCTCAGGTTTCCCCTCAGCAGCATTTCCATCCTGGCCGAGAAAGCAGACAGAGTCATGAAGTGCATTAACTTATGGAAATCAAATGCAAAGTGCAACACAACTATGTGGTTTTCAAAAGATTTACCTTTTTTTTTTAATGTCACTATCATGCATCTTGCTAACCACGCCCAAACAGGGAGCTGCAAAGTTGCACTTATTTACAGAAACTACTCATCAACTTTATCAGTCTAAATTAAAATTATCCTTATCTACAAAATGCAAAACATGTAAATATGTGTTAAAGTATGATGTTTTATGCAAAAAGTAATTAATCTGAACAAATTTAAAAAAATGCAGCCTTTAAATCTTTAATGTTGCTGAGTTCATGTGCAGTAAATAAGCATTGATAAGGAAAAAAAAACATTCTGCCTTATTTGACAAACGAAGCTGCCTTAAAAATATTTGTCAAACTGTTTGTCACAACGAAGAAACAAATAAAAACTGCATTCTGAACCGGACATGTAATAAAATTAGGAAATCTTTTACCTAGAATCTCATTTAGCTGCGGTCAGTGGTTGTGGTCCAGTCAGCTGTGGCTCTTTGGGGGGCATTTCGTCGCCGGATCTGGTCCTATAAGCCGGGCTGAGATCAACTGAGGACCATCAGATGAGCTGATGTGCTGTCTGCAACCGGGGGCTCTGGGACCGCTCCAACACTTCAGCCTGACGACTGACCGGGAGGATTTTTACTGTCCACACTACTGTTCATTCACACAATGCGTCCCTGCAGGGATGCTGCTGGAATTTTACAGTAGTGTAGACAGGCTGCAATAGTTAAAACAGAGTATTATAGACATGGACTGATCATATTATATAGATAATTACAAAATTTAAGTAGTCTACAATAGGTCAGGGGCAGTCCATTGCGTCTTATTCCCAGCTGAGAGGTTTGATGCAGTTTTTATTTGGCCCAAAAACACTGTTGTGTTTTGGGCTGTTTTGCATAGAGATTATTTGGATACAGAATCCCACATGAGATGTTTTTCCTTTTTCCACTACTTTCCACTAATGCGAAAACCAGATGAGTTGTACTGTGATTCCCATGTACAGCACATATTTTAAGCTTATTTATAAGTAGCTGTAACGCATGTGAAAGTGCGGTTAATCAGCGACCCGTGTGCGGTAAACCGGCGAGCCCTAATTCACGTAGATAATATATATTTTCAAATAATCTGACAAGTTGTATTTGATCATCTAAAATAATCTGACGATCTGTGAGTCATTGTAATGATATTTGAACTCTGTTATTTTCAATTCTCTCTGGATATTTTCATACACTTTGGTCACAGCACCCTCTTGTGGCGAGCTACGCGGATGGTTTTAAACCTAACCGGAACTTTTAGAAGCTGAGGTGGTTGTAACTTCACGGACATGTTTTGGTGTAACACATAACATTCAGAGAGAGGCTCAAAGTGGACCTTACCGACATGTGTTCGTTAAGTCGTAATCCACCTCCTCGTTTAAACTTTCTGTGTGTTTGTAAGTGGCACAGCATCGTTCATTTTGTTTAGCGTTAGCAAAACTTTTCGACTGCTAGCTAAATTAGCGCTAGCTAAACGGCCGTGCTTTAACTCGTCCTTCACTCGTTAGCATTAGCTCTGTCAAGTTAGCATGTCAACAAACTTGGTACGTTTGTTTTAAGTACTGTTACCCTTTTGTTTGCCGCATATTATCTACATATTTTTGTACCTTTCATAGCTCTTCTACACTACATTAAACAAATATGTTGTTAATTAGCTAGTTGGCATCATGGTGCTAACTTTTTTTTAGACAAGTAGCTTTGAAATTTGCAACAGTAACGTTAACGTTCAGGATACATTGAGAGTTAAGTATATTTTCTCGTTAATGCAACTTTAACGTACATGTGATAATTTTCGGTGCTGTTTATCGGCCAATGTGCATCTAATTCAGTCAGTTGACGTGTAAAATATCAATGCAGCGTCAGAAGCGTTTTTGTACATGTTCTGATTACTGTGCTAATTTATTTATCCAATTTTCAGGTTTTGAAAGCAGATGTCCTTGAAATCCTACTAGCTGCTTCTTAGCTATGAGTGGCTCCAAGCCAGACATCCTGTGGTCCCCCCACCACCCGGACCGCTATGTCATATGTGACTCTGAACTTGGACTGTACCGCATCGGACCTGTGGGCAGTGCGGAAACCAAGGCTGGCACCCTCCCACTCTCTGAAGAAACTGCTGCTACTTTACTAGCTATTAACTCCGACACTCCTTATATGAAATGTGTGGCCTGGTACCCGAAGCATGAGCCTGAGTGTTTACTCGCTGTTGGCCAAGCTAATGGCAGAGTGGTGCTCACCAGCCTTGGTCAGAGCCACAACTCCACATGTAAAGAGCTGGTGGGGAAAGAGTTTGTGCCCAAACATGCCCGTCAATGCAACACTTTAGCCTGGAACCCAGTGGACAGCAACTTGCTGGCTGCTGGGTTGGACAAGCACAGGGCAGACTTCTCTGTCCTCATATGGGACATTAGCAGTAAGTTTTCCCCAGAGGCCAGTGTGGCCGCAGAGAAGATCCGTCTCTCGTCCGTGGACTTGGACTCTAGCACAGTAGTGACCAAACCGTTGTACGAGTTAGGCCAGAATGATGCTTGCCTGTCCCTCTGCTGGCTGCTTCGTGACCCCAAGCTGCTGTTGGCTGGCATGCACAGGAACCTCGCCATATTTGACCTGAGAAACACAAGTCAGAAAACGTTTGTCAACACCAAGGCTATCCAGGGGGTGACGGTCGACCCACACTTCCATGATCGTGTGGCCTCTTTCTTTGAGGGCCAGGTGGCCATCTGGGATCTAAGGAAGTTTGAGAAACCTGTGCTCACCCTCACTGAGCAGCCTAAGCCACTCACTAAGGTATGATGTCTTTTGGTTTTGATGTGCGTAGCTATAAGTTGAAGCTCTGCCCAGTTATATTAGTGTATATTTATGATTCTTGTGCAGTTTGATAATGTAATTTGCTAGTAAAATTTAAAATGTAGTGTATTGTGTTGGCAGAAAATTGGTGGTTGATAACATGATAACATGGTGCTTTTTTTCTCTCATTATAGGTGGCTTGGTGTCCAACCCGTACAGGCCTGCTGGCCACACTGACACGCGACAGCAACATCATCCGCCTGTACGACATGCAACACACTCCTACACCCATCGGGGATGAGACGGAGCCCACCATCATTGAGCGAAGTGTGCAGCCCTGTGAGAGCCAGATTGGCAGCTTTGCATGGCACCCGTCCTCTCAGAACCGCATGGTGGTGGTGTCGGCGGCCAACCGGGTCATGACTGACTTCACAGTATTCGAACGCATCTCGCTGGCCTGGAGCTCCACCACCTCTCTGATGTGGGCGTGTGGCAGACACCTGTATGACTGTGTCGAGGAGGGGGCTGAAGGAGTTGAGAGTGTGATTGAGAAGGACATCGCCACCAAGATGAGGCAGAGAGCTCAGTCCAGGTACGGGCATGACACCACCCAGGTGTGGAGGAACCACCTGTTGGCTGGGGGGAACGATCCCCAGCTCAAGTCTTTGTGGTATGATCTGTCCTATATCCTTTTTGACGATGATGTGGTGAAAGAAGTGTTTTTCTTCTCAGTAGATTTATTTTATTATTGTACAGAAACTTTGTTGAATTTAACAATACAAGTTGTTACCATTTCTTAAAAATGCACGTTATTATTAAAGTCACAGTGGAGCTTTTTTGTGAGTTTAACACATTTTAAATCATTTTGACAAGTCTGTGTAAATATAAAAAATCTTGATGATATTTGTCGATGAAAACTTCCCAGAGAGAAATAAACTGTGTGTAAAGTGAGAAAAACTTCAAAAACTGTGTGTCCTAAATTACTAAAATACTAAAGTAGGCCTTTTAATAAATAACACACAGGAAATGAGAAGCTTTTCTTTGATAGTTAGTACTGATTCTTATTTTGACGGCAACTTGTAATATCTGAGTTTTCTTGAATCTCAGCAGCAGTTCTCCTCCCCATTCCAGCTTGAAAATGAGTAATGTGATGTGATTCTGTTGTATTTGCATTTTTTTCTGCCTTCATCTGCTCTGTTTCTTGCAACCCATTATATTCTCTGTACTGCAGTTATATCAGTTATAATTCCTATAGAAGTATCACATATGAAACAGTGTGCAGAGGATATGGAGCTGAAACTGCAGGGGAACAAACAGTCGGTGGTTTACTCTGGTATCAAGAACATCGTAAAGACCAGCTCAGGTAAGTGACTGACCAGCTCATTGTCACCTTGGTTAAATTGCATTAAAAATATTATCAACATTTGCATAATTGACTTGTTGAATTTCTTGTGTATGTCTTCGTGGTTCCTTCAGGCACAACAGAGAGCCGCAGGTGCTGGAGCGGTTCAGATCGGCAGACGGATGTGCTGCGGTACCTCAGTGAAGAGCGCTGCCTCGCCCTGCGGCTCTGCGGCTGGATCAGCCGAGGTCCCG
This sequence comes from Acanthurus lineatus, assembly GCA_029814665.1. Classification (NCBI taxonomy): domain Eukaryota; kingdom Metazoa; phylum Chordata; class Actinopteri; order Acanthuriformes; family Acanthuridae; genus Acanthurus; species Acanthurus lineatus. The sequence continues at coordinate 3,487,562 of JAPZDV010000025.1, read as the reverse complement.
ACATCGACGTGGAGACATTCCTGCGATCCCTGGAGCAGGAACGCGAGTGGGAGAGGGCGGCTGCCGTGGCTCTGTTCAACCTCGATATTCGCCGGGCAATCCAGATCCTCAACAAGGGAGCCACTGCTGAGAAGGGTGAGTGCTGCAGCACTGTGGAGGATTGTAATGAGAGGAGTGGGATAGGAAGCCTGTCTGTCTGCGATGCCAAGTGTTCACTGGACGGAGGAACGATTCAGGCCAAACGTACTGTTGCACAAGTGTTGCTTGAAAATGTAAAACATGGTGGTCATACTTTTATTTATGTGCATGAGGGCTGCAAATAGTGATTACATTCATAATCTGCAGGAGACTCTTTCTATTAATTAATGCTCAGTCCATAAAACACAGGGAATGCAGAACAATAAACATCAAAATATGTAACAGTCCAAGGTGACGTCATTAAATGTCTTGCGTTTTTTCTAACAGTCCAAAACCCCAAAATATTGTAAGTCCAAGAAAAAACAACAAACTTCTACATTGGACACTGTGACCTGCAAATGTTTGGCACTTTTACTTTAAAAAAAAATCTTTTTAACAGTCTCAAATTAAAAGGCCACCTGGTCTTTTGTGTTGCTTTTTGTTGGCTGATTTACATTATGAAGTGTTATAACTCATAGAGACCCAGTAAAATTCCATCTGACTTAATACTCACAAACCTATAAACTTCCTTTTTTTTCTCTCTTTAACTGAGATAACCGATTTACACCTCAGAGTTTTCTGCTTCTGCATTTATGTGCATTTTAATGTAATATGGACTTAACTAAAAACTGTGGGGGCCATATTTGTAAAACTAAAAACAGGTGTCATCAGTCTTAGGCTGTTTGGGTCTAAAATAGCCCAGAAATGTGGTAAATACATTATTGCACTATTCTGCTGAACAAAAGTGTCCCTTTTTGTCCTCAGAACCTGTAACAAATGAAATTAAGGTCAGAAGGAATTTCAAATATGTAACAGCAGGAGAACCTTGTTTTTCACACAACACTCGTCCTGTATCAGCTGCTCTGCTTTTCACACTGTGGTTTTATAAAAAAAAAAAGAAAAGAGGAGGGGGAACGCTGTTGTTTACACACATCTTGACTGAGAAAAATTCCACAAATGTAGGTCAAACGTTTTTCTGCTGCGTGTCCTAATGAGTGTTTCCTGAGCATGACTGATGGGGTGATCCATTAGATAAGGAGTGTCAACAGAGCAACTCAACAGTTACAGTGTTTTTCTCAAACAGCAGCTTTGACTTAATGCATCGATTCTCATCAACACGCTTGAACAAACACATGAAGATGTTTGTGATGATTTTAGTTTGAATCGTTCCCAGCCTGTGAAAAGAGTGGTTCAATATTTTGGGAAAAATGCTAAGTAGCATTATGCTAAGAGTCGGATGAGAGGAGGATTTTGCAAGCTAAGAAGCTGAAAAGGTGCTCAGCTTAGGTTATCATAAAGCTAAGCCAGGCTCTGTCCAAAGGTAAAGATAACCACCTTCTAGCACCTCCAAGCTCAGTAGTTGACATGTTATGTCTTGTTGGTTTAAAGTGTACAAAAAGTTGAAAACATTTCTGTGTAACACATCAATTAGTGAGCTTTAGAGGTACCAAATCTTATAATTTATAGCAGCATCATGCTACAAGTTTATCTTAAAAGAAACAGCTTTTAAATCATTTTGCACTGGCTTGTAATATGAACAATAGTGTCTGTTCTTTCACCATGTAACGTGGGTTAAATGCTAAATGCATTGTGACACACACACCACCAAAAATGTGTGAGAATACCAAGCAGGCGTCCTCCGAACTAGCTGTAAAGAAGAAGCGTGATACTCACAGTATGAGCATCAAGTTAAAGGCAAAGAGACAAAAACAGGACAGAACGGACAAGTGTAAATCTCAGACTGACTCATCTAGAGTTCACTGAATTAAAAGGCTAAAAGGTTGATGCTTGGCTGACTTGTGGTGGCATCTATAATATAAAACGATAATGTATAAAAAATGTAAATTTTTGCACAAGGATGCCTTGTTGAATAAGTGTAGTTCCCAAAAGAAGAAACTCCTGTTGTATATTATTGATTTGATGTCAGTGGTTAAATGAGATTTACACCACTTTGGACTTTGAAACCCTTTATTAACACATTGTGTAATAGAAAGAGTAAGTAATCCATAAATGACTGTTACTGCCAACAAGCTGTCTGTGCCTGAGAAAGAGATGAATTTATGGCACCATTCAAAGGTGCTTTAAAACTGTTTTCTGTAGTTTTGTTTTAAAAGGCCGCAGCATGTGGTGAAAGAGATGTTTTTGATGTGAGCACATGATAAAACAAAAAGGATTTTAAAAGTAATCCCCTTGTTTTGGAACTTTTTCATTTGACCACAAAGCTCGCCATGAAGAATTGCCACAGAAACCTCCTTAAAAAAATATCTTTTGTGTGTGTCTGACCACAATGTTGTACTGAGAGAGACAAAAAAACTTTACAGATATTAAATAAACGTGCTTCTTCTTATCCACAGGGGACCTGAACCTGAATGTGGTTGCCATGGCTCTGTCAGGCTACACCGACGAGAAGTCCTCCCTGTGGAGGGAGATGTGCAGCTCTCTGAGGCTGCAGCTGAAGAACCCCTACCTTTGCATCATGTTTGCCTTTCTCACCAGTGAGCCTGGAGCCTATGATGGCGTGCTGGTAATGGATCCGCTCGCTATCATGGAATTTCATGGCTCCGTTGCAAACATTAGGAGAGTCAGTGAAAAAGGAAATGAAACCTGACAGCTAAATTGAACAGTAGCAGTTTCGTTCCCAATGCCCGTATATTCTTTAAACTGTGATGAATAGGTAGTTAATACTCCATTGGTCTCCTGGTACACAGGAAGAGATGTGTTTTACATTTTTTGTAATCGGTGCTGTTAGTCATAAAACACTTCACAGAAAATGAACCTGTGCCAAGGACAGAGTGTATATTTCTGCTTTTTCCTCCCTCAGTTGCATCAGATTCTGGCCGCCAGCTGCTGCGACATTTATTTATCTCTTCAGACCTTTTCCTGGCCAGAAGTGATGACTCCACGTTATGAGCATTTAGTCACTTTTGCTCTTTTTTTTTCCTGCTATCTTGGCTTTTAGAATAGATTAGATGAACTGTGTCCAAGAAAACAAAGCAAATTGCAATTTTAGGCCTTTGTACTAAATAATTATGTACAATATTTATTTAAGAAATAACCAAGCAGTTTCTAATTTCTTTGTATTTCTCTGTATTTCAGTATGAGAGCAGTGTTGCTGTGCGCGACCGTGTAGCCTTCGCCTGTATGTTTCTCAGCGACGCCCAGGTAACACAATACAAAGCCAATTTTAGCAGCAGATTATATGCTGTCATACCCAGTTACAGCTGGATTATGGTGCATTTTCCTCTGAGTTGATAAACCGAATTTCTGTGGGTGTTTGACTCCAGTTGCCTCGATACATCGACAAACTAACCAATGAGATGAAGGAGGCGGGCAACCTGGAGGGCATCCTGCTGACAGGTTTGACCAAAGATGGCGTGGACCTCATGGAGAGCTACGTGGACCGAACCGGAGATGTCCAGACCGCCAGCTTCTGCATGCTCAAGGTACACAGATGCAGACATTAATCCAAGTTACTCTTATTTTGTACTTAAATCACGTTCATGCCAACTAATAGAAAAGGAGCAGCCACTTGTAGGACGAATCCAGGCCCCCAAAAAAAGTATTAAGCCATGCAGTGAGAAACGTTTTCAATTGCTTTTTGCTTTATAACTTTTCATACTAAACTTTTAAAAATCTGCCGTAGATAATAACATAAATAAAAGGCTCATTTAACAGCCAGTGACATGACCTAGTTTGATCACATTAACTCAACCATAACTGAAGCAGATCACTGTTTATCCTTTGTGGATAACTAATTAATTAAACCTGTCTCGTAGTGCAACACAGAACAAACATTTGCATGTTTGAGTCATTTAAATGCCAAATGTGTTTACAGTAACAGTAAGCTACTGTTACTCTGTTAGTGCTAATGGATTAATGTGAAAAATGACATCTGGTCTCAGATGCAATCCTGAAACTAATAAATGAATAATTTTTATTTTCGGTAAGATTCAAAAAAATACTCAGAAAAAAAACCAAAAACAAATGCTGAACTTGTTCAAACTGTCCTCTTCACCACGTCTGTGAAACTGCACTGCCCTCTCCTATAAACTATAACAGAGAAAAGTCCTGCAGGGTTGAACTTGTTACCTGATTATTTAATTGAGTTCATTGCAAGAGGTGAGAGAAGAGAAAAAAAACAGTTTGCACCTAACATTGTGTCATGCAAACTGCACACAGGCTCCTCATCAATACAAAGTGCAGGGAACGTCTCCAACAAGCCACAGCAGGTGACCTCAAGAGACAAGTTTGAAACAGTAACCTGATTTAACAATTTAATAAACTGCAAAGACTAAAAGGACAAAAGGGAGGTCTGTTGGCACCTTCAGAGAGATCAAGGCACATGTTGAAACTTGCCTGGTTATCTCTGAAAGGTCACAGCTTGTCATTCCCAACACTATTGCCACCTTCCAGAATAATATGAAGCAAATCTTATTGAAGTTGTGTTTGTTCTCATGCACTTGTTTCTATAAGGAAACACTGAACAAATACACGCGTGGGACACTTGTAATTTTGTTAAATCCTGCAGAACAACGCTTGGTTTTCTTGTTGTTCCTTTCCTGTTCTGACCTGCTCCTGAGCAGAGCGCTGCAGTGTCTCAAGCATCCACCACCTGTGCAATAATTTCATACACCTCACACACTTAGACACAAATACTGGTTGCACCAGAGGGATGGGTGTATGAGGAGGCAGGAAGGGTGAGACCTCTAGGAGCTATTTGTTCAAGTACAGTGAGACTGTGTGTTTTCCCATGCTGCCTGTAACCGAAATGACAATGTGAAATAAGACAAAGATTAAAAAAAAAAACATTCTTTTAATAGGGTTCCCAAGGAGATGTGTTGAAAGACACTCGTGTTCAGTGCTGGATTGAAAACTACCGCAATCTGCTGGACGCGTGGAGATTTTGGCACAAACGGGCCGAGTTCGACATCCACAGGGGAAAACTGGACCCGAGCTCCAAACCGCTGGCCCAGGTGAGCGCCATTATTTTAATAATTGTAGTGCTAAAACATAATAAACAAAAAGGTGAAAACAGGTCTAAGTATCAGTTAAATGTCTGAATCTATCAATGAAAAAATGTTGACTACTAAATGCTTCTCTGTTTCACTGCTGATGAAATTTTCAGGTTTTAGACTGTTGAAATACAAAATTAATACATTTTTAGACACTTTCTTTACTCTTTAATCAATTACTTAGTAGTGAAAATAATCATCAATTTAGCTATAAATACCTATAATTGATAATGTAGGTCATTACAGGCTACTGCTTAGATTTGATAGGGTTTGTTAAAATAAGTTATTGGTTATTTTTTTACAGTGACTTTACACTAATTCGGCCAATGGCAATCTTTTGTTTAATTTTTTTAATGTCTTAAACATAACCTCCCTCATTATTATCTAAATTTCAGCATAAACTTGTGTTAAAGACATTAATCTTTGTTGTTTTCTCTTTTATTTATTAATTATTTGGAGAAATCTGTTGCAGACAGTACACACACTGTACATTAATAAGCCCTTTTAAAGAGTCTAATGCAGTAATATTTTTATGTTAGCTAATGTCTAACTGCATCACTGACATTCCAGTATTCACAGTTAAGCACGTTGGGATTATTGCTATCTAATCCTTATCTCCTCTTCCGTTAGAGTAAAAAAAATCAAACAGCTGGTGAGCGTGTACGTGTTAGTTTCACCTTAATGTGCATCGTCTTATCAATCGACCTTTGTGTTTGTTCCTGTGCAACAGGTGTTCGTGAGCTGCAACTTCTGTGGGAAGTCTATCTCCTACAGCTGCTCGGCAATGCCTCACCAGGGCCGCGGCTTCAGCCAGTACGGTGTCAGCGGCTCGCCCACAAAGTCAAAAGTCACCAGTTGCCCCGGCTGCAGGAAACCGCTGCCACGTTGTGCCCTCTGCCTCATGAACATGGGCACACCTGTTTCTAATTGCCCAGGTAAACTGGCCTCTTTAGAGTGTGTAGACAGATGCTCAGCTGATGTTTCCAGTCACAGACGGGCATCTTGGACGAGCTTAAGTGTCCATAATACTTAACTGAGCATTGCATGGGACAAAGATCAACATTTAAGGGTAGTTGCACCTGGAAGTTCGATGGCAATTTCAGTTTCTTTATTGCTATGATGTGCCTCATGCCATTGTTGATAGTCAAATTTTTTTTTTTTAGATTGTCAATATTGACTTGTGGATAACTTTTTTTCCGATAGGAACAGGGAAGTCAGATGAGAAAGTGGACTTAACAAGGGAGAACAAACTCGCTCAGTTTAACAACTGGTTCACCTGGTGTCACAACTGTCGACACGGCGGCCACGCCGGCCACATGCTCAGCTGGTTCAGGTGGGCCTCACAGGATGCTAAACACACAGTTTTCAGGTGTATGTGAACTTGGTTCCTGCTTCAGCTTGTGTACATTCAGTTTGTTGGACTTTTGTTTCTGAAACAAACAAAAAAAGTAGTTAAACTCAGGTGGACACATGTTGTGCACAAAACTGAGTGATTCTGATGATAATTAAAGTCACTGCACTTTATAACCTGTCACTTAAATGTAAAGAAAAATGGTATATTGTAAATATTTGTCAATGTTGGGATTCTGCTAAAGAAGAATACCTCCCTTTTCCTGTGTCAGCTGGTTGGTTAGAGACCATCATGGTGTCCTCTGAGAACTAATCCCTCTTGTTTTTTCGTGATGGTTACCTTTAGTTATCTTTAACCAACATTGCAAAGTAAAGTAGAAATAATTTGCCTGTGACAAAACTCTCTTTGCTTCACTTTTTCCTGTATTTTTTTTTTATTATTTTAGAGTAACGCAAGCAGTGTTTAAAAATGACAAATAAACTTACAGACAATAGAGTATAAATAACATTTATGAAAAAGGTTTTCTGAGATATTTGTGAAATCCCTTTGTTTGATATTTAAATCAGAACCAAAAATTCAATGAAAGGAAGGCACACTTACCTGACATGCCCTTCAGTCTTTTCTCACAAGGACGCACAAACTTCTCAGTTATCTATTGTTTACACATTTCTTTTTGTCCGTGTGGTGTTTCGTCTTTTTAATTGACTGTTGCGTGTCTGTTTCAGAGACCACACAGAGTGCCCGGTGTCGGCCTGCACGTGTAAATGCATGCAGCTGGACACCACGGGGAACCTGGTGCCTTCAGACAGCAGCTAAACAGGAGACGCCTGTCGGAAAACTGAAGCCAAACACCAGCCCGGAGCCAACCAGTTCATTTCACTTCGCTTCAGTTTCGGTTTATTCACGACGCAGTTAAAATACAAGCACAATCATATGAGACATAATGGGTATATGTGAAATGGGAAGCCCTGATTAGCTGTATTAAGCTTGAGAATTGGGGCCCACTGCAGGTTCACTGCTGCACCCGCCACACTGACAGCTGGCCAAAGGGACAAAGGGTGCCAGCAGTGCTCCTTCTCTGGAGTGGCTGCTTGAATAGAAAGACATACTGTTAAGTTATAGTCTAGTGAATGTAACGTCCTAACAGAGCCCTATATGAAGAAGGGAGGCAGTGTGTGTTACTGATCTCACTAACTGAATCAACGACAGAAAGGGAGCAAATGCAAACTCACTGCTCTGCTTATTAAATTCCACTCAGGAGAAAACACAAGAGGCTCAGTTGTAGTCGGCCCTCTTACAATCTAACCTGAATCAGGATTATGGTTTTATTGTGTTCAATTAAAAAAAAAGAATAAAAAATGTCCACACACACACACTCACACACACACACACATCAGGTTGTGAAGATGTGACCACAGGTGCCAATATGTCTGAGCTATGTGTTTTTAAAAAAAAAAACAAAAAAACGCTATTTAATGTCTGTTTGTCTTACGGAAGGATCTCTTTACATACCTCATGAAAGCATCGTTGGGGGGGGTGTGGGGCGACGGTACCCCGGGTGACGTAACGGATTGTGGCGCACAATAACAACACTCTCTTGCTCTCTTCGTGTTTTCTGTGCGCCACTCTTCTTCTGGCATTGTGCGGGGAGAAGGTGGGGGAGAAGGGGGGGGTCCAAGGATGAGGGATTGGAGAAGGTAAGGGGTGGCGGTGGGTGATGAGGAGGATGAGGGTGGGAGGGTGCGTCTGTATTCACCAGCCCCACTCCAGGCCTGTGGTCCATGAAAGGAGCTCGCCAGAAAACAGCAGCTGCTCGGCACTCTGACAAGACCCTCCAGATTGTTCCCCTCATAAAGAACCTCAGCTGCCGGAACACTATTGACTCAAAGAGAGGGCGAGAGAACAGACAGCCTGAGCCCCCCCACCCCCCCTCCGACACCCTCCGAGATACACAGACTTGCCCTCTCTTTCTTTCTCCCTCTGTCTGTTCCTCAAATTGCACCCCAAAAAAAAAAACTATGCATACCACACATCAATCCAAGGATGGGTGCCGTCTGTGTGTGTGGGGGGGGGGACGGCTGTGTGTAAGCTGCATTGTAAATGGGGTTTTTTTCTCTCTTTCTCTGCCACCCTCCCCGCTTCTGTCACTAACCTAGGGAGGCATTGTAAGTAAGAGGCGGCCTGCACCAGAGCTGGCTAAATCACTTAGTCATGGAGTAGGGAGGAGGTGAAGGAGGGGTGGGGGCACAGGAGCTACTGTATGCTGCTTTCACCAGGATCTCTTCCCGTTGTGGGAGGTTTTATAGGCCTACATGCCCTTTTGTGAACTATTTTAGAGTGGAGCTGACAAATTGGCGAGCCGTGTAGCGTCCCCGAAAAACAGGGTGGCTGGAATTTCATCCTTTCAGTGTTTCTTGTGTTTGCCTTTTAAATAAATTCCGACTGACAAATTGGAGCACTGCTGAATGGAGTCTTTTTTTCATATGTTTACATAGCTTATTTATATTATGTTTCATGGATTCAGATGGCGTGGGTTTTTATGCCGTTTGCATTTTTTTTTTTATCTTTGCTTAAAAAACATTGAGTCACACATTATTCACAGACCAATGAGGGCAAATAGATGGGCAGCAGTGAAAAACAATGGGTTTTAGGTCTCAGCACCAGATAAACAATAAATCTCCTTTATTATTAAGATGAAAGTTCCTTCTTGTCATGTAATCGGCGACTGACTCAACAGTCTCACCACAAGGTAAATCAGTCGCATTCTTAGCAAATGAAGTTGGCCTAGTGTCAGATTCACACTTTTTTTATGGGAACTATGTCCATGTTTGAAACCTTCAGACTAAAATTTACTCTTGACCTTAGATTACAAGTTATTCAACAATGTCACCACAACCTGACTCAGCTTATGCTAGCACAGCACAGCATGGATGTACAGGAAGGTACACAAAAAATACAGCTCAAACAAGGACAGCATAGCTTTAAAGTTTAGCATTTTTTCATGTTCATTTTTTCACAATGCCAGAGTCTGTATTGTTTTGATAGAGTTTTAACTCACTTTTAAAGGTTTATAAGTTGTAAAAAACAAGAAATTGAACAATAACATCTCTATGACGACTGAACATAGCCCAACTTCAGTGGAAAGTTTTTGAGATAAAGATCAAAAACTCCAGAGGAGCTAAATGTTTCTATTGATCGTTGTGGTAAAACAGTGTTACCTCCTCAGTTTTATAATTTATTCGATCATATATGGAACTGTAAAATATATTTGATTTAGTTCACGGCCGAACTTTAAGATCAATATCTTGGTTTACACACATTTATACATCTTAATTTTCCCATAAAAAAAACTTTACCCATGCTAATTAAACTCGCCAAATATGATTGGGTAAAAGTACTATCCATAGACGGGCTTTGACCAATCAGCGACGCTACTGTACTACGCCGCTGTCCAATCACAAGGTCACAAGTGAGCGTCGTAGCCCGCCCACATGCATCAGCCAGTAGTCTGGTCGAAACAACTGTCATTTAGATTGAGTAGTCATTATGGGGAAGACAGAGCGAGAGCTGGAAAACACGAATTAAAACGTTTCAAGAAGTGTCGAAAAAAACTTTTAAAGTTACCAGAGTAACGTTTAGAGTTTACGTCGGCATGTTTTAGTATCTTACAGGTAAGTTGTCAACAATAAATGCGTGTTGGAGCCTTTTTTTTTTCTTTCGCGAGCGCGTGAGTTGAAATTTTTTTTAAAAAGGAAGCTAACGTTAACATTTTTTGCTAACAGGCTAATGTTTATCTTACCGCCCCCCTCCTCCTCCACCTCCTCCACCACCACCTCCACCTCCTCCTCCTCTCTAGAGAAGCAGCAGCAGCAGCTTTGACAGTACGTCTTTCACACTGCGATAGGAATTACAGCCAGTTTCGGAGGATGTCAGCCCCCAGCAACTCGCTCCAGCAGCCGCGGGTGAGACGCAGCAATGCGGGCTCGCCCGGCTCGTTCAACAACAGCTGCCGCTTGCACCCCATCCGTGCCACCGTGCCCTACCAGCTCCTGCGTGGGGGTCAGAGCAGCCCGACGCGGGCGCAGACTCTCTACGGAGGGACCACGAACAGCCGAGGCTCGAGTCCCCCCCCGAGCCCGACACTCAGTTCAGGAAGTGCAAATGCTAAGCAAAGACTGTCTCCCGAAAATAAGGACTCCTCTTGTCCCCCAGACTCTCCAGTTTCCAGAGGTAAAATAACTTATTTTCAACTTTTTTTAGGGGGTTCAAATAGGCCTAGAAATACCATGCTACCACGTGCTGTTATCAACTTGTCATAACTTTTTTGGTAACACTATAAAGTTTACATTTAAGCAGCCAAAAATTTGAATATTCAGCTGCACTAAACGTGGTTCTGATATTTTATATGAGTGGTGGCCTCTAAGTCTGGAACAAGGTTGGCACTTGATTTGCAGAAGGGTTGATTCATTAACTATTTAGCCTTGTATCCACTTACACAATTATGCACTCATAAAGAGAATAGGGTGCACTATTGGCTCTCTTATTTCTTATGGACTTTTGACAAGAGAGAGGGCGAGGAAGGAGAGAATTGGCAGAAAGACATTGCTTTCAGTTGTAAAAAAAAAAAAAAAAAGGGGGCCACGTCAGTCCCAGTAGGAGCAGTGCTGAGCGAATCGTCAGGTGTTGAATATTCTGAGCTCACTTGTGTACATGCAGCATAAGAGCACTCGGCATATTCACAACAGTTGCTGAGTCCTTCCATGTTGCCTTACACATGGCTAACATGTTGTTTCATGTCACGCTCAGCTGCTCCTCGGAGGGCGATACGAAAGGCAAAACTGAAGCAGGACGAGAGGAAGGCAGCCCTAAATGCATATTTCCAAATAACTTTAACAGCCTCTCCTGCCAAATGTTGATACTGTGGCTACTCTTCCAGACTGGTAGCTGTATCCATTCATAGGCCAGAACTGCATTTTTTTGCTTAGTTTTTTTTCCCCTTCTCCAAACCCTGTATTTTATGTTCAAATAACACACATAACCACACACTATCTGGTTAGTGTTTTGAGACACATTGTAAAATGGAAGTATCTAAATACAGCTTTGCTTTTCCAGTATCTGAAGAGAAAAAAGAGACTCATTGTTGTTCTTTTAAAGCCTCACTGGTTATTTCAGACACCATGAAAAGCTCCCATGAAAAAACTCCAGGTATTCCCACCACAATTAGTGACGGTACTTAGCAAATTTAAGTCACATATCACAACATGCCATAAAACTGGATCACTGCTTCCCTCATTAGTCACATTTCATAGCTTCCAACTCTTACCTTTAGCCAAAATGGCAGCCCTCTTGTCTCATGGCAGCATGGTGGTTATTGTGGAGTTGTGTGTGTGTGGAATTTGATTTTTGTGACATGCTTCACATTCCTCAGTTCTTTGAATGAGATGACCTCCAACCTTGAGCAGTGTACCATGCAAGGCAGGAAATGAAGTCTCTTCCACAACAACTGAGTGGGCAGACTCAGTTGTTGTGGAAGCCACGACTAATTTTCATTCGTGTTTGGCCAGTGGTTGGTGTTGATTTACCATCCCAGTGGCATGCCATGCATACCTCTGTCCTCTGAGAGAGACAACCTCTAACCCAGGCCAGTGTCCCTTGTCAGTAGTGATGATGGAGACTTGACCTTCTTTCATTCCTGTGACCTCACAGCCTGAACATGCATGAGAAGCTTCAGATAACGACACTCATCACATCAGCGTGGGATTGGTGGCTACTAGCAGCTAAAATTCAAGCAGATGTACGTCTGTCAAGAGGCAATCAAGTGTTAACAAATGTGAGGATGATGTAGTCATCTTCATCTTTCATCACATGGCTCAGTTTGATGTGTTTGAAGCAAGCAGGAAAGGCAAGACTATTTATACAGCACCATTCAGAAACAAGGCAATTTAAAGTGTGCTATGCACTTTGTAATTTCTCATTCACCCTGGTACTTTGAACCCACTCACAGACATAATACATGCCATTTGGTTGGGAAATTCAGTTTGAAGTGCCTCACAGTACCATCTGTGTTAGTGCCAGTCAATGTCACGCTGGCGATGGACCACACTTGTGTTAAACAGTTCAGATCATAGCCTGATGATGATGAAGCACAGTGTGAAGAGTATTATATTCCACTTCATGACCCTTTTAGCTTCACCAGCATGACATCATTCTCTTACCACACTGTCCCAACAATGAAGTCCCGCTCCCTGTCAAAGTGCCAGCTGTGCTGAAACAGCCCTGCTTCATTGTCACCCATTCAAACTGCAGACTAGGACCAAATGTGAAAATGAGAGTGTTGTCCAAATCAGTCGACTCTGGTAGAACTGTACTGTGTTTTCTGCACTTTAATCAGCTGCATAAAACCTGCCTGTGTAGCATCTGGTTGAACCTCAACTTTGATGTTAACTTGTGCTCATTTCTCAGTTCTCGGTATTGATAGTTGGAATCGTTTGCATGGTTCCCATTCCTTCTTCATCCATTGTGATGCACTTGAACTAGTCAAGGCCAGCTTGTTGTGTGAGGCACCCACTGGAGTCTCTGATTGATGCCTACAAATGCTAACAGGCCATTTCCTGACCAGCTGAGGGACTGATACTAAAACTCATTGCTAAAGAGGATCACGGCCAAGATTAATGTCATAAATCATCATTTATATTGCATGAATGAAAGTCACTGCTAAAATTAATGCTTGAAATTACCCTAATGTGAAGCTTGAACAACAAATGTTTGACATTATTGGAATAAAAACCGCAAGCTGGCCTAGTGGTTAAAGAAATTCCTCTGTAATTGTATATAATCAAGTGTTTGATTTCAAGTCAGTAATGATGATGTGAAATGCGCTTTATTTATATTACTCAATGTACAAACACACATTGTCACAAGTATTTTGAAGCCTTGAATGTGAAATCACATCAGTTTTATCAGTAGGTTATGTAACACAGTGAATAAAATAATAAACGATACACCCTGCCAAATAAGAATTAAAAGGATTAAGCATTAAATAGTGTCAGTAATACTTGACACTGTAGTCATTGTTTATATTTTCTCCCCACACCTCTTTATAACAATGACGAAGCTTGCACAGAGAGTAGGCAATTTGATGTTTCATTATTCACTGTGTAGGTAGTCTAAGCAGTTGATTTGAACAGAACTAAATTAAATACTTTAAGAGCGTTTAAAGTCTCTGCTTAATAAGCCGATACATAAGCACTACCGGGTTTCATTTACTCGAGCTTCTCGTGAGATACCAAAAGTGTCAACCAATGTCATGCAATCTTGTGAAAACCTACAGGAAACCACGCTGCCATGGTTTACTGATTCGGACCACATGTTTGTTTTCACGTTTGCCTTTGCTGTGTGCTGTTAATAAACCACCCATTTATCCCTGCAAATGCAGAGACTTGTAGAATGCCCCGTGAAGGAAAGCTCTTATTAAAATTCAACCTGTGAATATTCCTTTAGTATCACATACACCACTCCTCTCACCCCCTGAAATCGGCAGATGGACCGCTTTGATGTCTTGGCTTCTTTAACATTGTTTCTTTTTTCTCATCAGGAGATTATTCTAGTCTGGCAAGTGGGGAGATGATGGAAAATAACCGCAATCCCAGTTCTGAGAGCACTGGCTTGGCCTATATCAATATTGATGGAAATTTAGCCTGCTTCCTTTGTCTACAATGCTTCAGGGAATTTTACTGTAGCCCAGTAAGCTTACTTAGGCAATACCTTTGGGTAGGAAGGCCTGTGTATTCTATAGACAAAGAACAACATTGAATGGCTGTGTAGTTCTGCTAGGAGAGGGGTGCCTCATGTAGATAGGTAAGTCTGTGTGTGTTAGTTTTAGTTTGTGTGTTTTTTTTTTTTATGTTGGAAAGGTCTCAACCTAAGCCTGCAAGAACAAGGAATGAAGTAAATGAACAAGTTTCCTGGTCATTAAGCTATTCCTTTTATTACAACTGTGCAGCTGAAATAAAGAGGCTTACATTTACTTTTAGGAATCACACCAAGTATAATTGAGGCCAGTATGTTTAATCCAGTTCTCACTGCAGTCCCATGCTCTCCTTAAGCTTACGTTTTTTTGTGTTAGCATGTTTTGTTTTTCCACTTTTTCTTTTTTTTCTTTACTGCGTGTCAGTGCAGGAATGTTGAGTGGATGCAGGCAGTATTGATGTGCATTGTGTTGTGGTTGTTTATGAGTTCTTATGTGGGTGGTGTGTGCTTAACTGCTCTGGCTCACAGCAGACTGTTCTCATAACATCAGATACTCCTGCTCAACCATTTACATTAGCTACAGGCCTCTGTTCTCAAGCCTGCTGTTTGCCCTGCACCAACACTGATGAGATTGGAAGAATTATCCAGATGTTGAAAATGAGGAGAGATTGCAAGGCAGGGTCTTGTACTTATTAACAGATGTGAGGGTCAGGTGTTGATGTCATGGACCTCAGTAACATTTCATTCTGTTGTGATTGACTGAAATATGTTTTGTATTGTGCTAATGTAAAAATCCACCTGCAATCCAGAGGATACTGCAGAGTCACAGTGCTTTTTCCTTCAAGATTAAACCCTTGAGTGTTAAATATTGCCCCCAATAGGCTGCACATTTGCACTAAGTGATTGATTACACAATTAAATTTTAAAACTGTATTTTTTTTTTTTACTTACTGGCACAATCAGGGACGTTGGCACATTGAATGCAGAAGGAGCCTAAGGGGGTCAGGGAGTTCGCTCACTTAGTTTTGACTTCTAGATGTGTGTGTGTGTGTGTGTGTGCTTTATCTTGTTTATTTATTTTTTTCCCACAGCAGAAAGGTCCAAGTTACAGGTTCGGAGCTCCACTGCCATCCGGCGGACATCTTCCCTGGATGCCATCACAGGGCCATACCTCACCGGCCAGTGGCCTCGGGACTCCCATGGACCCTATCCCTCCTGTATGAAAGACAAAGCCACACAGGTACATCCGCTTGTAAAACACTGTCTTAAATATAGGCAAGGATAAGTGAGGGCTGAATCATTATTCATAATAATGAAACTGCAAAGAGGAAGGTGCCACTGGTTTTAGAAATTTTGCTTTGCCTTTATTGTGTTACCATTTCTGATTCGTTTTAAACAGCATTTTCAGTCTCAATCAGTCTCACCCAGATAATTAAACAATCTTGTTGGCTTGTCAGACTTCTACTTTTAATGATCTCAACCTTGTTTATGAGAAAATATGTTTTCTCTTTTCATTTTGGCATGGTTGACAACTCTAAACACCACAGCGCCCATGGGCCCTTTTTTGCCATTGCACCATAGTTGCAGAATTAATCAGAAATTAATCCAGAATCCAAAAGTAAGTTGGTTTGAGCTGTAGATTGTGCTGCCAGTTGAACTCCATAATCTTTAGCTTTTGCCCTTCATTAGTAGTGCATGTCAAAAAAAATACCAAAACGCACCAGGGGAGTTCTAGTTAATGTCTCCCCCAGCATTTTTGTACCTAATCATGTACCTCTGACTTATCAATGAAGGTGAGGCTTTCCAACGAAATTGTTAAAACATTGGTACAAAAGATTAACAGGGGGATTTTCATGCCAATCCAAACAGTAAAGTGCTTCAGCCATGAGTCATGAAGTGTTGTCTTTGAAAAAAAATGAATGGTAATTTTCCTTTCTGGGGCAGGGGCACCAGAAATGGCTTTCTTCTTCTCTTTTTCCTCCTTGATCTTTAAGGATTTTGCCACAAGTTACATATTTGCATTCGCTCCGTGATTATGCATAGAGACAACCTATGGCTGAAACTGAAAATTGCTGTTTCCAAAAATGGAACAACTTTGAGGCTCTGTAAGTGGCCTGATAACACTAATCTTCAGAGACATGAGGTTCCTCGGTAGCCAAATGCCTTCCACATGACCACAGCATCCACATTAAAAAAATAAATAAACAAACAAAACAAAGCTGATGACAGTGATTGATCAACACACCCCACATTCCCTTTATGGTTATTCATCTGAAAAGCATGTTGCAATGTAAGGAGAGAAAAAAAAAGTAGAATATCTTTGGCAAAGCAGAGTGAAATGCTGTAATCAGTCATATAAGAAAGGGCGTATGTAAGACAAGCCTTACTGCAAAAGAAACACCCGGTCAAGTTTATTTAAAAGTCATGAGGTTGAACATTTTTGATTAATATTGCCTCGAGTTTAAATGTTATTTTATTGCCATATGGTCCATATTTAGGCCACCATGTCTTGTAAAATCCCAAATTCAACACCCACTTTCACCTTTATTCAA
This sequence comes from Acanthurus lineatus, assembly GCA_029814665.1. Taxonomy (NCBI): domain Eukaryota; kingdom Metazoa; phylum Chordata; class Actinopteri; order Acanthuriformes; family Acanthuridae; genus Acanthurus; species Acanthurus lineatus. Next base: position 3,470,721 of record JAPZDV010000025.1, on the reverse strand, counting down.
GCAAATGATGGTAGACTTACAAATAATTGTAGGTTTCTGTCAGTGTGGCTGGTGAAGAGGACAAATCTACTTTTGCTGTCAGTCTTCTGAAATTCTACCACAGCACAACATTCTTATACATTATAACACTTCATAAGACCTATGTATGGATTTCCCATTCAGCCTGACCACAGTATTCCTGGATAGCGGCCCACACATGATCACCAAGTAATCTTGCCATGTGACTGATGGCGAAATGCAGTTTTTCTCCAAGGGCTTAATTTTGAGAGGTGGGGGTCAGTGTTAAGAAAGAATATTGACTATGTATGATCATGACAAGGGCTGCTCCCTTGTTGCTAACAGAGGCCTTTCATGTGTCTGAATGAAGGTCGCCAAGCCTCATTTACATGGGCTTCATCCCTTTAACCCCTCATTTGCCTTGCATTTCTTTGTGTGTAGGCTGAGGAAGTGGTGAGAGGGCCTTGCAAGATCTCCTGCAAGTGGCTCTATGCAGAGTAAACACCTCTAATTACAGGGTTTCTCTGCAGCCTTGGAAAGACTGGACAAGTATGGAAAATCAATTTGATAATTATCAGGTCTTGAGAAAATGACATTGCACAGAGGCGTCTGGGCACGTAGAGTGATCTTGTAAACCTACTGTTTTTTTGGCACATTACGATATTTGCCTGTGCTAATCTGATCTAAGACCAATATTCAAATCCAGTAAAGAGATTTATGTCTGTCAAAGCTGAAATTTGAGATGGAAAACATTTGGCTATGTTGCAATGATGTGGGAGAGTTTAACACACTTGACAAGTCCTTGAACGATTAAATGAACAAACTCCCCTGAGGATAGCCAGAGACCACTTCCTGTTAACAAGCTATGGCTGGGCCCAGCTCTTTTTTATAAGACAACAACAGCAAAAGGCAGTAGACAAAAGGTCCCTGGTCTCTTTTGTTGTACATTGCACAAGTTCAAGACAGCCTTTCCTTTGAGCTGTAACGTAGTCTTGTATGGAGGTGAAGTTGTTTGCACCTGTCTCTCAGGCTATGGCTGAGGCAAGGAGAAATCCCACTGCTTACCACCTGGCCCTCGTGGCTGCATGGCTTGCCTGCCTTTTGTGTGGGAGTTGAGGAGCAGAGGGTCCATACATATGCTAATTACTGTTCCGGGATAGGTCTGTGTGCCCTAGGCCCTGTGGTTACAGAATACAGAGAATGTCTGTATGAAGATTAGGGCCCTGACACAGCAAGCCGACCTCAAAGAACTTGCACCGACAAAGGCGGACTGATCAAACACTTTGCGTCGCCTCCTGTCTTCTGTTTAAAAAGTTGCACTTGAGTACAACACAGACTATAGCCAGGCCAGCTGACCACTGACGTCCATGTATGTTCGGCGCCTGTGTGAGAGGAAATAGCTAATCAGCAGTCTGTTTTTGTAATCTGAAAAACATAAAGGAAAAACAAATTGAACTAACTAGGCCTCTGTTTTTTATACCCCTGAGAATCAGCTTGAAGTGTCTCATTAAAGGCCTGGAATATGAAGTTCACTGTAAACCGACATCTTGGGGACATTTATCATTATTTTTTCTTATTTTATTTCAAATGCTTGTGAATTTTTAACACACACAAGCCGATAGATGCACATAGTCAACTCACCAAAACAAAATGCATGTTCTCCTCATCTTTAAACTCCTCCAAATGATAGCAGTGGCACTCTGCTCGCATGTCTCGGCTTGCAATCTAAACAAAGCAGCACAAATTCCACTGCAATTCTATTCAAGCACAGTCATTATTTCCTGCTTTGGAACATAGCTGGATTCTTGAGGATGTTGCCTGTATGTAACCCTTTGGGTGGGATTCATAATGGGAAGCAAGCTGCAGGCTATGGTAACAGAGTTTTATCTTCACAGCAGTACATTATCAGGCAAAACACCTGGCTCACAAATCTACAAAGCACACAGCTCGGGCCGGAAGTTCAAGAGCTAGCATGATAAAAGGGCCTCTGAGGTAAATAAAGGTGGGTGTTCTTGTTAACTGACAATATGTTTAAGGGGAATAGAGAGAACCAGAGATAGCCTGCAGTATTTTTAACTGTCTTGTCTTACTATGAACACCCGGGGTAAAGTTAGACATTTATTTGCAAACTGAGATATTCAGTTTTTAAAAAAAGAGGCAGTTGCCCTGACATCCATGGCCTCTTGACATTTTTTTTTAACTTAAACCAGCTTTCTTGAGATCTAAGAGAAAAGAATAAATGTTAAAATAAAATACTATAAGTCCATGAGCTCATATTTGTTTAAATGCCAGCTCAAATGCATCAAGTAGAATACTAGCTGGAGGCTTGACTCTTATATTAACTGCTAAACTACTTTATATTTTGTGCGTGTGAAATGAAAGTTGCCCTTATCACCTTTTTGAAAGTGCTCATACATTCGAGTAGATTTAATGATAATGCCCATGAAAATCAGCTGAAAGCAACACTCGGAGATGAAGGAAAATATCATTTGTAATTATGTAAATTTCCTTTGATTTTTTCAAGAAAAGTATTTTTGGCTTTTCATTTTAACCAGCATTGCGCAGTCCTGTGAAAGCCTATACATGTCACTCGCTGCCAAATAAAAGCGTTTCACATTTCATTGAGTAGTAGCTTTCCTCTGACTTGACGTCATAGAACATCTGTGAGAACTTAGTTTTTCCTCAACGGCTAAGTCCACAACTCCACAAAGCCTCTTTGCACTTTTACAGCAGTCTGCATTCTGTATGAACAGATAAGGCTGCAGCATCGAGTCCCTCAATGTTTGGCAGAGGCATCAAACAGCACAAGCCATGCACAAAATGTTAATGCTAAAGGCTAGCTACACATCTGCCATCCAGCATGGCCCTAGCACAGTGGTCCCTTTATGAGAGCACAAGCACCCATTTAATGTGCTGTCCTTTTCTGGGGAAGCCAGCGCCAGAAAACCCAGCGCAAACAGCTTCACGGGTGTTCCTCATTATTCACAGTGTGATATTCCATATCATAGGGCAAGGCTTGTGTGTTAGTTGGAGAGCCATAGAGGTTTTTCTGTTTGTGCGGGGTCAGATATAAGGCAGTGCGAAGACACTGACATTTAAGATGTTTCATACCACTGTGCTGACCATAAAACGTCAGATGTTTGAGCATTTGTTTGAGGACCAGAGGCACTGTTGATATGCATAATCAGGGGGAAGTATGTGGTTTCAGACAACCCTACGAAACATCCTCAGTCTGTTTTCGCTTTTGCATATATTTACATAACTAAACCGTTTCCTCGTTTATGCAGTAGCGGTCTAAAAAAAATGTTCAGTGAGACAGAACTGCCTCTATGCTCTCTGAAAGGGAATCTCTTGTATATTGGATGTTTTCCTACTGGGGTACTAACAACACTAAATTTCTCTGTAGACTTGCTGCCCTGGTATAAGCCTAGAATTGTACTATATAGTAATACTATTTTACAAACTAATAGAAACTATTGAGGATGAAAAGGTGGGAGCATAACCACAACTAGCTGCATGTAAAGTCCTTGTAAATGTCACCTGTAGCTACAAGAATGTCTTCCTGGCAGGCAACCATATATTATTTGGTGGCTCTGTAATTATTTTCCAGACCCACGTTTGACTTGTTAAATGGCCGGATGGATTTTGGAATGCTCTCATTGGTTTAGCCCATAGACGAAAAAATGAGTGTTATGCCTTGCCACAGATGTATTTATCTTAACCTGGATTACTAATGGAAGAAATCGAGCATGCTATGACTTTTGTTTTTCCAGTCGACTTTAGTTCTTTCCCTCAGGGATTTACATCTCCTGACTGTTTCCTTCATTTTCATTAATTCCAGATTTTGGACTTCTGAGCACAGGACACTCATTACTGCTTTCACCCACATCTCTCTCAAAAGCATGTTACAGTTTAGGTATTTAGTTGTTGCTAAGTGTGAGTGACTTCACAGTGACGAGGTACTTGGACTGTTCTGTGTCTTACCAATGACATTTCCTGAGTTTTCTTTCTATTTTCATGTATTTGCTTTGTACTGTTGTTCGCTCCTAATTCATGTACAACTGTATATATGTCTGTATTTTTGTGTATATGTGAACTTTTAATGTACATATCACATAATTTAAAATAACTGCAGACAAATAAGTATTCAAAATACAGTTACATTTGATTAGACATGTCACTCTTACAGGGCATATATTCAATAAAAGACTACATCTGTGACCTTTCAGTTATCTGATCTCGGTAAACATCAGGCCGCCCTGCCACGTAAACAGATCTCAGAAACTGCAGGTTGGTTAATCTTAGGCCTTAAGGGTGATGTAAGGTATTTTGTTTAGGGATCTTTGCATTCACACACAATGGAAACTTGTGTTTATGCTCTTGCGCACAAGTACACCATACATGCCTTTGTGTGTGCCTTTGCATCACAAGGTATGCTATTTAACGGCTGCTGTGTCTTACATTACATTTGTAACTGCTATCTATGACTTTGAGTTGTGTGTGTGTTGAGTTGAACAACATGTGGTTATGTGTCAGAATGTATGTTTGTGTTTCAGACTCCAGGACTCTGGATTGATGAGGGGGCAGAGCAGGGAAGTCCTCACCAGCGGTCAGCCTCCTGGGGCAGTGCAGACCACCTCAAAGAGGTAGATTCACCTGTCTTAACTTTGGCTCAACCAAGTCACAGCTGTTTGTTATAACAAACACTGCAGTCAGTGCATTAACACAGGGAGCAGTGTCTATAATCTTGACTGCAGCCAGACAGGCTCATAACATTCAAACAGCCAGACCAGAGAGATGTATTCGTCATTATTGAGGTTTATTCGATTTGCTCAAAATGTGTTTTTCTTTGTCAGGGTCTGAGGTCAGCCTAAATATTATGCTCCTTAAGTTTGGTTTCCACTGCTGTCTATCTGCTGGGCTTGGTGGCCGACCAGCCGACCACATGGAGCTATTAGGTCTCCAACTCTCCAGACCACAATCTAAATTTATCCTCCTTCTCCCCTCTTGTTTCCCACTCAGCTGCACCCTTGCATCTCATTATGGCCGGTTCCTTTTTCGAGACAGTGTAGGAGTTCCTTCTGAAGGGTGAAACAGCCATATTGTTCACTGTTTAAGTTGCACCGAGTGAACTGATTCAAATAGCTAAAAAACTTTGCAAATGCCCCCTGAAACACAACGGACATTCATATTTTTTCTTTCCAGCACGAGATCTGACATCTGTATAACATCAATATTAGGTCCAGAATAATAATAGTACACAGATGTTTTGTGGTTTTGTTAGTATTGACCAGAAAAAGAAAAAAAAAAACTAATTCAGAAACTTTTTACAAACTCAAAGCACGCTTTCAAGAATCTACCTCGGCCTCACTGCAGGGTTTCCCATATGCTCATTTATGAGTGGCAGCCTGCCACAATATCAACATACCCCACCACATATTGATTTTCTCTTTTCGGAGCTTTGCATTTTTGAGGTTTAGCTCGCTTTCCCACAAACATGAGGTTATTTGAAAGGAACAGGGATTGATATTGAGCTGTAATGTGCTGAGCAAGTTGACTGTCACTGACTGTATAAAACATTAGTCTGAAACTTTATCTCTGACTCGCCACCAGCTCCAAGTCTTTTTTTTTGTTTTGTTTTTTTTCCTTTGATCACACAAGATTCTCTGAGCCCCCATAGCTGGAGAACACTCAGAAATCCTTAAGTATAAGCATCAAGTGTGTGGTCCTTTCCTTATCTGATTAACTTGTGTGTATTCTTAAGACATAAATATTAAAATCAGTCAAATCTGTCGTTATGTCTGTGGTCTCCCATGTTTTCAATTAAGATTTGAAAATCCTGCAGCATGCATCAAACATTAGCCAGGATGATGCACAGCATCCACCTTCCAGTATGTGCTGGCTGCAAGGGGACCTGTTTCTTTGCAAGAATGGATTGTTATTTATGCTTTCTAATATTAATAAAACACTCAAAGTGTATAACATAGGATACTGCCATAGTTTGCAACCATTTCGTGGAAAGAAAAGACCAGCATGTAGGAAAACATTCCATTAATGACTTAGTTTTATGACCGAAATGCCAAAGCTGGTGTTTAAGTTTATAATAGGTTTGACTTCATGATACACAGGTTTGGTTGGTATGTTTGGATGAAACAGGCTCGTCTTTGTTGAACATTTGTTACCTAGACAGACTTTGGTTCCACCTGAATGATCATGCAAAGCACAGTGACAGATGTTGATGCACAAGAGTTTCTTTTTCATGACTTTAGGATTAAATTGTCAGGACAAAAATTTAAAGTGTTGGTGGCTTTTATTGTTTTTATTGTTAATAGAATTAGACACGGTGTTGATGCAAATTATGAATAGTCACATTTAACTTAAGCAAAGCCAACAGCTGTAAAGAGAAAAATACACATTGAAATAAATACAGCCACAAGCAATGCAACAAAGCCTTTTTCTTGGCTATGGACTCGTATGTTTGTTCTCACAAAGTCTAATTGTTAGAATCAAATCTCATAAATCACACTCACGTGTAAATGAGGCCATAAACTGTCGGCCCACTTGAAAAATGAAGTGCTCGACTTTCAACACGCAATCCCAGGGCTTTGGCTTGTACAATCAATAACGTAGCACTGTAAGGAGAACTCGGCTGTCTCATCCTCTAAAACTGCATCAGCATCGCCTGGACTTGTTATTATCAACTACTACGGTCACTCAATGAATGTAGTATTTACATTCGAGCTCTCTGCGATTACATGTGTGGAAAGACATCCACGAACAAAAGTCTCTTTGGCGACTATAGTGCCAGGATTACAAGATCAGCATCAAAAAACCACACCTTTGTCTGCACAGTTCAACTGCGTCTGTTTGGCACACAAAGGGTATCCTGTTTTTAGGTTGATACTGGGCCAGATGTAGAAACACCCGCTGACCGAACTCGTTTCATCACCAGACATACATGGCTGATTATACGCACTTTACTAGCCTGCAGCCATATTCAAGTCAAGTCAATATATTTGTGAAAATACCGATAATATTTTTTAGAAAGAAATACTATAGGTATGTTGTAATTAAACTCCTCTGTTTCTGGTGAATGGTACATCAATAGCAATATTTAACCAAACAGTAAACATGTCATATCTGTAAGATGTTTTCACAAAGGTTTGACGAGGCCAACAGTAATAAACTTGGGTGTAGACAATTAACCAGTAAATCAACATATAATTCTTTTGCAACTATTCTAGCAATCCTGTTATCATGCAAATCACCTTCTGGGTAAAAGTTCCAAACATTTGATGGTTCAAGCTGCACAAATGTGAGAATTTTCTGCTTTTTTTTCTTTTTTTAAATACCATAGTAAACCGATAATCAAATTTATTGGATATTTAAAGACATCATAGACTTCACGTGATAGACACTTTTGATATTATAATTTTAATGCTGTTTATACCCAATGATTTGCAGATTGATGGGCAGAGTATAAATTCACTTTTACAGAAATGTTTCCTTCTCAGCTTGTTTGTGACATGTGATTTGTTGAAGTGATGTTACTTTTCCTCCAGCAGATTGCTAAACTGAGACTGCAGCTGCAGCGCAGCAAACAAGTCAGCCGGCAGAGCAAAGACAGAGAGCAGAGCTCACTGCAGCTGTCGCAACAGGCACAGCATGGCATTGTATGCCAACCGCAGGTGAGTTATTCATGTCAATATTCATGCCTTGCCAAACTGAGTCACTGGCATGCTCTTTTCATGTGAAAACATTAACTAACTCTGACTTTGTGATGCAAGATTTTACCCTGTCAGCAATGAAACGATAAGGTAGCTTAGCAGCCGAGCAAAAAAACATACAAATGAAACAGGCGGTGACCAAACCATGTCACAGCTGTTTATGATAAGAGAACTGGGAAGGAATACACCAGGGTTAAGCAAGGTTGCTCTCTATATTACACAGAGTGAAAGTATGTGTGTATTTTTACATTTTATGTATTGACCGTATTTGTTCACAATCCAAATTTATGATGATGTATGTCATGCTACATTTGACTGAGGAAGTCTAGTTTAAGAGTCCCATTTCTGCCCAGTTGTGTCAAAGAGGAGAGAAGAGAGGGAGTGTGTTTCGACATGCCCTGTTCTCTCCATTGCAGTTTATTCATTAACAGATGCCCAGCAACAGTACACATCAACCACTGTGGGAAAATTGACACAAACAGGGATGCTGTGTCCTATTCCAACCTGTGGAAGATCACAACCATGGCTGTGTTTTTGTTCTCTGACATTTAATCCCACTTTTGTAGCACCTATTTAAACAAACACCTGAACTTGTTAAATATCACATGAAACTGGATCAGTGATAATTCGATACCACGAACAGATCTTGTTTTCATAGAGTCCAGGATATGTGCTCTATTATGTATTTAATTGCACAATTGACCCAAATATCTTTCAGTGTGTGATGAGATGCATTAGATATGTATTTTATTTTGTTGTGTACGTAATTTTTCACTTTTTATTTTTATTTTTTTGTCCATCTTTCAAGCACAAAGGAACTTCATCAGCCTTGTCAGCGATCCCTGTGCCAAAATCCCTCATACTCAGAGTGCCCAGCAGTGTGGAGGGCATCAACCACGAGCTAGAAAATGTTTTCATCAGAGAGGACTGGGAGCAGGGGATACAGGTAGGAGGTTCACTCGGATCAGCAAGGGCGCAGGCTGTTTGATAAAACTTTGAGATATGCTTTGACAATCTGAGTTTGTAAATAAACTTATCTGACACCTATTTGTGTCCTACAAATCTTCTAATCTTTGGTCAGAGCAGGCTAACTTTCGGTTTCATGTTGTGTCATAGAGAATGTAAATGCGAGCAGCCAAATGATTTTTCATGACAGCCTCACAGTTGGGAGTTGTACTTTTGAGTAGACATTTTTGTTTGCGAAAAAAAAAGTCAATTGTCAACAAAAAAAAGTGCTTACGAAGCTGCAAAGCCACCAGTGATAACAGTTAGCGTGTCAGCCCTTTATGATATACCACAGTGCTGTTTTTCAGACACGAAATCATCAACTCTCCAGAAAAGCAGCTCTTTCATCTAATTGGCTGCCTAGATCAGCTTATCTTGGCTTCTGCACTACTGACCTGTTATTGTGTCTCGACCTGCAGGTGTCAGTTGATGCAATGATACCTGACACAGATGTTTTTACCTTATGAATCTGTGAAAGATTGATTAACATAATTATGTTTGTTAAAAAATAAAGTGAAACAGGTCTGTATGTTTATTTTGGTTCAATTAAGAAATCTGAACACTGAAACATAATTCAAACTAAAGGTTTATACGCTTGAACACGCTTATGATCACAGATAGCTAGTAAAGTTGTGCCTAGGGGTGAGTGAACATGTATAATCTTGTCTGATATTGGGTAATAAACTCTGATCTGCAAGTAAAAAAAAAGCCACAGATGTCAAAAACACATGCACATAGTGTAAACATACCAATAGCTGCATCCACACTGCTGTTTGTTTGATTTAAAAGTTAGAAAATCTGAAAGCCTTTTTACTCAGATTTAGAAATGATCTTTGTCCAGACTAAACGCCTAAAAAAACGCATATTTTATGAAGATGCACATATGCTGTGCATGTGCTTGCTGTTGTAAACAGGAAGCAGAGGGCCAGTGAGACCAAGGTCAGATTTCTTCGCTCAGATCAACAGTGAAGTTGAACTGTTGCTGAAAGTAACATGAAATTCTCTGGAAGCCTCACAGTGAAAAACACCTTCAGTCTGATTTAAAAAAAAACCCATTTAGACTCCATGTACGTTAACACATGACCTCTGACCTTACAGGCCATGGATGTGGTGGACGGCCGCCGCGCCCCCTTCCCTCCACATCACTACAGCAGCGGGGACACACGTGACACGGACACACAGGCCCCTTCAAGTGGTGACTCAAGCCCCTTGCCTCACCCCTGCAGCTCCGACCACCTCCACTCCCCGGATGGAAGCCCCTGTTCTGCAGAGGAAATCGACAAAGGTGGGCTTTTGTTTGGCAAATGCAGCTTTAGTGTTCAGTAGGGGTGTAAATCATCAGTTTCATGACGATGCGATACTATATCGATTCTTTGGATGACGATACGATATTTGCCGATATCACAAAGTCTGCCACAATTTGATTTCGATTTCGATTCGATTCAGGGGCCTTCGATCAATATAAGACGATATTATGTTCACATTTAACACAGATCTACGGCATTGATCTACAGCAATGCTAACGCTAGCATGAAGGTC
>JAPZDV010000025.1:3447632-3459955 GCA_029814665.1 Acanthurus lineatus | reverse complement strand
GTTTCCATCGATTTGATTGGATCGCTGCTTAACAAATCGATATATCGATCCAGATTGATATATCGTTACACCCCTAGTGTTCAGTGCGTTGAAGGGGACCTCCACTGATTTCTTGTATAAAAGTTTGTTTACAAGTCTTGGAGTGTAGAAATGTGCAGAAAATGTGTTAAGCCTTTGTGATTTGGACTGAAGACAACATGTTTTTGAAATAAAAAAATGTAGGTTGTTGTAAAGAATTTAGCTTCCCAGATTGCTGTATTCAGCTTCTTATTTATGCTTCAGTACTTACATTTACCATCTAAATATCAGACAGGCAGCTGAGTTGCATTATGGGTAATGTGGGCTCAAGGTTTTTGGCAAAGCTGAAAAATGTGTGGAAATAAAAAACTGTGGCTCTGCTGCATGAGATGATTCTTTTGTACAGTCCAATATTTCATAAAGTAAGATGATGAAAACAGTATAGATTTGTTATCAGTACGAAAACAGTATGTTAATAAGATTGCATTTTATTCTTTACTGTGTTTTCAGACAATATGTGCAGTTCTCCTCTGCCTAAGTTTGCCACTTCTCCAAAACCTAACAACAGCTACATGTTCAAACGGGAACCTCCAGAGGGCTGCGAGAGGGTCAAAGTGTTTGAGGAGATCGTGTAAGTATATTTCCTTGTTTTTCTTTTACTGTTCTAACATTATTATATGATTGTTTTTGTTTACATGTGCCCTCATATTTGACACTTTGTTACCGAACAATTATGCTGTTTGAGCACTGAGTGTACAGATCATTAAAAGGAAAACAATAGATAGAGTTTACTGTACTTTTTCATGGACTCTGAGATGCTGTCAGAGGATAAGCTAACAAGCTGATTTGCATTGTGGGTGGCAGGGATGAGGGCAAAGCAGCTGTGTAGGATAAACAACTTGCATTTAATCAGAGCAGCCATGGAAAAAGGAAAAAACGATAAGCAAAAATATTGAGCTGAAACTTCTTTTGTCTCCAGGTCCGGCAAATCAAAAGGCTTCCCTCTCTTCTCATGCCCTGACAAAAACAAGGTGAACTTCATTCCCAGGGGTTCTGCCTTCTGCCCTGTCAAACTCCTCTGCTCCTCCCTCTTCTCCCCCGTCTCTCCCTCGCCCTGCTCCTCCACCAGCCCTGGTCTCCATAGCAACGACAGCCCAGGGCCTCAGGTGACCCCGACTCTGCCCACTGCACAACTAGCTACCTTTCCAGCCTCCGCCGACTGGAGCACCGACACAAGCACAGGCTTAAACACAGACAACAGCACAGACGGCCAGAGCCCTGACGCAGATGTGGGGGAAGACGGCTCAACACAAGTACTCCTCACCAGCTAGTCCTCAGGTATTCATGACCATACCACCTACAGCTGATCCATTTCAGCTAGTCAGGTGGTATGGTTTTTAAAACAAAGAGAGAAAAAGAAAAAAACAAAAGCAAAAAAACAACAAAAAAAAAAAGAACCTTGCACTCCGTTAATCCTAACGTTAGCCAGCAGGGAGTGCCCAAGGTCTAGAAATGATAAAACGCATAGGAGGATAATGTTACCAGCATCCTGCTGCACAAGCATTTCTGCTCGGCCTCAGTGTTAGTGAACTCTGATGTTTTCATGAAGAAACTTTATAGTTTGACCATTGTCGTCTAGACTTCAGAGTGTGCTGACCTTGGGCACAGCCTTCCTTCACCCATCACTAACCTAGCCTTCTCTGTACCTTGACAACAACCATAACAAAAAATAGCTTTGCTTTCTTTTTTGCAAAAAAAAAAAAAAAAGAAATTAATCGCTCAAATTATTGTGTTATTTAGTGCCTGCAGTTTTATTAAGATAAAAAGGAAAAAATCTGAAACTTTGACAAGAGACAACTATGAGGTAACAGAGGAACACTTTCTACTTATGTTATCTAACCAGCTTATTAGCTGTTCAGTGTTCAGCAAGCTAACATCTAAAGTAAATATAGTTAAGCTTTTTTGACAAGATGGGAAATGCTCGATTCATATTTTAAACATATCAGGATGTCTTACAGTCCGAACACATTGCCCCGCATTTACAACAATGTTTGCACTTGTTAAGACCTGGCTCAGAATGAAACAGGCCTACTTTTTTCTTTTTTTTTTCTTTTTTTTTTTCCTTATTAAGTATTTGTGTCAATGTGAAACCAGCAGTTGTTTGAGTGCAGACACGAGCCAACCGGTTTACGACGATCTGGATCTGCATTTCTAGTCTTATTATACTATAACAACTTGGTTAGCTGAACACAAAATGCAAATCAGCTGTTCTTCAGTGACCAAATACCAATCACAGCGCACACAATTCCCCCCTATTTGCCTTGTTTTTTTCTTTTGTTTTGCCCCACACTACACAGTAACTCAGGTCATGTGGAATGTACGTGCTTGGACTATGTTGCCTTCCCCCAGTGTTGATGACTTTATACTACAGAAGGACATTCCAGTCTTTTGCAGAAATGTTTTATTTTTTCCCCCCCCTGGACTGGGAGGTTATTACGGACTGAATCAACTGATTGATGTCACAGCTTGTGACGGATTACTTCTTCATTAACCTGGTCAGGTTAGAGTTACAGGTGCTATGACACATTCCAGAGATCGCTGTTGCATTGGTCAACCGTTGCATTGTAAACGCAACAAACTACATAAGCTACACCCTCCCGATTTGAGAAGCTGACAAATATGTCGTTTGTTTGACCCCGGTGTTAAAATATGTACCAAAGCAAAATAACATAACAATGAAAAGGCCTGTCATTTATTAGGGACAAGACTGGCACCGTTTTTTGTGCCAGAAGCAGGATGTTTATGTGCACTTTGTTTTTTGTTTATACACAGTTCAGCAACATATAAACACTGGTTCTTAGTGTTTAAAACCCAGGCGATAATCGTACAACCAAGCTGAAGCACTTATTTGGAAGTGAGATGATAATCACTGTTTTTATTTTAGACCAATTTGTAAGTTTAAACAATCAGAAGTTGAGTGTGCAATTGATTTTCGTTTGAAGTAAAGCTACACTAACATTTTTTTGTGTAACACAGTTTGGCTCAATATACAGATTCCAGCCAGATGTGCCCTAACGTTACCTGCACAACTTGCATCACCAGTACATAATAGAAAAAGAAAGCATGACTGATTTAGTGAACTAGTAAAACTTTCATTCCTAAACTTTGGGCTATCAAGCCACTTGCACACAGAAACACAACACAAAAAAAACGAATAATATGCAACACATTCCACACAAAAATAAGTCGAAATACTCTCTTCTGCTTGCAGCTTCAAGAGTTTCAATCATACTAATTCTGATTTTATGCACAAGCTCATTGTGCAGTGCAGTTAAGAAATGGTTGCATGTTTGGCAGTGATGATTCAGTTCTCCTGTGTATTACGCATTTTTATGTAGATCTTGTGTGTGTTTTTCAATAAAGAAAACAAAAAACCTCCCTTTGGATTTGTATGTAATCTCTTTCAAAACAGACATATCAACCAATAATATAATTATTTAGAAGCATAGCATTTATGTACAGGTAGGAGTCAAGGTAAGGCAATCAATGTATTTGGTTATGATTACAAATAAACAAATGTCACATGGCTTGAACTTCGAAAATGACACAAAGCTTAAGAACAACAAAATAAATCTGCTAATCAGTTGTGATATTCTATGTAAGAAATCCAATAATAATGAAGATGAGGTTTAATATTGTTGATTTGATTAGATTAAGGCATTTACTCTATTACATATATATATACTCAATTTATGCAGCATTGTGGTCAAAGTTGTTATAGTTTAATTTTATATTCATGGTTATTATCCTGTTAGCTTGACTCTTAGAAGGATACCCTGAAAACTGCACATACCTCGTATTGCCCATGAAAGCCAAAAACTTGAGCTAATTAAACTCAACTTTTGAAAAAATATTGATGCAAAATCTCATACTAATATAAACATATTGTTCATTCAATCACACTTTGCCTGGATGACAGAAGACAGGGCATGCAACATGCATTAATCACTGAGTGATATGTGTTTTTTTAGTTCAGTGGTCTCATTACAGAAAAACATCCTACTTGCTTGTCAAAAACAGGAAAGAAATTAACTCTTTTGACAGAAATAATTTGTAAACTCATGACTGTATCTAATCTCAGAACTCAAATCTTATCTTGACTTTAGAAATCCTAACTAATAAGCACTATTCTTCAATCAGCACTCATCTCTTCACGCCTGAATCTTTGTTTACAATATGCAAGTGACTGCTTGTATCCATGACAACGGCTGTATCACTTCGCTTGTCACCGGCTAGCTAACGTTAGCTTGCCAGAATATGTAAAAAAAAGAAGGCGTTTAGCTTTAGCTTCGACTCTGAGTCATTAATCCTGTTTGTGTAGGAGAGGATACACAGTACACACACTATTACATGATTCAGGTAATTTGAAGCTAACAAGCTAACATCAGAGTTAGCCTCCTCAGCATGCTAATGTCACTGTAAACGTCTTCAGCAGGCTAACATTAGTGTTAGCTCTGTGTTCATGTTGTTTCCATCCTCATTGCTATACAGACCTTACAACAGTTGCCAATTCGTTAAAGTTATGATAGGGTTTGTGCCATCCTAATTTAGGATTTCCAGCTGTGAAAGTATTTCAGTTATGATGATTCTGTAATAACTAAATTCTTATGAGATAAGATAGGATGTTTTCTTTAATACGGTTAGGAAACATATTTCTATAATACCAGGAATCCAAAGTATCCTCCAAAACTGAGATAAGATAAGAGTTTTTTCAGATTTAGGGAGTTTCTGTAATGAAACCTCTTGAATATGTTCATAAATGTATCACAAACACAACATGAAGCAAACAAACAACAGCATAAACCATAAAATTGAAAGCTCTCTGCTGTTTAAAGGAAGAAATAAGTTCAGCATGTGTCCAGTTCACCCTTCCAACTGTAACGTTAAGTAGTTGCCAATAATCCTGATCAGTGTTAAACAGAGATGGAAGGAAAACAACCTGTCGACACACAAACTGTTGCACTGTGATCTTTGTCAGGTTTGTTTTCTTTCCAAGTTGTGTAGTTTGTTTATT
The DNA here is from genome assembly GCA_029814665.1 of Acanthurus lineatus. Classification (NCBI taxonomy): domain Eukaryota; kingdom Metazoa; phylum Chordata; class Actinopteri; order Acanthuriformes; family Acanthuridae; genus Acanthurus; species Acanthurus lineatus. Next base: position 3,454,863 of record JAPZDV010000025.1, on the reverse strand, counting down.
TGCCAGCTTAAAATCATCAGTAATGAGGATCAGAAATAAAGCATGAATGCTACTAGAAACTACAGATTTCCAAGGCAGCTAATGTCAAAGGCTTCATGTTCCAAACTCATACTGAGGTATCCATGCTAAACATTAAAATGTTTAACCCGGTGAGACAGCCAACAGGCTCAATAGGGTTATCTTGTAAATGTTTTATTCTTTCACAATGGAAAGGACCGGAGCTGGTAGTTGTTAGTGGGACACCTGGGCAATGTTAACCTCCCACCATGAGACAAAAAAATTATCTTTTCTTGTAATAACAGGAGAGTTTCACTTTGTATAACAAGATATTTGTCACCTTGCAAAAACATAACAATAACATTGCCATGTTTGTATCTTTTCTTTATGTATCTTTTTATAACAAGAAACATGTCTTATCATAGTAAAGTGTGTCACACATTGTTATAACGAGAAAAAGATAAATTTAGGGCTACAACTGTAAATTATTTTCATTATTAATAAATCTGCAATTTATTTAATTTACTTTTTTGTCCAATAGACAAATTTGTGAAGATGACATTGAACTTGCATCTGAGTGTCAAAAGTACCAAAGATACAGGCGTAATATTACATCTGATAAAGAAAAGCACATTTGAAAAGCTATTATTAGACATTTTTGTTGAAAGTTGGACCTTTTACGAGGTGCAAAGTAAAAGTGATTTTACCACTGATGCATTAATAATTGTAATCTCAATGTATTAATTATCCTGAAAATGGCTTTTCTGAGTATTTTTAGACGCTTATACTTTGGTGCTTTTACCATTTGAATGCTGGACTTCTGAAGTATTTTAAAAATGGTTTTAATGCTCAGTGAAGAAGCACTTCTTCCATCACTGAAAATAAACTGATCAATTATTAAAAATAGTTTAGCTTAGCCTAGTTTAGTATAGTTTTAGTTAAGCTCACTTTCAAGTTAAAATCTTCAGAAAAGACAATTGAGTGAGGGCTGATCAGATTTGTCTCATGGTGGAAGCTTTAGGTTGTTGTACCCACTAACAAAAGTACCCATATCAGATCACCGTGACTCTGAGGAAGAACTATGCGTTGTGAAGTTCGTGCTCTGTGTCAGTTTTGCCGACCGCATCGGGGTTGGAGAGGGGGTCCAAGTCAGCAAACAGGTTGAACCAGGCCGAGAGGTCTTTAGACGTCTCCGCTGTCTCTGTAAAATGAGTTAACAAAGGGTAAATATCATTCGCACACACAGACTGCTGCACGTTTAAAGACATGGTAAAAATATAAACACCTCCCTTTCTCCTGTAAAGAACCACATCTGGTTAAGATCCAAAATTATGAATGGAAACAACCCAGAAGTTCTATAAAAATGCCCACAAACACAGGTTTCAGTTGGACGCGTCTGTCTGAATGAGTTAGTCTTTTTTCTTTTAAGTCCGTTCATATGTTTTGCTCGTTTGGCACGCTCCTACCTTTCTCTGCTGGCTTCGAAGGGTTCTGATTGGCTCCAGATGAGTGCTCGGTTGCCTGGGCGACGGCCTGCGGAACGATCCCGGCCCAATCTGAAACGGAGACGCGGTTTTAGTTCAAATCGACAGGGGACGCTTGACGTGCCAAAGCATGATTCAACAAATAAATCATCACACCCTCTCTCACAGGACGACTGCTGATGTGGAGGCACAATCGTGAAACAGACACACAAACAACGACAATCAAAACATTTATCACTGAGAAATCACATCCCACGTTATTACTGGTTTATGAACTACAGGTCAAAAGTTGCAGTTTCAACACCGAGATCTTGTTTCAGGCTAATTTATTTCTTGTTTTTTATCTTTTGTGTATCCAGAAAACACAGAATGTAGCAACCGTAAAAAAAACCACCAGGGAGAAAACTGGAACGTCCTGTTGATGTTTTATTCTGTGACAAACAATCTAAACTCCAGATACAAACAAATGAGTCCAACAGGCTTAAATCACCAAATAGCCTCTGAATCTTTTGCATGTTTTTATGTATTAGTGAATTATCATATTTCAGCTCCCAGCATCCGCTACTAGTGTTTACTTTGTCGTAGCAAGTCCTGGCGTGAAAGCAGAAATTTTGAATGAATAAAATGTTTTCCGAGATAAATGTCGCATGATGAAAAGGCAAAAAAAAAAAAAAAAATCTGTTAGAACTGTTGTAAATGGTTAAAAGCTTTGAGTGTGACAGAATCTGAATGTGCTCGACTCCTGAGGATTTGGGGATTTTCGTCTTTGAAGATTTGTTAAAGCTTTGTTTCACATTCTTGGTCTGAAGCCACAAACTCTGCAGTCAAGAATCAGTCGAGTATTTTGACTCTCTGAACCAGGTTCTGCCCAGGATTTGCTTGTTTAAGGCTCCAGTCTGAGCTAATTAAGGTCATGAGCTTTGGATTCTGTCATAACGTAAAATTCCGACGAGTTCTTCACCTGCGATGTTGTTCCTGCAAAGATCTTTAAAAACAACCAAAAATCTCATAAGATCAACCTCTTCAGTAGGCTGCTTCCTGTCTCGACACTTAGATTAGTTTCATAAACAGCGTGATTCTGCAGCAACACCTCTGTTTCTTTTTAATGTGATGGTTTAATTTGAGTACAAATCAATAAGTGTCAGACAAGTTTTGAGAGCACAGAGGTAGATTTGTTGTGTTAAACTAGTTTTGAGTTGCACCTGATGTTTCTTGTGCTTGATTTTTCTTACATTCAGTCAAAGATTATTTTGCTCTTGCAAGTCTGTCCCAGTCTACATGCTCTCCCACCTGCACCTGCAGACCAATGACGTCTTGTATTAACTTTATACTAATTCACTTATTTAAAATTGTTCAATACTTTTACCAGGTTCTGTGCTGTTATGATTGAATTCTGTTGACAGTTCCCAGGACTCCACGCTGTGATTGTACCTGCTTCAAGCCGTAATACCAGTTTAAAATGTGGATAAAAATCAAGCAGGTTGAATATGTTCTGACAGTTTTCTAAAAAAGAAAATATTGACCAGGCCTGAGTGTGTGTTGCTGACCAGCTGGACTCAGGCTTCCTTTCAAAAGTTCAAAAGTCGCCAACTTTTCAGCCTCATATCTCATCGACCACATGCTTCCCTTTAACCTGTTCTGATACACTTAAGTTAAAAAAACTTGCTTCTTCTTCTTTTTTGAACCATTTTCATTATTGATCATACATAAATAGGCTGTTAAAGGTATGATGCAGTGACTCTGAACCATGCAGAAGTTATAGTCCCAGTCCCTCTTTCAGTCATTTTAATTCAGTAGTTTATTAGCTAAATTCTACTTGTCTGACCTGTTATACCACATTGAAAAACGCTGAAATACCAGCGTCACAATTCCACCCATGATATGCATGAATGCTAAAGGTTTTCATTTCTTTATAGTTTTATAGTCGGGCCAGTTTCAACCCTTCAAAGTTGGAAATGGGCAAAGCCAAATCAACAAAACCAGATGAGGTGCAGGCGGCCAGTGTGCCCAGGCTCAGATGGCAATGGAAACTTAGTTGGCAATCATTTGCAAGAAAATCTAATTGCCATGTTATTTATAATAGAACACTTGTATTACTTTGACAGAGATGTGGGTTTGATAAATCATCCTGAAGTCTCTTTTCTTCCAGTGTGGAAATATTAGCCATTATGCGGAAAAAAGCAGCTAATTTTAACTGCAGATTTATTAAACATATTCATTCATGGGGAAAAAAATGCTTATTATTCAATTTTCACATAAGAACTTAAATAAAGATAATGCATCTTTAAGAGAGAAGTTTTCCCTCATCATAAAAACTTCAATTGGTTGCAGTCTTTTGCATTGTTGTCTCATTTAAACCAGCCTAAATGGACACACACACACACACTCTTATAATCTGACCTGAGGGGGAAGACTGCTGGTTATTCAAGCTCTGGTCCAACAGCTGAGATGGTAGAAAGAAGGAGTTTTCCTTCTGCTGATCGTCTGCTGGTCGACCCGATGCTGCAGTCGTTCCCTCCTCGGTGTCTCCGAACACTTCCGTCCACTCGCGAGAGAAGTCGCCCTCGTCCACCGACATGCTGCCCAGGATTTCATTCAGTAAGGCCATACTGTCCTTCTCTTCCCCCTCTAACCCTGGATGAGTAAAGAGAGTCTTCATTCATTGAAATGATCAGGCAGAATGATCACAGGACTAAAGCAATAATATATATACATGTAATAACAATACAGCAATGTAATTTGTCATTTGGCCACTTAAATTCGTGTCTTATTAACATTTTTCTTAATTTTTTTATTGAATTACTCTGCTTTGCCTTCCTAAATTCATGATTAAGTACCATATTCTTAATATTTCTCGGACAGGGCTTAAATGATTGGCAGAAAGATCAGCAACTATTTTGATAACCAATTAATTGTTGAAGCAAAAATGCCAAAAAGTTTCAACTTCTCATCCGTGTTCATATGCTGGTTTTCTTTTTATAGATTAACGAAATAGAGACTTAAATCATCAGCAGAATATAATAGTTTATACATTCATATGTACAGTTAAAAGTATTTTCATTTACCTTATTTGGTCTTATCGCTGGTGTTTTCGCTTTCGAGTGAGATGAGTCTATAAATTCGACAAACAGGAGTTTATCAGTTTATAACATTTTACGTGCACATAAAGAAACAGGTGTGTTGAAATAATACGTTTAGGTTCAGTCCATCCAGTTCAGTTTCTATAAACACATTCTCAGTTTTCATTGTTGGCATGTTCGTGTTTGGTCTACCTGCATGAGTAGAGATCAAAACGAGATAACTCACTGATCGTCTGTGGTCTCAGATTTTTTTCCATCTTCTGCCTCTGCTTTTATTTTCTTCTGTCCCTTCTTCTTGGCCATCTTGTCCATGGGGTCTTGCAAGGTCTGAAAAAAAAACAAGTCTTCAGTTTTCATTTTTGGCCACTTTTTTCAGATGTAAATGTACTTTGAGCAGTTTTATAGTTTCTGTTTTCGGGTCTGTTCAAGGCCGGATGCCCTCTGACCTTAAGTGTGGAGAACTCATAATGCTGACAGCCCTTGAAGCTCTCATGAATGGCTGCCATAGTGTGTGACGTCTTCTCCCAGAAGTGCAAAAGTGTTGTCTGAAACAGGAGGAAAGAGCCAAGGCCACACAGTCAGCTGGTTGTGTTGTAAAGTAAACATTCACATCAGTTAATGTATTTCTCAAACATCATCTCGCGTGCAGAGTTTCCGCACATGGTCGGTTAGTTAAATCTCCTTGCAGTGTCTTTTATTGCTTTGTTCCCATCGTGTTTGTGTGCCTTCTCGGCTTCACCACATCTTGGCTTGTTGAAAACACCCTGTTTAAGTTCAGTGAAGTGTAATGCAAACAGCTGGGATCTGTGGTTTACCTGGTATGTGGTTAAAACATGAGAGAGGAGGTTGCAGCGACTCGCTCCCAGCAGGTCCACTTTCTGACAGACGTCATTCTTCAGTTTGTCAAAGCTTGTTTTGGTGGTGCGCACCTGGGCTTGAACCTGACGGGTAGTAAATAATGATACTAATAAAAATGATGCCTTAACTGCAGATAAGCAACCAGTTTTATCCGTCACACATACTTGAACATTGAAAAACAAATTCGCAAGTTCAAGTCTGTGCAAGTGTAAGTTACTCAAGCATAAGCAGAGAGAAGCAGCCTGGATTCCTCGAAAGATGTAGTTTGAACCAAGAGACCTCTATTTGACGGTGTGTTCTGCCCTCTAGTGGCGTTTTCTTGTTACAGTTTTCGCCTTATAGATGCTGTATATGTTATCTTGGTTACTGCAGCAAAGTGGGGCTCAGAGAAGTAATCATTTACTTAGCTGAGGATATTCTGAATATATTTAAGACATATGAAGATCTTTCTGTCCTGTGGAACCTTGTAATGGACCTTTTCCGCTGTTTTTTGACATTTTTTCAGACTAAACATTTACTTGAATTTAAAGCTTGTTTGAGCGGCCTGAATGTTTTACTCTTTTTCCAAATACTGCGTTGGCATGTGTCTGACATTACTTCTATTTTTACATATTTCTGGTCTGAAATAATTCTTTAAATCAGTCGTGGCAACACATTACAAGTCTAACAATAGCCAGCAATTGTTTACAAACAGTGCAAATTAACATTTTTGTCCACTGAGTGAATGGCCAACGACTTGAAAAACTTTGCCAGTCACTCAGAGGATTATTGTTGCTCACTTTTGGCTGTGTGAAGCAAATCTACCCAACACTTGCATACATTACCAACTGGTGTAAATTTATGTCCGGAGTATAAATATAGTGCCTTGATATAACCAGTTTACATTCATATAGACACACAGGATATTGATAACAGGAAAAGTACATAAATAATGAAGTTGTGTATTTATTACTGTCTTCTGGAACTGAAGGAACTTAATGTAATACAGTGATCACTTATATTATTAATTATACCTGTGCTCTCTGCTGTAACGTAACAAAATGTGTGTGAGTGTGTGTGACAAACGAACCTTGCGGAATTTCTCCATCTGTTTGTGTGTGTCTGGATCCAGTTCCTGAGATACATCCTTCATCCACAGCAGCGCTCCGCGGTATTCAGTCCTGGACTGCTCCATCCGATTCACCGTCAGCCACGTGTCCGAGATCGCTCGATAGCGAAACGTTTCGACCTCCTGGTACAAACGGCACAGAGGGTTCCTCAGAGCCAATCTGTAGGACGCAGTGTTTAGTATTAATGCTGCATGTAACAAGTTTATCTTGAGTAATGTCTAAAACTAATGTTGAAAATGCTTTACTAAACCACACAGTCTCTCAGCTCCTCTGACCCCAACAGATCAAGAGCATTTAGAGGTCTGGCAAAAGCAGATGGAAGATTCAAAGACCCATGAAAGAATCATTCTGTTGAACTTTCTCAGTGAAGAAACAAATCAAACACAAAGCAAAATATTAAGAGTGACTACCTAGTCTTAATTTACATAAACAGTTGGAGAAACTAACTCACTATCAGGACATGAAAGGCACCAATTCTCTGGATCATAGTCACATTTTCTTAACTCATAACTGTTTAAAAACATTTACCAGTATTTTAAGGACAAAACAATCATTGTTATATATAGTTACTAGGGCTGTCAGTCGATTAAAATTTTTAATCGCGATTAATAGCATTAGTGTCCTGAGATAACATGCAATTAATCGCAAATTAATTGCAAATTTTTTACCCTGCTCTATATGTAACTTAACAAGATATTTATTG
>JAPZDV010000025.1:3433254-3446895 GCA_029814665.1 Acanthurus lineatus | reverse complement strand
TTTCTGCTTTGTAACCGTTTGCAATGTTATTTTAGTGCCACTTCCTGAAACTACGGGAGCTGGCAAGGCACAGACCGAGCGTGCGTTAATCGCGCTTTAAAAAAATTAGTGCCGTTAAAAGGAGTTTGAGTTAACGTGTTATTAACGCGTTAACTTAAACAGCCCTAATAGTTACCATAATATAATATGTAATTTAAGTATTTAACTATGTAAATATTGTTTGGATGTGTAATAAGGATGTGCCATTGGTCTGTATGATTCTGTTGTTGTTGTTGTTGTTGTTGTATGTTGCCTACCTCTGTTGGGAGGAGAAGCAGAGCGCCTTCCCGGTGGCCTGCATGATCTTTCCAGCCCTGGTTTTATCTTGTGAGCCCTGAGAGCGCAGAAAACGACCCAGCTCGTTCTCCTCCTGGGAAAGAACTGCACAGTAGAGAAGGTCAATGCAGTCTTAAGATTAAATCTCAGACAAACTCAAAGAACCTGATCCAAAAATACAATTAGGTTAATGAAATTTTACAACTCAGATGAACTTAAGTGAAATAAATGACAATTTACCAAAGGTATTGTAGGGTTAATGTACGCTAACTTTTTTACAATTAGCATTAGAGGTCCAGTTTGCAGGATCCAGTGGCATCTAGCTGTGAAGTGACTGTTCGCTCTCCTCTTTCATGCATGGAGGAGAACCTTCGGTCATTTTACAAAACCTTCGGTCGCTTCAAAACTTGGAAAAAAGCCTCCTCAAGAGTCAATACTTGTTGCTTGTTTATTATCAACTTTACAGTTCTATCATCTGATCTGGCAAAGACAGAGGGACATCAGCTGATGATCACCTGGTGGTTAGTTGGATCAGGTGGTGAGGGACGCCTCGACAGACTTCAACCCAGCAAACTGGGAACATGAACCTGAGCTCTGTTAGGTGAGGTACGAATTCCAGAAGAAGCTCGGACATGCTACTTATGATATCAGAGCTCCTCATGGATGCCACCCTGTGGACAATATCTGACATGTTCAATAAGGTCCCATGTGGAACCTCAAGATCCCCTTTTATAACCTGGAGAATGTAATAGAGTCTGGACTGCCTTGATTAGTCTGCTACCACCATGAAACACACCTGGATAATATAAAGTGCTCTTGAAAGCTAGAAATAATACCAACACCCTGCAGCTCCTAAAGAAAGTATTCAATGGATCACTGATATGACCCCCTCTGTCAACATCTAACACTTTTCATTGCTGACAGAGTTTCTAAATCCACCAAACGCTGCTGTTCATTCAAACTTACAGCAGATCCTCCTCTGGTACTGCTCGATGACCTTTAGCAGCTCCATGCATGTTCTCTGGATGGAGTGAAAAACCTGCAGAGCAGAAGAAAAATCAGCATAAACAAGAAATCAACCAACACAAAAAATGCCTGGTATTTGTTGAAGTTGCCCTCCGTTAAGCAGGACTTGGTGATTAGCAAACTGCCTGAGTAATTGTTCCTTTTTAAGCTGACAAACCGCAGATATCTGTGGAAGTCTGTAATACTTGGAAGCGATAAAATGCCACATCAAAGCTCTGAAGCATGAGCTCAGATCTGGTATTGAGTCATCCAGTGTTTGAAAGGTTTCACCGCTCTTATTGAGGATGTGGCCTCAATTAATGTTGGATCTCTCAGCTTTCATAAGGTATCGATTTCAGCCATTAAATTCACTTCGCTCCTGAAAAAAGGGGGGCATAGATGATGGAAGTAAGCGAGGTAGCCTAATGTAAGTAATAAGCCTCAAGCAGATACTGGCACCATGTGAATCAAAAAGCCATTTTAGACACGGCAGAGTCCACCTGAGGGAAAGGATCCCCAGTGTTTCTTAATGTTTCTATGATGTGACCAAGGCTGATTGGTAACTAAACGTGCTGTAAAACTACGAATCCCTTTCACATACCTCCAGTTTGGCGTCCAGATCTGCATCCGACGCCACCACATGTTCGTCCTCTTTCTTCCCGGTGACCTTGATGAGCGTCTGTTTGGTTTTCCAGTACTTCTGCTGGAACTTGTTCACCACAGACGAGTCTTGGCTTTGGATGAAACGGTCCAGATAGTCTCGGGAGTAGCCGCTGCAAAGACAAAGGGGTTGGACCAGTGTTACGACTGCACTTCTATCCCATAATGAACTGGGAAGAAATGGACTGTTTGGTGTTAAAGGGAGTGTAAAAACAGAGGTGAACTTACAAATTTCCTCCATCCATTTTTCACGATTACCTGTGGAGGAAGCAGAGCAGCTTGGATGTCATGAGGAATATGTGGAGCTTGAGGACACTTAAAACTCTTTGTGTTGATGTTGTGTGGACCAGATGTTAACGTCAATAACACTGCAAATATTTATTCCGAATTTCTCTGTTTCATTTAAAAAAGATCAAATTTAGCAGTCAGATAATTCTGACGTGTTCTCATAAAGCTTAAGCTGTGAAAAAACAAACATTTTACTAAATTTCCATCACAAATTTGTTTATTGGAAGCAAATTGGAAGCAAACTTCAGATCATCATTGAGAAGTTGGCCAGATGTTGACCTCTTTTTTTTGGCTGTATCACACCAAACTAATGAGAGAACACGACCTTTAAACAGAGCTGGGTCATATAGTTCAATCAGTATCACAATATTAATATATCGCACAGAATAACACATGAACAAAGCATGTATATAAATCTGTTTAAAGCTCATTCAGACATCAGCTGCAAAGTATTTAACTAGAGCAAAGAAAAAGATCATACTCATATTTTTCTTTGTTTATTTTGAATTTTATGCTTGTGAGTTTGTTTTTTAAAGTTCGATAGAAATATTGTGATCATTATTGCACCAGACAGAAGCCTTCAAGTACAAACTCTAATCGTGAATCACTATGACTTGCCTCAAGCCGAGAATTTTGGCAATAATTTTGTTAAATGTTCAATCACTGCTCCACTGTACAGTTTAATGATAAACTAGGTGTATAAACACCATCAGTGGTGAAAAGATTCCCAACATCTTGAACTCTTTGGAAGTTATGGCCTCAATGACTCAAATACAGTTTAAAAAACAGGTAAAAGTAGAAACACCGCAGTGTAAAGATATTTTTTGTTACAAATAAACTTGTGGCTCTTATTTAAGTGAAATAAATATGTACTTTAAAAAGTTCTCGTCGTGTAGAAAAGCCCTTTTAGAATTGCATACGAAACTGGGACAGCTAATAAAGGAGAGGCTACTTACTTATGTAAATAGTGTATTTACATACTGCTCAGTGTCTAAACCTTTAAACAAATACCATAATTAATTAGGTTATTTATAGTATCAGCAATCAAAATCTGCCAAGCAGTCAGATTATTGCATTAAGTTTTTATGGAAACATAAAGGTATATTAGACCTGCAGGTACCTTAAAGCTGAAGTCCCATGGCTCCACTGATGCAGGAAGTGACTCACCTTTCTGGCTGCAGCATATGAAGGTGTGATGATTGACCTCTGTGTCAGTTTCTGCTGCAGCTATACAAGCCTCAACAAGGTGCGACTCAGCTCTTATTTGTATTTCCCCCCCCTCCCAGCCGCGTTCAAACATTAACTGGAGAACAATAGCTCTGGAAATGTTGACAAACGCCTCCACCTGTTTCTCCAGGAAAGTGCATCACCTGCTGTCCATCAGCTGCATAGGATGAAATTAATAAATAATCACCGCAGTTTACGTGCGGCTCGCGCGTCACGACTCATTGCAATGCGATGGGAAATCGTACGATATGAACGCGCCTGACAACAAATAAAACGTGATTGATTTACGTTTAATCCTGGATTCACTGGCTGCACAGACGTATGTTAATGTTACACACAGCGATACAAAAACACACCCGCTGCAGCAGAATAAACACACCGCAGGCTGAGGCTGCCTCTCCCTCCCATCATCCTTTTCAAAAATATCTGCATAATAAACGAACAAATACCAAAATAAATCCTCCATATGTTGCTGACGTACCTCGCGTTGTTGATGAGATGTAAAATAAGTAAGCTCGTTATTTTCCTCCCATCGTCGCGCGGACAGCAGCTCCGGCTCGAGGCCCTGCCGTGCTGTACTGTACACACACATATACATACACACACACACACACACACAGCTGCTCTTTTACTTCAGCGCATTGTCCGCCTGCACGAGACGCAGCTGACGTCATGCAGCTGCCGCGCGCATCACGAATGTTTGCCTCGTGCCTTTTACTGTATACAAGCACTAATTATCTCCGACATGGACGCATGTTTGCGAAACATTTTGGTTTGTTAATTAAAGTCTATACATATACAATAAAAATTAAACATTAAATATTCAAATTTTAGCAAAATTACAAATATATAGTCATGCAAAACTGAAAAATTTGAAGATGAAAATGAAAATGCATGTATTTTAAATACACTGAACCCTTATTCCACAAGTTTGTTGTCAATATAGCTGTTAAATTGATAAATAGCTGTTAAATATAGAGCAGTAAAAATAAAAAAAATCCTTTGAAATGGTGTAAAGCGGAAATATAAGTATCATTCAAGGAAAATATTCTACTGAGCTTTGATTTAAAAAATACAAAAAAAAAAAAACGAAAGTAAAATACTAATATGCATCCATTAAAGGATTACTCAGAGGAAATAAATGTATAAAACAAATTGTGTTCAAAAAGACAATGATTGACGGCTGTTCAGGACACATATTAGTGCTTAAACAATAACCTAATTACTTGAGTATTGGATTATTTGACTGACAAAAACAAAATCAGAAAAAAATTTGAAAATTGATCAAACATTTTAGTCTTTTTTCTGACAAATTTAGTGAAATATTGCAACATCCTGTCACACATTTCCTTGAGGGTTTACTGCTTTTCTCTGTTTCACATCACTGTAAACTGAATATTTTGGAGTTTTAAACTTTTGTTCACACAAAACACAAACATTTAAAGTCGTCAATTTGGACTTTAAAAGGTATTTTTCAAGTTTTACAGACCAAACACCGACCAACCAATTAGTTAAAACAGTAATTGGTGTATGAATCAATAATGAAAACAGTCATCAGTTGCAGCCTCTAGATTAAATTGTGCTACAGTTTTGTGCACATGAAACATCCACCAGCGTTAACTTCAGTGTTTGTCCAAAGGATGGCAGTGTAACATAAAAGAACTGCAGAGCACCTTTTAATAGTCTCCTCTCTGCTGTTTGGGGCCCCCGAGCTTTCATCTGTTGGCTTCAATTTATTTCATCACACTATACTGCAGCTGATCTAATAGCATGTACATTTTGTTGTCACCTAAAGGGAATTTCTTGTCATGCCTCAAAATTGATGCACCTGTTTGCAGCCTCGGACAGTATTTGTGCTGCACGGTCACACAGAGTGTGTGTGAGCAGCATACGGCTGCAGACAATTTTACAGATCAGCACACTGACGTACATTCAAACAGTAGATCGTGGATTTACTATATTTGGAGAGAGTGTTTTATGTCGTGCTCTGCAGACGTTAATTTGATTATCGCCAAAGGAACGTTGGATCCTTTGATCCTTGAACACCCCGAGGTCACTTTCTGCACAATAAAGCTGGATTTCATCCTCTATGCAATATGGAAACAAGCATATTGTGTTTATTAGGTTAGTTTGCATCTTTAGTGTCATGATGCCGTCAGATTTGCTCGGAGGAAGTTCTCCATCGTTCCTCGGCGCCCTTCCAAACCCTGACCTCTGACTTCATCTCAAGGCTTTTGATATGAGCAGATAGAAAGACGCATCTCTTTAAGACAGGATGTAATCTCCATAAAGACTGGTGTCCTTCACCCCATCTGATCCTCCCCCCCTGCACTTACCCACCTTATCTCCAGGTCCAAGATGGTATCAAGGCAATTTCGCTTAAATAAGACCAGGAAACAATCAGGGCCTTAAGTTAAGTGATGCTGTTGTTGGGGGGGGGTTTCAATTTAATTTAATTTAATCAGGATGCAGTCTGAGAAATTCCTTGCTGATACCGATCAGGGACGAGTGTCAGTGTCGTTTTTCTTTGACATTTCCTTGTGTAATGTGCCTCGTTTGTGAGATTTTCTTTGTAAATACGAGCCTCTTCTTTTATTTTCGGTGTCATCAACTGTACGCCAAAAACAGCCAACACAGTGGGTCCCATTTTCTGGGACACACAGTCTAAACCAGACTTGAGCATGCCCTCATTATGAGGGTTTGCAACCCCCCGAGAGTGCCCGACCTGACCCCAAAAATTGCTCAATTGACTTTTTCCATCCGCAGTTATGTGTGGTGATGGGGAACCATGACATTTACATTCGCACCACTCCAATATGATCCCTTGCTCAGCGCTAGTTTTTCGACACAGACTATAGCTCAAAACAGGTCACAGGATCAAAAGTGTCTCTCGCCCCGAGGAGCCACTGAGTCGATCGTTTCCATTTCTGCACCAAATGGTGTTTTCTCTCCCTCGCTCTCTCACCAGTAACTTGCTGGAACACATTTAGATCCTGAGTAGAACTCCTCAGTGCCCACTCATCACTCTGCGTGGTGTTTGAAGATTACTACGCTCAGAGACATCCTCACTGGGCATCCAGGCAGCTTAGAGGCCAAAATCCATAATCCCTTACCCTTCATGGGAATTCTCCATGCACTTTAACATGCTGAAATACAGCCCCGCTGCAGCAGCCACTCACGGTCGAGGAACTACTGCAGCCGGAGGCCGAGATAGATGGATGACATGTCTCAATGAATGTGGGAGAAGTGGAGGAAGTTAGATTTAAAAATAAGTTATATACTGCAGATAGTTTCTGCCCAGAAATCCAATCCTAAAGGATGTTTCTTGCGAGGTATTTTTATTTCTGATGTATGCACACTTCTTCAGTCTGTCCACATGCACTAGTAACTATTTTATGTATCCAATAACAGCCCAAAGGACATTATTTACTGGAAATATAGATACTTTAGTGCCGCAAAACCACCTCTACGAGTCGTTTCAATAAAGTATTTCCTTTGAGGCTTTAGTGCCTTATTAAAAAGCGTAAATAAGTTTAGTTTCTTGTTTTAGTGGTCTGCATGAACAAGTAATATGTAAAGTTCAGCTGTTGCAGCTGAAGGACCTGTGGGGTTTAATTTCTCCTCCTCGAGGCTACACTCTACCGCTTTTTCAGTCTACTCTGCTAAAACCATGTAATAGCTTTGGGAGTTTGTCTCGCAGCAAACAAGAATAATAAAAGTAATCTCATATTCACATTTGGTATTTTCTCATTATGAAAGCGCTTTTTGAGCGTATATCCCTTTTTAATTTTTTATTTTTTTCTCTAAGAGGTAGACGGAGAGAAAAGGTCAGAGCAGGTTTTAGTCAAACATCAGGCAGCAGGGTCACATAATGAACCAGTGGTTTCTCACTCTGCACCATCTGTGCAAATGTTTTTGGATTGCCATCATGTACAGGTGCTTTTTTAAAAAAAAATCTTCTTTCCAGCTTTTTGAGCAACATCTCCGTCATTCAGACAACATATGTTTTGCTGTAACATGTTGGGCTCTAACTTGGGACAAAATGTCAGCGTGAACGCCCTTGGTCAGCCAGGAGCTGGACTGCTACCCCAGCACTACCGGCCTAACCTGTATCAGAGCGATGCAGCCCCGTCTCCCTGCTGTTTGGCATGCTCCGTGGCACCGAGCGCTGAGGGCAGAGCGTGTCACCGAGCTGGCACCGGCCTGAACTCGTTCAAGGTTACTCTTTGATTTAATGGTGATGCATTTTTTAAAACCGCATCATCCCTCTCTCTCTTGCCACCGCGCCTAGTCCATCTCTGTCACAAACACTGGCTGTGCGTCTCACCTTTAGCAGTGGAAGCACCAGGAGAGGTTGTTTAAGATATAAATCATTGGCAAACGAAGTACCGGGCTCCGGTGCAAGCTGGCCCTGATTGTTTTACCTGCCGGCCTGTTTTAAAGGCAGGATGGCGAAGGAAAGCTGCACTATATATTTAGACCATGACATGGGAAAATGGTCCACTCATCATGTCGACAGCTCTTTGTGTGGGTGCTAACAATTAATACTGACTTCAAAAGCCCTGATGTTTTGATGCATAACCAGGTGCTGTGGTAAAAAAAAAACACCTTGGTGGTTTTTCTTTGCCCCTTTGAAGATGTAAATGATGGAGAAAAGTATCAGTGTGGTGTGTCTTTGTCTTGTATAAATAGCATCACCTAGCTTTATGCTCCGGATGATGTTTCCGACAAGGTGATTTTCAGTAATCATCAGCTCTCCCTGCTGTTGTTTCAGTGAACATACACTGACAGCAGTGTGTGTCGTAAAAATAGATTTTTCAACCAGTTGCTCTTCTTCTCTGAGGTGCCGCCGCTTGTAAACGAGCCTAATTGTCAGAGGTCGGCATCTGTGCACTGTCGCCTCAGATATATTAAACTGATCAGACAATGTTTAACTTTTTTTTCTTTTCTTACCTGAAATTAAATCTGAGCTGTTCAGGCACAAGAACATCAGCCTTTGTGTTGTGTGGCAGCCTGTTATGGATGGAGATGAGGATTTCTGATAAAGTGATGAATCGGAGGATAGAAACGGGTCACATTCATGAGCCATGTAATCCTCTTATATCTCATGTCTTTTCGGAAAGCACACACATCTTTGTCATCGATACTTGTGTGTCTGGTTTTAAAAAGCTGCCTCTCACAAGAACTGAAAGGCTGCGTATTTTTCCCTCAAGACTAATGAGGAACCTGATGAGCAGAAATGAGTTTTAACAAGTTAGAGTTAAGATAAGGAACACTGATGTTCTGCTTCAAGGATTTTTTTGGGGGGGAAACCAAGACTCTGATCAGCTGCATAGTATTAAGAACGTATATTTATTTACTTATTTGTTAAAATTTATAAATTTGTCATAGTGGCTGTACGATGCAAACAAGAAGGTTTTATGGGAATTGTTCACATCGGCTACTTTTTCTTCTGCAGTTCTTCCATTTGGTCTCTTTTGTCTTGTAAAGCTAATAATTGAGCAATAGCTTACAACAGGCTATGAAGTTCACATTGCATAACATATCACAGCCTGAGCTATTGCTTTTATAAAACGGTTACCAGGTAATATCAACTGGGAACTTAATTCATTCATTAGTCATTGTTCTTAAAAAAAGAAATTGGTCCTCCTGACAGCCTGCACATAGTGATGTGGTTGCTATGCAACCTGCTAGCTTAGAGACGTAACTTAGCCTGCAGCCCTGTTAGCTTAAGCTAGCCTAGCCTACTGGTTACATCTGCAGTCAGTCTGACCTTATAACCTGTGTTATCAATTAATCAATAGGCTTATTTGCCACATTTAATCACATAAGGCACAACAGCTGGTCTCCAGTGTGGCACTGTCCTTCCTGCTGAACGTGAACCAGTCAGATATTTAATTTCAGCTATCTGATTTATAAAATAACATACAAACTTTTCAATTATAATTTTCATTTTCATTTATAAAGTATAAATTCAATAGCAAATTCAACATGGAAGCTGATCTCTAAAGGATAATCATTAGGTAAAGTCTTAGGGTAAAGCTTATAGCTCTTCCCTATAATCCTTTGCCATATCCATAAAAGTTGTAGTACAAAAAGTCACTTTAAATGATGGAATTTAAAGCATTTTCCCTTAAATTTTCCCATAAAGTTAAGAATAGACCCTGGTTAAGGCAAGTTATTCATCTTAGCCCTAAGGTTAAAATTAGAGAGCAAGAAAGACTCTAGTGAGGTTCAAGAGTTTCTTTAGCAGCTCTTCAGTTTTAGTTGTCCGAGTCAAATTTATCAACACAATAACCACGAGGAGGCGGTTGTGCATACGATTATTTTGACTTAATCACTATGAGTCATCTGGTTCACAAAGTGTGGTCATACCTACTGTGAACTTTTTAAATGTTTCCCTTGAAAAAAACTCCCTTATTATAATAAACTTACACTAACACATATACTAAGTGTTTTTAAACAATAAAAACAAATGAAAAAGACAAAAAAAAAGATGATTCAGCCGACTAACAGACCTAAAGAGCATTGAAAACAAACATTAAAGACAAAAGCAATAATGAAAACTAATGAAATATGCAAAAACTATAACATCTTCATAACTATTTTTGTTTTATTTTCTTTGTTCATCAACCAGTCACGACTCTTAAAGGAGCAGCAGGGTCAAACACACCTTCTCATTAAAGTGACCATGTCTGAGTTGCTTTAAGAAAATAATGAATCGGTCCAAAACATTGACTCCTTTCTAGAATTTTCTGGTTAAGTCATGAGCTCTCAGACAGTTTTGTCAGAATGTCTGTTAATGCTGCACCTGATTTATAAAATGCCGCAGGTAATTTTTTTATTTTAATTAGCAATTAAACTTCTAATTTGTTTTCATTATTATTTGATTCACCATTTTTTTCTGTAAAGGGTCATAAAATATATAAAAATGCTCATCACTGTTTCCCATAGCCCCTGGTGACATATTCAAATTGCTTGTTTTAATGCAAAAACAGACCATAATTCAAAATTATTCATTTTACATTAATAGAAACAGTAAAACACCGAAAGCTTTGACATTTAAAAAAGGCAATTTGTTTCTTTTTTGGGCACTTTTCCCCTATTGCATATCCATTTGTCTATCTTTATTTCAGTTGAGGGTCTATGGATGCACCAGTGTTGTATTTTTAGTGGACTGTAATGCCTTGCAGTGTAAATATCTGAATTTTTGGACTGTGTATATAACAGTAATAATAAATGACTCAACTTGACCAAAGTCAAAATGAGAAATTGTGCACCGTAATGTCTGTTTTTTTGGTTTTAGTTTCATTTTATTTATTAAATGGAATAACAGTCACTCTGTCAAAGGAAGTTATTTCTGTTTGTCACCTTGGGCTTTAAGCAATTTCAAAGGGGCAGATTTTTACATTTTTTCTGATGTTTTGTACTTAGATTATTGGATAAACTTAATTATTACCTCAAAAATATATGAGATTCATTGAGAATTAAAAACAGTTGTTGGTTGCGTCTTTGTAAATAGCTTTAATGATCAACTGATTATCATAATCTTTTTCTTTTTGTCTAATCAAGGTTGTCTCAGAAATAGATTGATTTATTGTTAAAAAATAAAATTATAGTTATTAAAATTACTGGGTTAATAGATTGAGCACTTGTGTCAGTATCGCACAGATAAAATACTGTATCTGTATGCAGAAAACTATTGAGTAACCAATTAAACCAAAGACAGAAGGTTTTTTTAATTGATAGATGAACACAATGGGCACCTGTTTTACCCAAAAACTGTCATGAATGTATTTTATTAGGATCCAATATGACAATAATACCACTATATTCCAAAAAAAAAAATTAAAATAACACAAACACTGGATCAAAACAACCAAATTTCTTAAGTTTAACTGGTCACCAAGTTAAGCCAGTCATGTGTCTGAAGTGTAGGGACCGTTACTGCTTTTTAGTGTCTAAATGCAAAAAACAGATTAAACAAGATGCTGCATCTCAAACTGTTAAACTCTTCAATATTTCTTGCATTTTTCAGATTCTGTTACATCAGCAATCTGATGCTTATTTTTCTGTTACATTTGCTGTGATTTGATACAAATGTTTGAGTGTCAAAACCCTCACCGCCTGTTAAAAAAAGGGTGAGTTTTAGCAGCCTGATAGAAAGTGAAAACGGCTCTCGCCTTCACATTATGTGGCAAAGAGTGGAGACTTCTGGTGTTGAAAGCAGCCGAGACATCCAGCTGACAGTTATTTGAAAGCGGCCTAATTTTCGCTGGGATTCATCATGAGCTGAGTAGCATTAGATCATAGATGTGCAAACAGCAAAATGGGAGAATTAGACAGTCGTCGCTGTCGGCCATTATCCATTGTAGTAGGAATTGACAGTCTTACCATGCTAACATCCATTAGAGCAATTAGCTGCGCCACACAGGTGCCTTGCATTTCAGTCTGTGAAACCTTTTGTTAAAAGCCTTCAAATATTCTTAATTTCCACACCCTTCCAAAGAGAAATCTGTACACCAAATGTAATATAAGCAGCGGGACGGAATTAAATAGAGCGTAAACTTAATTTCATGTTGCCACAATTCATTCGATTCATATGGGCTTAATAGTATTGTTCATTTCCTGCAATATTTAGGGGTGAAGTGTTCGTACCTGGTTATGTCTGGGGGGCATTAAGTCTGACTAATGAAATGACTCTATCCTCTGTGGCGTTTTAATCTATTCACTGTGAAAGTAATTGACAAGCCCACAGTATGTGCATTAGGATAGCTCCAGCACCAAAGGACAGCTGTCACTAAAGCAATTAAAATGACAAAGGTTAATTAATTCTCTCCAGTTTTTACCTGATATGAGACGTTCACAATGAGTGAGTTTTCATTTCCGGAGGAGTAATAGTGTTTTGAGGAGAGTAATTTATTTGTGATTTAAAAAAAATTGCAAAAAAAAAACAAAAACAAAACACCAGCTTTTGTATGATAGAGTCTTTAATATGTCAATACGTCACACAAAACTGTGCCCCAGGACAGCTTCAGTCCCAGATTTGAAATGAATTCTGCAGCAGGACATGGTATGAAATGACAACTAGTTGTTTTTTTTCTTTTTTTAAGTAAGATACCTACTTTATCTCCTCTAGCAGCAAACAAACAAAATGTGATTTGTTTTTAAATGAGGCTTGCGAGGATGTTTTACACTTACACATTTCGTCCGTAGAAACGTCTGTAAGTGGGGGGAAAAAAACAACAAAAAAACGAGGCTCTACATTTTTTTTTTTTTATCATAGTTGTGGGGGTCAAGCGGAAGAAAAAACCAAGACACAAATAATTACTATGCCAACCAACTCTGACACCACGAGAGCAGAACCCAAGAACTTTCTAATCCACCTAAATGTCAAAGCAACGTTCGTAGCCCTCCCTCCGTGTGAATCTCCACAGGCTGCCAAAAGGCCAGTGGTTAGTCATCTGTTTACTCCTGCAGCTGCTGGGTGTCATTGGGACTCTGAAGGAGAAATCCCATGATTCTCTCTGCCATTTCTGACAGCTCCCGCCCAGACCACATTAATCAGGGATTGTGGGCGAGCTAGGGGAAAGACGGCAGGCATGGATGGCTCCGGCCCAGGACAACTGAACCGAGGGAGGAGATCTGGGCCTGGAGATAACTTAGACGTCCAAACACTGCCGGGTTGTAATGCTGCCGGTTTCATTCATAGGCATTGAGCTCGTTAAATAGACAGTTTCTCTGGGGAGACGGCTAGTTTTTCTTGTTGCCGGGTAAAATGGTGCTTTGAAATGAGCATAATTCAAGAATCATTGGCTCTAAAGAGGAGTTAAATGAATCCAACCGCTCCCACTTGTGCAAATTAGTCTCCAAGACAGAGATTAGCTGCTGAATTTCAGTTATTAGATATGTGAGATCGGTTTGAGTTTAATTTCTGAAAAGCCATATTTCCTGCATTTTAATTATGAAACTCTGTCTACATCCCCTCTGTTTAATCATTTCATTGACTTGCGCTGAAGATACAGTCAGTGATCTGAAAGTTAACAAAAGATTAGCCTGAGTGCTAGAAGCCAAAACATAAAACTAGAACTTGCTGTCACTTCCAAAATGATTGACGGATGTTTTAATAAAAGGACTAATACTAGA
>JAPZDV010000025.1:3413753-3433154 GCA_029814665.1 Acanthurus lineatus | reverse complement strand
AAGAGATTAGCTGCTGAATTTCAGTTATTAGATATGTGAGATCGGTTTGAGTTTAATTTATGAAAAGCCATATTTCCTGCATTTTAATTATGAAACTCTGTCTACATCCCATCTGTTTAATCATTTCATTGACTTGCGCTGAAGATACAGTAAGTGATCTGAAAGTTAACAAAAGATTAGCCTGAGTGCTAGAAGCCAAAACATAAAACTGGAACTTGCTGTCACTTCCAAAATGATTGACGGATGTTTTAATAAAAGGACTAATACTAGACTTAATAACTAAGTTATTCATATTTCCAAGTACTACAGATTTTAATCAGTAATGCTCTTAAATACAGAGGTAAAACAGCCCAATATTTGCAATTATTATAAGATTTGAAAACAAAAAAATGCAGCTTTTTGATCTTTTGTCAACTCTTTAACCTTAACACAATAGATTTTTTGGCAACAAGCTGTCAACAAAATATGAACATGTTATCGCCTCATAAAGCTCACACGGCTAACATGTTAGATTCTTATTTACACTTCCAGGAGACATGGAGGGTAGTTAGTATTCATTTGGAGCCTTGTTTTTGGCCACCTGGCAAGTAGAAGTCTGATATTCATGCTTGTTTACTTTCTACAAACTCCTGGGGGAAACATCTGGCTCTCGAGCTGCTAAAGTTCACCAATATGTTCATCAGCTAGTCGCTAACTGTGGCTGTCGGCTGTTTGGTGGTCGGCGGCAGCAGCGTGCAGTGGATTTATCAGAGCTTTTTTGGTATAAAAAGCTGCCTGCTGCTTCTGCTGCTGGAAACACTTCTGAGGAGAGCGAATAAAACAGAAAAGTTGAGGGCTGTAAACCCAAAACGATGCCCTTTACAATGCCCTTTGCATTACAATATTGATTAACACAGCTTTAAGTCATATTTGTAAATACATATGAAACACATATTGTCCTTTTTAAACAGTACATGAGATGATATGTTGCATTTACCCTCAGACGACATCCGTGTGGGAACAGATCCATCTCTCTGCAGCTCTCACACCAAACACTTTTGTGCCAGACTGTTTACACTTGTAAGATTATGTGCATAATGAGGCTGCATTGTCTCTGCAAAGTGCTGCTTTAATTCTTTGAAGCTGAACAAACTGTGCCTGGCACATTTGGGTAAGGGTGGAGGGATATCAAAGTCACTTTATTGAGATGAAAGAACTGGCCCAAACAGCAATCGGAGACATTAGTCATTCCTTCTTCTCGGTGACAGAAACATGCTCTCAATTTACGAGTCAGGTGCTTCCAGTGATTTCTGCCAGCCTTGTTCCTCCACATCATAAATTCCTCTTTATGCTCACTCATCCCACAGGCAGACCCCCATTCTTTGGCCTGCCTTGTCAGAAAATACACCCCATGTTGGCACATTGGATGCCGTCCAGGCAGCCATTAGCAGTTACTGTGTTGCGTATACCATGGCGTGCACTATGAAAGAGCACCGAATTTAAATAGACAGCAGTGATTGCGCCCCTAGGTGCACATTTGTGGTTTTTTTTACAGGTTTTCTATCGGCACTTTAATTCATTCTTTCTATGGTGTTGACTCTGCAGAGCTCCCACTTACACTGTGTTCATTTCCTCTAAATGCTTCACGTGGAGCCACTGGCTCCCAATTTATGTAATGAAGGTTTAATAGCCAATTGGAACATCCAATATCATTAACAGCCAGTGTTAGTCTCATCCAGATTTTTTTTTTTGTGATAACCAGAGGTGCAAACGTTTGATAGGTGGAATGTGAGATTAGCACCTGCTGTTTAAAGTATGTCCTGTCGCCTCTGAAGCAAGAAAAAAAAACACATTTTAACACATCTCACATTTTAACAGGATTGTTTTTTTTTCTATTTCTGCCTTTTGTTAAATGAACTTTTTTTTTTTTTTTTTTTAAGAAAATCATCCCCCTACATCACTTCAATATCTTCCTCCCCTGCTTGTTCTAATATCTATTTTTTAAAATGATTAATTTAGTGTGTACAGTCAGATATTTTTGGATGCACTGTGGCTCTAACACGTCTTTCCACAGGCTGCTTGTCATATTTGTGATGCAGGAGTTGGAATATATTATACTGGACTTGTTAAGTCATAAAAGTAAGAGCAATGTCTAAATGTCTAATATGGAAATGCAGGACTGAGGAAACAGCAGAATTAGAGCACAATTATGTTTGATTTTTTTTTTTAAGGTGCAGAGCAGAAAATGATCCTCTGTATCTCTGTCATCTTGTGTATCTTCTGAAACTTTTTATTTATTTATTGCAACATTTACTTGCTTATGTTTGATCTGATGGGAGCCCTCCACTGGTGTCATTTGCTGAGAGCTATTCGTGGCCTTAAAACTGCTAACACATAACACAGAATTGAAACAGTACTTTTTTTTCCTCCTTTTCTCTCAGTATTTGATGATGATTATTTCTGACAGCTGCAATAACATAATAATATAGATGGACGTTATTCAGTTGTTTACCACATTCGGTTCATGCACAGACATGGACGAGATTCCAACGACAATATCAGAGAGGTATATTCACTCTAACAATCACACTGCAGAAAACAACACCACTCAAAATATGTTTACTTTTTCCATTATGCCCTCTAATGCATACTGACAGATTCTTCTTATTTGCATTGACATTTACGTGTTTGCGATGATTACCAGAGACTGATTGGAAAAGACAGAAAGCATGATTGGGAAGGAAATACACTATCAACATAAACAACTAAATTAGCAGGAGGAAACATTAATAAAACTGTTTTTCTGGTTTTTGTGTGGAATTCACAATATTTACATAAATACAATCAGCCTACTTTTACATTTGGCTTGACAATTTCCTTTCAATGTAAGCAGCTATGCATATAATATGAGTATTGCAAGCCTATAAATGCCTCCCTAAATGCTCTCATAATGACCTCGGGGTGGGTCTGTTCATTGGAGCGATATCAGTCTTGTGACAAGGATATGTTAGCTGTGTTAATGCCTGTCAACATCTCAAGTTTGAAGTGTCCCGTCTCCTTTTTCCATTCAGATCATTTGACACCACTCAGGACCCTGAAGCTTGTCTCTGCCCTTTGTTTTTCCCCCCTTCTTCTGGTCATGTGATCACCCGGTGGGGAGGTAAGGGGTGTCACTGTGGTAGTTGTAATCTGGACACACTTTCTGCACCAGCTTGTAGTCGGTGCTGTAGAAGGTGATGAAGATGCAGATGACTTTAAAGGGCTTGGAGCACAGCCAGGACACGTGGCTCTGGGTCTGCTCCTGCGGGCAGCTCTGCGAGGGGTCGTGGGCACACAGTGAGTTCCTGGTGCCCTTCTCCACCTTCTCGTACTCCACCCTGCAGTTGAACAGCTTGGTGTCCTTGGTCTCCAGAGCCGTCTGCTGCTGCTGCTGCTGGTGGTGATGGTGCTGGTACTGCTGGTGCTGCTGGTGGACCTGGAACTCCACAGCTTTCGTCGGTGGAACGAGTCCCACGGACACGTTGCCCTGACCGGTGGAGTTGTGGCGGAAGTAGACGCTGAATGTCCCGTTGCCGTGATCCACGATTTTACCAGTGATGAGAAGGTTTAGCTTTACTGTCTTGATGTTGGAGTGGAAGTCGCCCCAACCGAACATCTTCTTGAACTTGCCTGTTTTGACGATGGGCCTCCTTTTTGTCCTGGATCGAGGATCGCGGGGGGCTGAGGTGTTGTAAAGCCAGTTCCACTGCTCCCGTTTGGAGAACGAATCTGCGTCGTCGAAGCTCAGATCCAGAGAGGTGAAGTTCTCTTTGCCGTAGAGGGTCTGTGACAGGAGACGGCTGATGGAAAAGGCCTTGCTGCTTTCAGTCCAGTAGGTCTTCACTTTGGGTTTTGAGCTCTCTCTCAAGTCCGAATTACCTGAAGTTGGTGAATCTGCACTGGAAGCCTGGAAAAACAAGCAAAAAACACCATTACTGAAAATATTTGAACATGAAAACACTCAGATGGCTCATTGTTTCAACGAGGATGCACAAAATTTCCTTAAATTTAAAAAAATTGTGAAATTTGTTTTAATCAGCCACTTAGGGTTGAGCATTAAGTTCTTAATATTAGAGCTTTGTACATAAATGAAATGTGCAAAGTCAACCAAAAAAAAACCTTAAAATTAGTAAGTGGATAAACATCGTGCTTGTCTGACTTTCATGATGCATCTTGTCGCAGTCCAACAATTAAAGTTGCTGTTTTCTGCTCAGTTTTTGTTAAAAATCATATTAAGATTTGTAAAACTTCATTAGACTTTTTTAACCTAGAGAATATGGGTCAGTAGAACCACAGGCTTTTCCTAACTTTAACTTCAGCATAGATACCATAGATGTATACTGTAAAGTGGAGAATTTTAAAAATGTTTTTTAAAACAGGTTTTTGTCTTCAATGTCCATGTTCTGCCTGGCATTAGTGTTGTGTGGACACATGCATGCTGTGGGCTGCGTAGTTAAAATCAGTTGATGTGTTTGATGAAAACCCTGCTAACAAGCAGACAATCAGGAAACAAAACTGATTTCTGCAGCCGTTAGAAAACACCAACAATTTTTCCACCGTGCAGCATGTCAGCACCTATAACACTGTTAAACCTGTTACGGACTCTCGTGGTGTGCGAAACGTCTTGATCGCGGTGTCCTAATCAAGATTAAAGGTAGTCCTGTCAAACATCGAGATGAATGAAGCGCTTGTGGGGGGCAGACGTGATGCAACAGCAGACTATTACCTGCTGAATGTGGCCTGAATGGATGATTGATGATTCATTTTGCGCCCCTCCACTAACGATCACACATACGAGAGCGTGCAGATTCCCCGTGCCCCCCATAGAGCCCCATGACAGCGATATCCAAACCCCAGCCGTGGAGCGTGACAGCAGATCTATCTGGTCGAAGCGTTTACATTTTGTACCTTCACCCCACGATCAATACTCTGAAAATAAGGTCTTCTCTCATTCAGAAAAGTTCACTGAATGACATTGTGGTACTGTGGAGCTCTCGCTGAGTAAACTGTTGAAGGAACTGTGATCTTTTTCAGAGGCATGCGCCCATTTTATGAACTTGGCTTCAGAGCGAAAGGGTTTGTAAAAATGGCCTCCAGTTGTTTTGAAGAGGCCTCGATGATGAATGACCAGATGTGGATGAACCGTTAGTGGCATTTTGGAGACTTTGGCTTAGATGCCTTTGTGTCTTTCTCCCTCTCTGAAAAGAAGCCCGAGTGTTTTTTTTTTAAATGCAGCATGACACGCAGAGTCAAATCAAAGCTTTTCAAACCACAAAACATTTTCGAAGATTGCCAAATCCTTAGAGCCAGTTGGTTTAAAGACAAAGGAAGCTGCAGGACCTTCAGAGCAGAATGTTGGAGTGACGAGCTGAAGAGAAATATGAATTTCAGCAGTTTCCTTGCGCAGTGGGGCAGTTTCACTGTATTAATGAACACCTCCTTTTGTCTTCCATTGCTGGAAACAAAAGCCTGTCATGTTGCCTCACCGGTGATGTATTGTAAAAAGATAAAGTGAGTGTGGGGATGAGAGAGGCTTCCTGTTCAGGATTTATTGGCACTATTACAGTCAAACATAAAGCTCCTTAGGATGTAAGAGGTAGAAGTGAAACAGTACCTTATAGACTGTCGGCCATATAAAATAAATCCGCACGTTACAGTTCAGTATGTACTCTTGGTCTTAATGATGTTTGGGGTTCAGCTTGTTTCAGTTGTTTATGGTTATCTTAAAAAATTGTCTTGCTCACTGGACAGAGGCTGAGCTTGCCATTGGTCGATTATTTCACTCTGCATTCTCCTTCCTTTTAACTATCTGCATTTTTAATGTTTACTGTCCTTGTCGCTATGATAAACAACAACAACAACAATAAAAACCTAAGAGCCAGCAACCTACATGCTGATAATTGTAAGGTTTAATTATGTTTGGATTGAGTAATAACACGCCTGCCTTGTTCCTTTGTGGGGATTAAGACAAATTATTGACAGAATTAGGATCAATGGGTTCCACCAAAAAAGTTTCCTCGGTATGAATTTGCAATTTTGGTTACTGTTAATGTTTTCTGGGCTCAGCGCCAGCAAAAATGATTGGTTAAAAGAAATAGAAACAAGCCAGAGTGGCTTCTTCCAATTCTATAATATGCTAGCTAATGGGTTCATGCAGATCTTTCTCCAGCACTGACATGATACAAAATAAAGTGTAAAAAAATGAAGTGGCAGTGCAAGACTATGGTTTAAATTAAAATAGTGTACAAAAGTGTATTTTCATAGGATAATACAATAGCTAATTTAAAACTTAAACATACTGTCATTTTTTAGACCAAATTAAATATAAAGGAAAAGCTTGTGAACTTGTCTCAAAAATATAAACATACAGGATTTCGTAAAATTGATCTCTTAAAACTTTGTCCCTTGTAAGTTTTACCTCTGAATTCAGTTTTACAAGTTTGCAATTCTTAAATTAATTGTCCCTAAATGACCTTTGACCTGCAATCCAAACTGTAAGCCTCATTTACTTTCCAGTCTTCTGACTTTTAAAATGTCTTTAGTCTCTAATGATCAAATGAAATCTCATTTTCGTAGTGCAGTAATTACCGATGCTTCTCAGTAACTGGGTTTCGGTCTCCGCGGAGCCCCGAAACCAGATCAAGGGATATTAGGAAGCTGCTTTGAGTTGGTTTAAGTGACTGTCAGGCTAATTAGTGAGACTGTGTGTTTGAGGATGCAACATTTGAAAGTAGAGATAGAAAGAATGTTCACAAAACAATGAAGATCTACGAAGGTTTCGGAATCGGATAATCGAGATTTATCAGTTTGTCAGCCAGGAATTTAAACAGGGAGTTTTCAACTTCATGTTACGTAACATTCTGTTCCAGGAGGTGACACTGTAATAATATTTTTCTTTTCTTTTTGATGGGATTTCTTAACTATTTTCTTCCAAGATTATTAACATTACCCAGTACATCTGAAGCGCTCGCCCCGTCATCGTCGACCTAAGTCCTTGTTGTGGAGACTGGCTCTGTTGTCACCGGTGTTATGTACGGTCCCCAAACTGTGACATGCAATTAGCTTTCATCTAAAGCACCTGACAGTCTCTGGATTAGAGCACTCTGAGGCACATTCACAGAGACCCCACTTCACAGATTAGAACCAAACCTGTAATCCAGCCCGGGGAGATTAGGCAGATCAGAGGCAGTCCTGACTAAAGCATCGTTTATATCCAGAACACCCTGACTGACTGCACCAACACTCGGAGGGCCAAGATTTACCTCTTGCCAGCTTCACAAACATGCAAGCGAGGCACAAAGAGTGTGCTTGTGCATGTGTGTGTGTGTGTTAGATGCATGAATGTGTCTGTAAGAGATACTGCAGAGAGAAAAGAGTGAAGGGGCTGCTGGGTAAAGGACAGGAGAAAAACAAACTTGGCAGCTTAAAGGTCAACAGTCACACTTTGATGACTTTGTGTTTAGCAGATATCAGCTTGTCAAAATTATGGGTTATTCAATATCAAATAAAGGACAAACTCTATTGTCAACAGCTCAAATGAAAACTTAAAGGGCACTAAACTGGTTTCTTTAAATTTTAATTTATTATTAATATTAGTAGATATTGTTAAAGCAGTATTTTTCATTATATTTTATTTGTGACTCCTTAAAGTGACAGAGAAACTTTTTATTAAAGTTGTGTGAAATTTCCTTTTTTAACATGTTCATTTTTTTCATCTACATATTGTGAGATATCTAAAAAAAACAATTTAGATATTAGTGAAATGAAAAGATAAAACTATTCAATATATCACAAGACAAGAAAATCTATAAAACTAAATTTGAAGTTATTAAGCAGAACATTTTTTTCCCATCAATAATCTATTGACCCTCCAGATGTATCATATGACCCAGTTGAGGGGCCCCAACCCCCAGTTTGAGAGCCACTGCCTTAAATGACAGAACCAGTGTTTTTTTTTTTACACATTTTAGCTCATTTAGTAAAAATCATGAATAATTCATAAAATGTTTTTCTGTGAAGAAAAAGTCACAAAAATCTGTTAACTACACTTTGTAAATGTAATTTAACAAAAAAGGTTTAAATCTGAGATCCTCTTCAGGCATTTTATATGCATATATACATAAAATTTTAAACAAATTGTTGATTAGATGATAAGTCTAAAATTAATCTGCAGCTTTTTAAATAATCAATGAATTGTTAAAGTCGGTTTTCAAGGGGACACTGCTTTTCTTGGCACTCTGTGAAGGTAACTGCAGTATCTTTTGGTTTTGGACTGTTAAACTTAACAAGTAACCCTAAAGAAGTCAACTTGATTTTAAACGAATTACAACGACCATTTGTTATTATATACACTGTACTTTTAGTCTTTACAATAAGAAAAAATTTTAAAAAATGACAAATATATTAAATTCTGTCAACTAGTTTTTTGTCAACAAAAAATAAACTTATGACATTTGTGCAGTAATGAAGGAAAAAGAGCTACAATAAGCTAAAATAAGCAAAGAAACTGGTGTCATCCTGTGATAAACCAGCTGACTCTTGATTTAATCAGCTTGAGCCCTTGTGAGTAAAATGCTTAAAAAATTTCACTCAACTTTAAGAGCTGCGGAAACCTTTGTACTCGATCGGCTTCGTAAGAGACATGAACAGGCAGTGTTGCAGTTACTTCACATACGTAATTCTTCGAGTTTTTGTTTTTTTGAACCCTTCTCACTGGATTAAAAGTGGGCGGGGCTTAATTTAAGAACACTGATGTCATGTATTTCCGTGCACCAATCAGAGTTTAACAACATTTGACTCAGAACAGGATGTCAGCTGTCTGATTTTTCACTCGTGGTCCCGTCCACTGTTAATGAAATGTGATCATACCACAGTGATCAATTTGCTTTTGATTGTTAGAATCCAAATCGGACGAAGTTTTATTGTTTACTCATACAAGGAATTTGACTCTGGTTTGTTAATGAACTAACACAGAAACAGACAACTAAGAACAAGGACAAAAAATACAGAACAAAAAAGCTTATTAATACATACGTAATGAATTATAATAAACAAAACGTTGCTTATAAGTTAAGTATTCAAAAGGCGTAAACAATGCAAATAGTGCGAAGAAATAAATTTTAAAAGTTTACGGGTGCATGTAGTGTTACACTCTTATAATACGAAGAATGTTTTGTCTGCACTTTAACTATGATTGTTGCACATTTAGGTGCTGTTATATATGTTTATATATATATATGTTTATATATTTAATGTTATGGAGAAATATTTAAGATTTGAAAAGCAAATTTTTATGATGCATGAAAATAAAAGATAAGTGTGCAACTTAGGAGAGGAAAAAATCAAAGCCGCAGATGCCCAGATGTCCATGTTTTTCTTATCTGTATCATTGGTCGAACTCCTGTATGCTTCGTAATTCAAGCAAAAGCATCTTAAGACTCTTTTGTCCTTTAAATCTTAATTTTTAAGGCTAGAAATTATCACTTCAAAAATGGAAAATTTCTTCTCCTTTTATAGAAGAAAATACACTAACTTACAGAAAGTGATATCAAAGCCTTGTAAAAATGCAATAATATACAATTTTTGCAATATATATTTAAATTAAATAGATTTTTTTATCCAAAGATATTCAAAGATATCTTTTAATCATATTTACAGACTTTCATTTCATGTCTCAGGGTTTTTTCCAACTTTTCGATCTACAGTTTGTGATGCAGGCGTCTCCCTCCCCTAAACCTTATTTAACTGTCCATTAATATTATTCCCAGGTTCGGTGTACGAGGCAGAATCACTACAAGATAACACAAACAGCATCGGTATGCAGAAGTCATTTAAGAGACGACTCTCAGATTGCCAGATGCAGCATATAGGCAGGCTGCTGGACAAACCTGAATGCTATCTGCTCTTGGCGAGGCTGTGATAAGGCGCAGGCGTCCGCTCTTTGAAACAGGAAGATAAACAACCCCGGCTTCCCTCGGGAGCTCGGAGGATATTCTATGGGCTGGACCCCCGAACAGCCAACAAATTCCACCTTTAATAGAACCACCGGAGGAGCCAGATGACTCGGCGGTGGGCTGCGCAAAAAAAAAAAAAAACCTTGCGAGTAAGAATGAAAGTGTGTGTCAGTTTTCATTTGCCTCAATGCTGCGGCTGCTGTGGAGGGGAGGATTTGTGGGTGCGACAGTTCTAGTTTAAAAAAGAGCTCGAATGGAGAGGCGACCGGCTGATAGCAGATTTCAGATGCCACTTTGCAATGTTGATTGGACGGCGTGAGTCCAGGGTTCTGCTGCAGCACTCAGAAAATTAAAAGAGTTGTTTGTGTATTAACACCACACTGTGAAAGTTTTGTGGATTTATTTTACTTTTTTTAAAATTTTAGGTATTAAACTTAAGCTCTTATCCAGAGAAGCTTAAAGTGTGAGGAGTTATTAAGGGTTAGAGTTTGGCTCAAGGACATGTGGCTGCTGTGGGATCAAACCTGCGACCTTTCGGGTATAAGCCCTCAAATGTTGCTGCTCTTCTCCCAGCAAAAGCTTATTTTAATCTAATTTACAGCTTTCAGATGTCATGAACCACAACTATTTCTGCCATAACACTTTAAAAAAAGAAGGAATTTAAGAAGGAAAAACTAAATAATTGGTTTATGAAATATCTGTTTCAGATTAAAAAAACGCTTTTCTGTGTTTGAAAGTAATGTTCCTCCAGACGGGAGGCCAGTTTGAAAGTCTTTAGTGTGTTGAAGCCGTCTTTTTAGAGTATTTTCCAACAGGGCACTTGGGAAATGATTGTTGTCATAGTCATTTGCAGTGAATTTAACTTGTCTCGCCTTGTGAGGTCCCCCAGTAGTTGAGCTGATGGATCAACTGAGGGCATTTGACGCCCACTAAGAGTTTAGGTCTTTACTCTCCCAGTGATATCAAAGTGTTACCTGAGGGGGGTCAGAGATGATGACAAATCACCAAGTGTGTCAAGACATCACAGGCAGCTGTGGATGAAGCCAAGTCCTATCACTGCAGCAGCGCTTTGAGAGGCCAGGGCACAATTATTACCATGACTTCTGAGGAGGATAAATACTGTACGCGGACAGACTGCGGGATATTAGAGCGGGGCAGTTTGAAGAAGAGGAGGAAGGAGGAGGAGGAAGGAGGAGGTGGTGGTGGTGGTGGGGAGGAAAAAAAAAAAACCTAGCCACCAGTTTTTTCAACTTACCCAGAGGAAAAATGCATAATCATATTATTTCACACACGACTTGGTTCAAAGGCGGCCAAAATAAGTTTGTGAGGTTCCCATGGGTCTGTCAATCTGTTGAAGGAGCTGCAGGCGAAAGCTTAGGATGCACTGAGTACGAAACAATTATGATCATCCCATTAAAGCATAGCGAAGCAATTTGGCAGCCCAGTCTGGAAAAAAAAAACACACACACACACACACATATTGCCATCAAGTGATGCTGTGAGATCAGCTTGCGCCGCCGTGATGCTGCTGTACGTCTAAGTCACATATTTAATGACTTGTGTTTGTCTTTATATTGTGACAAAAAAAGGAGGAATCCGTGTTAGTTTATGTTATTGCTTCTAAAAGCGAAGAATCTTAGCGTTCCTTCGAAGCAGGAAGGCTTCGTAAAGTACAAGAAAAAAAAAAAAGGGCGGGGGGTGAAATGATTAGTGCGCTTAGTCAGCTGTGAAATTGAGTTTATGGTTTTCAAGACGGTGAATTCAATTCGATAATGGGTATTAAGTTGTAGAGAATAATTAATAGTAATTGACTTCTTTCCATCACTATGCAAATTAAACACAGATAACACCACGGGAGCTTTTTAAGGCCAGTCAAGTTTGTAGGGATTAAGTTTATGGAATTTTTGTTGGAGAGAGGAGTGGCTCCTGTTCTGCTTTGATTGCTTTGTTGACAGATTTATCAGTGGGTGAGGGGTTACTGTCTCTGCAAGGATTAAAGGAATTGGGTTGTCACAAACTGTCAAGGCATTGAGTTAGGAGCATTCTGGTATGTTTGTCATAATGGGCTCAGGCTGTTCCCCGCCGCACCGTCAAATATATTCTTATTGAACTGCATCTGTAAATGGGAGAGAGGAGGGGGGAAAAAATGCAAAGGAAGGATTGAATGGATAGTGCTGAGGAAGAAATATCCAGCGGGAATGTGTGTGCGGATGGATTTGTCAGGATGCAGATTTGGATTTGGGAAGCTTGTGTTCACACTGACATTTGTTAATTCATAAAGATGTTATTGAGTCCGGAGCGGTTTGCAAATCTGTTTTTTTTGGTGGTGAGATTAGTCATAACAAGACTCAAATGGGAGAAAAACATTTTAAAAACACGCCTTTGACTCCATTATAACACATGTAAAATTAGCCTGCAAAAGACATGACATTAGACTTTCACATTATCAGGCTGCATCTCATGTGATCTTACGGCAATAATAAAACTAGAAACTTGATTGGAAGCTTGATTTCACACTATAAGCTCCTGTTGTCCTTTCACAACCTGAAACTCACTCAAGAACATTTCTGTTTTGTTTGCGAACATTCCTCGATATTCCTGCTTACCAGACAAGTGCAAACATTAATCACAGAAATCGCAGAGATGTCAAATAATACGAAAAAATGAAAGAGAATGTAAAATCAAATTGACATTTAACTCACCAGAGAGCTGGCTGACAGCAGCAGCAGAGCGGCGGCCCACAGACATGTGGTCGTCATGTCTCTCTGTGGAGCGTCTCCCCTCATGTCAAACTGTCCTTGATCTTCTTCAGTCGCACATTTGAAAAAAAAAAAAACCAAAACAAAACAGAAGAAAAAAAACCACAAACCCTCCTTCTGACGCGAGCCGATATCAGCTGCCCAACTTGAGGAGAAATAAAGAGTGAGGAAGGCGGTCCTGATGCGAGAGAGCAGAGATGAATCTTCTGAGGCTCATTCAGGAGGGTCAGATGTCTGCTGTTAAAGCCTGTTTACAGGGGGGGGGGGATGTTTTTTTGATGAGGGGCTCGGAGGCGCCGTGGTGAGGAGCGAGGTGTTTGTACATCTGAGTGTCAGTGTGAAGGGATGTTTTATATAGCGCGCTCTGAGGTTCAGAGAGAGAGAGAGAGGAGAGCGGGGGGAGGGATGGAGATACAAATGGAGTGAGTGAGGAAAGGGGGAGGGAGAAAGGGGGGGGCAGCAGAGAAGGAGGTTCACAATATAGACTTTTGGGAAGCAACTTTTCTTTTAACGTCGTCGGTGGGTGACATCTAGTGGCCGTTTTGTTCCTCTGCACCAGCTGCTGTCGTGAGTGAAGCTGGTTGGTCTGAGGTTGAAACGAAGGCGTCTGATGGTCAGTGCACATGAAGGCATCACAACTTATTCTCTCAAAGAAAAAGAATATTTAGCAGAGGTGAAAACCTCAGTCACATGACTCAAAGTCACAAGTTTGATGACTTTAGTCAAAATCAGAGGAGATTTGTGACTCAGTGTGGACTTTTATTAACTGCCTCCCAAGATTTACTTTGTTTGAATCGATTCAGCAGCAATCAATTGAGTTGCAGGAGAACTGATGTAACATCACTGAGCTCCCATTAGACAAAAAGATACCAGTAATTTTGTTTTTTGTAAAGACACTGTGGTGGTCATGAAAATATACGTTGCAGCATGCAAAGTGTGTGGGTCAAATATAGCAGAAGAGACACTTTGTACAGTATTTGAGTTGCACATAGAAGCTCTGTTGTTAAAATTACATTTGGTGAAGAGCACATGATGACTTGCTTAGGACTCAAAACCTAAAGTTTGAACTTTGGACTTCAGTGTAAAGACTCGAGACACTTGCGACTTGGTCCCATCTTTGATATTTATTCCTACGTTAATGTGTAGTTTATGCTGTGTACTGTGTCCTGTTCAAATACTAAAACATCACATCACTGATAATGTGAGGAAATGCATGACCTTAAATTATAAAATTATAAAGGTTTTAATGCCTAAATTCCTAAACGAGGACCAAACTCACTTAAGTGAACATTTGAAAGCACAATTAATAGTTCAATAACTGCATGGGTTTGTGAACATAATGTTCTTTTGTTCGTAAACAGACACAGAGGACTTAAATGATCTATTATAACACTGACTTCCTGTCTCATTTCAAAAACTCTGGATCCTACACTTCCCATAATGCAACTCGAGAGCAACTCTTAGTTAACATCCACATCTTTAAATCTCTATGTTCCAAGTTTAAAATGTAGACTGGTGAAAAAATGTAGCCTTCAATCTCAAAATTACTCCACTGAGGCCATTTAAGTAATTTTTTTCTGACTCAACAAAGCTCCTCCAGAACCACAGAGGACATGAAACCTTTTCAATAGCAGCTCAGTGTTCACATCCAACCTGTCTGAGAACATTTACAGGTGCAGGAGGAAAAACAGCAACAAAAGAAAAGAAGAGGCTGGGAGCTTAGAAATGTCAGTAGCCTGAAAGCCTCTCATTTTCTGTTGTTACTAAATTGACACTGAAGAGTAAAATCGGTGGAGTGAACCTTAAAAAACCTTAGTCATCCCATAATCTACACACATACATCTTAACTTGGATAAAAAATCTAAAACGTGAACCCAATCTCACTGTAAACATAGTGTTTAGGCTGATTAAAGCTCCAGTATGTCGGGTTTAAGAGGGGAATTGTTGGCTGAAATGGAATTACATATTCATAAGTATGTTTTCATTAGTTTGTAATCACCTGAACATATGAAACGTTGTGTTTTTGTTACCTCAGAATGAGCCCTCAGCTCTGAGAAAGAGCCATAAAAGCTGCAGCTGGACCTTTTTTCCAGTGCTGACACAGCACTGTGGAGATAAAGAGACTACGGGAGCCCAGAGGAGACAAACCAAACACAAACTCTAGGGGGTTTTTCTAAACCACAAGAGGTTTTCCTATATACTGGCTGAGGAGGGATAAGATGAGGAAAGTTCACTTAAGGTGCGTTCACACCTGAAAGTCCGGACCAAGGGTCATGTTTTTGTCACATTGTAAACATTTAATCCGGTTGGTTTTAGTTTCACATTTCAATTATGCAAACGGACTAATGGACTTGACATGACAAACCCTACGTACGTAGTTTCGTGTCCCTATACTTTACATTGATTGGTTTGTTGGCAGGCGTCTGATGTCAGCATGTTGAAAATGCCTTGTTTTGTAGCTCAGTTGTAGCTTTATATGTTTTTTGTGAATGGCCCTTGATAAAGTCTTCGGACCAAATGTTAATAAGGCATCTGGTCTCCTCCTTTCCTCGTGTAGTACCTTGGCTCATTTTTGGTTTTGGCCTGCCGTAAGTCCTTGTCATTGGTACAAAGGTCCGAACCTTTGCTTACACAGGGGACACGAACCAAACCACAGTTCAGTTTGATCCAGACCAAGACCGCCTCTTTTGTCGGACCAAATTTTGGTTGTTTGGTCTGGACTATGAACCGCAGGAAGTTTCACATCTGCCAATTTGTTTCAGATTAAACTGAAAAATCTGAAAGTCTGGACCAAACGAGGCAGGTGTGAAAGCGCCCTTAGTTGCACTTTGCAACCTCACCTCTAGATGCAATATGGACCATTAAATCTTTAATTACAAATCTTGAATTAGTTTTAAGCCCATTTTTGTTTCCTTAAGGGCAGACTGAGCAACATCCGACTCAAATTGGTGAGTGCAGCTCATAATTAGAAGAATTACTTACTAAATTACTTTACAAAAGAGTTTACTTTACAACACACAAGGCTCAAAAATAAACTTTAATAGAGTTTTAAAGGACTTTTAAAATAATGTCTAAGAACCTCTTATAAACTTTAAGAGTTTAAAAAATATTATCAAACCATATTTTATCAACTTGTTTTTTAAAGTAAATACGAGTTTAAGCATAAAACCTCCGGTGATTCAGTCTCTAACTGCTTGTTGGTTTTGGTTTTTACATTTGATTCGTTGATGATTAAGAAAATATGTAAGAACTCACCAGTTTTATCATTTAATGCTAAATTTAATTTATTTGAGGATACTGCTGTTGATTACAAAAACGGCTCAATAACTTCCTTTGTGTGTTTACATCCGTGTCCGTATTTATTTTCAGTTATTCTTCCCATACATATAAACAACCTGTACAAAACGGCTGAGCCTTTTTCATCTTTTTCTGCTTCTTTTTTCGTTCCGTTTTTTTCACAACATACAACTTGCATCATGATAACAACAATCAGCAAATATCACACACCCACTTTGCAATATTCAAACTAAACATTTTCTGTGCAATACAAAATAAATGTACACATACTTTGATATTTTTTTCCTCCAAAAAAATAAAAAAATCGCTGTTATTTACAAATCCCACAACAAAAAAAGTAAACATTCTCCACACCAGTTTGCTTTTACGTTGAACTCAGCAGAAGCGTGTTCTCTTATTATTAACTTGTCGTATAATTTTTGTTACAGATAGTTTTTAACTAGACCTCACCTCTCGTATTGTGAGTGAAAACGATAGAGCACCTATGATACGGATTACTACATGAGAAAGTCTGAAAAACTCTGACGAATACTTTACTAGGTGATCTTAAAAGAAAAGGGAACGCAGTTTTCTTTATGTCGACATGTAGTTATAATGTGTAATACGCTCAAAGCCCCATTCGAGTTATAAAAACTGTCGTACAGGACTGTTAGTAATTGTCAGTAAGGCAGAAATGACGTTTGCAGGACATGAATGGTTAAAATATTTCGGTCTTTCTTTTTCTTTAATCACTAGAAAACATCAGCTTTTCCACAGGTTACTACTGAAGGTTCAAAAAGTAAAAGAATTGAATTGAATCTGAATTTTTTATGGTTAAAAAAAGAAACTTTAAAGCAGGTGACTCTTTTTGAAAAAAAGTCACCTGCTGATATCATGGTTAAATCTTTCACTGCATCCGCGCAGAAATAAAGTGATAACACCAGACGAACTCTACGAACCACAAAAGGTACTTTACTACAACCAAAAAAAAAAAGAAAAAAAAAAAGAAATCAGCTGTGAGAAATAAAATCTATACATATATTTACTTGAGATTCACACCTGTTCTGTAGAATGTGACACACCTAAGCATCTTTTCCTTGAAATGTTCTCGCGTGTGGCGTAGCTGTTCCTCTGCTTCGTGGTTTTGTCTGTGGAAGAGGCAGTGTTTTATGGCAATAGAAGGTAGAAGTCACATGTGCATATCATGCTGCACTAATATAGTGCAATGTAGAGCCCGGAACAAAGAAATGATGGAGGCAGGCAGGCAGGCAGTAGTTTCCATGAACAACTGATTGCAGGCTACTCCTCCATCAGCATCATACGGATCAGTTTATCCCACAAACAGGCCTGTGTGCCTCTAAATTGAGCAAAAAAAAAAAAGAGAAGAGAGAAGAGAAGAAATGCCTCCCTTTTGTTCAAGACTGTAAAAGAGATTTGAGTCAAAACCCAGTTGAGGATTGAGGAAAATGGAATCCAAACCTTTTTATGGAGATTTTCCTCTCCCTCCTCCTCTTCCTCTCCCCTGCGGTGACTTTTGGCAATGTACGAACCGTCAGAGCATCCTAAGCCTCCAGCTACTCAGCGTTTTTAGGGACAAGCGGAAAAGCGCGGGGGAAGTGTTGGAGCTTGTGCTGCTGTGTTTGGAGACAGCAGGAA
The DNA here is from genome assembly GCA_029814665.1 of Acanthurus lineatus. Classification (NCBI taxonomy): domain Eukaryota; kingdom Metazoa; phylum Chordata; class Actinopteri; order Acanthuriformes; family Acanthuridae; genus Acanthurus; species Acanthurus lineatus. The sequence goes on along the minus strand of JAPZDV010000025.1, from coordinate 3,415,492 downwards.
AGCTGGGTTTGTCTTCTGCACCCAGCTTTTTTCTCCCCCCTTCTATCTGAAGGTAAGTCTTTTTCATCGCAGAAATGTGGACGTGTAGGAGGGGGGGGCAAAAAAAGGCATTTCACTGTCCACGGTGGAGGTCACAAAGGCTCTAGCAAAAGAGAACATACTTTAAAAAAAAACCCAAAAAGACGAGGGGGTGAATGGAGCTCTACTTGAAATGGTTAAACCCCACCAGTGTCTTCGCTAAGAGGATTTTCTGTAATTTCTCCGCTCTGTGACGTGTCCATTCACGCTGCAAACATCCATGTCCCTCACTGTAATGGCTGTGATGAAGTGGGTCTCTGTGACAGGTGAAGTGCTCGGCGAAGCGTCTCCGGGTGGACTACATGTCCGTGTCCCCGTCGTAGGCGAGAGTCAGAGGTTTTAGTCGGTTGTTTTGTTGCCTCTGTCTCTGAGGCCTCTTTGGCTTTTTGCTGTGAGGAAAAGATTAACACGGAGTCAGAAAGGCTCTTGGAATAATTTTTGCAAACAGCTAACTGCTGCATGAACTACAGCACCTGATGCATGTTTAATTTAATGTGCACATGGTTTTAATGACAGAAAAAACAGGAATGCAGGTGGTGATCAGGGGAGACACGATACAGCAGCACATGGACACTTACCTCATGGAGTAGAGGTGGATGGTTTAAACTACATTTTTAATATCAATTATTGGTTCAGAGTTCATTTTTACTTGACTCTGCCCAGATGTTTGCCACTAATAACTACCTACCTTTAAAGGCTAACACTTCATTGCTCTATATTATAAGCAAATCCAATGAAAAGACCACAGATTTTCTGACTTCTTTACGCTGCCTGTAACCTTCATCATCAAGTCCATTTATGACACCAAAGATCTGTATAATTTTTACTCTTACAAAGACCTCAGTCTCTTCCTGAAGCTGCTGGATGGTTTCCTGTCATCTTTACTCACACAAGCAAACACAGCATTTATTTGGGGCTGTTTTCAGTGGCAGATTAATGTGGGATCGACTCAGAATAAACTACTGTTTTAAGGAAATGAAGAAGCATTTCGCCCAATGCAACAGTGTTACTGACTGATATATAAGAGCATTAAGACTCATCAGACTTTGGTTGCACATAATTCTTGTTAATAGGATCACATTGGTCTTTTTCAAGGATTTTCTGACAGAGAGGACGATATATTACTACCATAACTCTGTATGTCTTTGCATGATCTGATAATCTATGGGGTTTTATGTAAAACAGCCCGTTGACCTTCAGTACTTTGACCGAACTTGACTGTTTAATAGCTAAAATTGAATCTATGCTTGCAATAAAATGGCTGTTTTTCCACTAACTGTAGTGAAGTATTAGAAAACTTCACATGCATCAAGACTTTCTGCACTGATCTATTGACTACAAACACTAAAACAGTTTGTTTTAATGTGAGAAAAGGACAGACTTCTGTATCTAAAAGCACTGAAGGTTATTAGTAAGTTAATTTGTATGCAAACTCTGTGCACATGCCAGACATTTGCTGCGATGCCTCCAGGGAGGAAAAAAGCCCCTTTAAAAAGAAGACAGGCATGATTTCCAACTTTGTACTTCTCTGAGCTGTCAGCACTGCCTCATATACAAGATCATGTCTCAAAGTAATTTGGTTTACAGTGTGAGACGTCCTCAGAATTTAAGTATTTTAAATCTGCTAGAAAATGGCCGTGAATGACAGTAAAGCTAATTTT